>JAJUPC010000244.1:0-508003 GCA_023614405.1 Avena insularis
GGATGAGATCGCTCATGTAATGGCATCGCATTGTTGGGGCATGGTGCCGGTATCTTATTAGTGCTTTATGACTTTGTTGTGACTTGTTATGCTTAATGCTTGTCACTAGGGCAGAAAGTGCCATGATCTCAGATCTGAACATGTTATTGATTCATTATGATAGTATTGTTTTTGGTCTTATCTACAAGTTGTATACACACGTTGTTGTCGACAATGGCCCTCATGGCAATCGGGATAACGGAGGGAATAACTTTGATGTGAGGATCACATGTGCTCACGGAGTGTTATGCTTTCTCCGTTCTCTATTAAAGAGCACCTTAATTGCCAGTAGTTCCCTTGAGGCCCCGCAGCAAACGGTGGCAAGACAAAAAGATGTTGTGCAAGTTCTCATTATGACACGTGTGACTATATATGGAACACATGCCTAGGATTATCTAGTACTTGGATGATTTATCTTATTTATATGCAATTGCCCTATGTTACGATTGCTATGTGAATTGTCTTGTCCATGCAACGCCCGTCCATCCATCCCTATGCACACCACCAATTTCCGAATCCTACTATTTATCGCTATTTTTACTCATCTTTACATTATTAATTGTACTTTACTATTCCTACTACAAAACTGTTAATATGTATAAACGTTGTGAGCAAGATTGTTTCCAGGTGTAGCTGAATTGACAACTCAGTTGTTAAGGCTTATAAATATTCTTTGGCTCCCCTTGTGTCGAATTAATAAATTGGGTTTCACTTCCCTCGAAAATACTGCGATACACCCCTATACTTGTGGGTCATCAGTCATTGCATGTGTGTTCTTTCCACAAACCACACATGGATCAACCAGTGGTCATTGCATGTGTGTTCTTATCCACAAACCACACATGGATCAAGCAGTGTCATTGCATGTGTGTTCTTTCCACAAACCACAAATGGATCAACCAGTGGTCATTGCATGTGTGTTCTTTTCACAAACCACATATGGATCAACTGTGTTCATTGCATGTGTGTTCTTTTCACAAACCACATGTAAACCCACTAGAGTCATTGCATGTGTGTTCTTATACTAAAACCAACACTAGAGTCATTGGATGTGTGTTATTTCGATAAACCACACATGGATCAACCACTAGAGTCATTGCATGTGTGTTCTTTCCACAAACCACACATGGATCAACCAGTGTCATTGCATGTGTGTTCTTTCCAGAAACCACACATGGATCAACAAGTGGTCATTGCATGTGTGTTCTTATACTAAAACCAGCACTAGAGTCATTGCATGTGTGTTCTTTCCACAAACCACTTATGGATCCACCAGTGTTCATTGCATGTGTGTTCTTTCCACAAACCACTTATGGATCAACCAGTGGTCATTGCATGTGTGTTCTGTTCACAAACCACATGTGGACCCACTAGAGTCATTGCATGTGTGTTCTTATACTAAAACCAACACTAGAGTCATTGCATGTGTGTTATTTCCACAAACCACACATGGATCAACTACTAGAGCCATTGCATGTGTGTTCTTTCCACAAACCACACATGGATCAACCAGTGTCATTTCATGTGTGTTCTTTCCACAAACCACATATGGATCCATTTGAGTCATTGAATGTTTGTTCTCATACTAAAACTAGCACTAGAGTCATTGCATGCGTGTTCTTTCCACAAACCACTTATGGATCCACCAGTGTTCATTGCATGTGTGTTCTTTCCATAAACGACTTATGGATCAACCAGTGGTCATTGCATTTGTGTTCTTTCCACAAACCACTTATGGATCAACCAGTGGTCATTGCATGTGTGTTCTTTCAAAAACCACACATGGATCAACCAGTGGTCATTGCATGCGTGTTCTTTTCCACAAACCACATATGGATCAACCAGTGGCCATTGCATGTGTGTTCTTTTCCACAAACCACATATGGATCAACCAGTGGTCATTGCATGTGTGTTCTTTCCACAAACCACACATGGATAACCCAGTGGTCATTGCATGTGTGTTCTTTTCCACAAACCACACATGGATCAAAAGGTCATTGCATGTGTGTTCTTTCCACAAACCACATATGGATCAACCACTGGTCATTGCATGTGTGTTCTTTTCACAAACCACATGTGAACCCACTAGAGTCATTGCAGGTGTGTTCTTATACTAAAACCTACACTAGAGTCATTTCATGTGTGTTCTTTTCACAAACCACACATGGATCCACCACTGTCATTGCATGTGTGTTATTTTCACAAACCACACATGGATCAACAAGTGGTCATTGCATGTGTGTTATTTTCACAAACCACATATGGATCCATTAGAGTCATTGCATGTGTGTTCTTATACTAAAACTAGCACTAGGGTCATTGCATGTGTGTTCTTTCCACAAACCACTTATGGATCCACCAGTGTTCATTGCATGTGTGTTCTTTTCACAAACAACATATGGATCCACCAGTGGTCACTGCATGTGTGTTCTTTCCACAAACCACTTATGGATCAACTAGTGGCCATTGCATGTGTGTTCTTTCCACAAACCACTTATGGATCAACGAGTGGCCATTGCATGTGTGTTCTTTCCACAAACCACTTATGGATCAACCAGTGGTCATTGCATGTGTGTTCTTTCCACAAACCACACATGGATCAACAAGTGGTCATTGCATGTGTGTTCTTTTCCACAAACCACATATGGATCAACCAGTGGTCATTGCATGTGTGTTCTTTTCCACAAACCACATATGGATCAACCAGTGGTCATTGCATGTGTGTTCTTTCCACAAACCACACCTGGATCAACCAGTGGTCATTGCATGTGTGTTCTTTTCCACAAACCACACATGGATCAAGCAGTGTCATTGCATGTGTGTTCTTTCCACAAACCACATATGGATCAACCAGTGGTCATTGCATGTGTGTTCTTTTCACAAACCACATGTGAACCCATGATACATTACAAATGTATCTATAATTTTTGATGTTCCATGCTTAGCTTTATCCACTTTCTTGTGTTTTGTTCCAACTTTGGAGTAGTTTTCATATGATTTACTGGACTAACCTATTAACAAGAGCCACGATGCCTGCTTTTACGCTGTTTTTGTTCCAGGAAAGTCAGAAAATGAATATTCTCGAAATTGGACGGGACAAAAGCCAAAGTGCCTATTTTTCCGGAAGTCATCAAGTGCCAGAATACGAGAGGAGAAGGGCTAGAGGCCGGCCACACCACCTGGATGCGCGACCAGGCTGGGCTCGCGCCAGGGGGTGGTGTGGTGGCCTCGCACCCTCGGCCTTCCTTCCGACTATAAGATGCCCTCGGGATGAAAACCGTAAGGACTCGATCAAAATCCACGAAAGAGTCTCAGAGTCATCATCTCCATCCCTAGATCGGGAGGATGGCTCTTCCCGGCACCCTGCCGGAGAGGGGAATTCACCCTAGAGGCCTTCGTCATCACCATGCAAGCCTCCGGTGTGATGCGTGAGTAGTTCATCCTTGGACTACGGATCCATGTAGTAGCTAGATGGCTGGTTCTCCTCCTTTGTGTTTTAATGTTTAGATCTTGTGAGCTCCGTTCATGATCAAGATCATCTATTTGTAATTCTGCATGTTGTGTTTACGGGGATCCGATGGATATTGAGATGCTATTTCAGATTGATTATTGATTCTATCATGTCTTTGTTATTTGTGATCTTGCATGCTTTCCGTTGTTAGTAGCTATCTTGGCCAAGTAGATGCTAGCAACTCCAAGAGTTAGTATTTATGCTTGATAGTGGGTTCATGCCTCTGGTAATCTGGGGAAGTGACAGAAATCTCTAAGGTACTAGATGTGCTGTTGCTACTAGGGAGAAAACAACAATCCTTTTTTCATAGAACAATCGTATTGTTTACTTTACACGCACTGAAGCAATAATCTGTTGCTTGCAACTTAATCTTGGAGGGGTTCAGATGATAACCTGAAGGTGGATTATTAGTCATAGATGAAGTTGGATGGCGGTCTATGTATAATGTTGTAATCCCCATCAAGTTCCAAAGGAGTCAAGATGATTAGTATATGCTTGTATGCTTTCTCGATGTTTGTCAATTGCCCCGCTGTAATTTGTTCAACCAGCATGTTATTTATCTTAAGGAGAGCCACCTCTAGTGAACTATGGATCCTGGTCCTTTTCTTTACATACAATCTATAAACTTTTACTGCTTTGTGTTTACTTTCTACAAACTATTACTTCTTTCCATTCGATACGTTTAATCCTTTATTTTCCGCAAAACACGGTGAGATGACAACCTTATCGCAAGTTGGGGACAAAGTTCTGTGGTTGTGTTGTGCAGGTCTCCACGTTGCTACTAGCACCGGTAGCGCGCCCTGCCAAAGTTCAGCTAGTAACACGTTTGGGGTGTTTCCTTGCTCCTACTGGTTCGATTAAACATTGGTTTCATACTGAGGGAAACTTGCTGCTGTGCTCATCATACCTTCCTCTTGGGGTTCCCAACGATCTCTACATCAACACCGCTCCAGCATTTTTCTGGCGCCATACACAGATCCATCAAGCATTTTTCTAGCGCCGTTTCTGGGGAACGAAGAAAAAGAAGCTCCCACGTCAACTACACGCCTTCAAAGATTTTTCTGGTGCCGTTGCAGGGGAGTCAAGGACATCTTCACAAGGGGAGTCCCTCATAACCAATCTCTTTACTTTGTTATTTTTGTTTTGCTTTGTTTTCTTGTTTTGTTATTCAAAAACAAAAAAAAATTAGTTTTACAAGTTTGCTTTCTTATTTGAAAACACACAAAAAATTAGTTCCTTTCTTAAGTTGCCACTATGTCTAGCCTTGCTCCAGTCACTATGTCATCCGAGGAAATGGTTTTCACTTTTAAACAAGGAATTGAGGAAAGTTTTAAGGAAGCTTGGTCTAGAATCTCTGATCTACATGAAAAAACTGAGCCTAAAATGACTCAAAGCTTGTTCCTTAGCAGTTTTTACCTTGGGATTGCTCTTTGCTATAGATATGCTTTAGATGCTGTTGTGGGAGGATCTTTCCTCCAATGTAATGAGGATGATGCTATTAATGCTATAAAGAAATTGATCCGTACTTACAACTTGCCTAGCCAAAATAATATTTCTTTCGTAAGAATATTTGCTAGAGTGAACACTCTTGAGACTAGCACTCCTAGCTTAAAAGATTGCTATAATACGCTTAGGGAGCATCACAATTATGTCCCAATAAATTCTGAACCATCAAAGTGGCTCCCTATAGTAAAGATTGAGATAAAAACTGAAACTTTTCAAGATCGCTGTGATATCATGTCTGAATTTTGTCTTATGCCCAAAGATATTTATGAATCTTTGAATACTTGGGGGCTTACTGAAGGAGGAAAAGAAATATCTCTTGCTAATAATTCTACCATATTACCTATTCGAATAGTTGAAGGAGTGTTTACAAAGATCCTTGGGAAAATGATTTATACTGATTATCTTGTTATTGAATGTGCAGGAAAAGGACAAATTACACTTGGAAGGTCCCTATTAGAACTCCTTGGAGCAATAATAGATGTGGGAAAAGGGACCATGCACCTTTCTTCTCCACCCAACAATCATATTTTCCCTAAGGTTAAGAATAAAAGTAAGAGAGGTAAGGGCAAGAAATTTGGACTTAATACTTCTTCATTTGAGAACACTTGATTCTTTCTTGCTTCTTATGCCTAACTTAAAGGCGTTAAAGAAAAGTACTTATTGGGAGATAACCCAATTTTTTTAGATGAGTCTTGGAAGTTATTACTTCTGTAATAACCACTCCTTATCCTTTTTATTTTCTTTTTGTGCCAAGAGTAACCTCTAATGAGAGAGAAGTAATGATTGGGAAAGTTGCTGTCCCGAAACAGATTTATGTGCTTCACCGTAAAAATTCGTGTAAAATCTCTGAACGTACTTTTGAGGTGTGAATTTTTGTGCTTCTTTCCCAGGTTGTTATCTAACTTTCATTAGTTCAACACTATTTGATTTGAGCAACAGAAGGTCTTCGAAAAAATTCGTCTTTACCTGCTGGTCTGTTTTGACAGATTTCTGCCATTTTCTGCATTTGCATCTTGTTGGTTCCTTTTTGAGTTCTTTTGGGGAATTAAGCTTTTGAGGGAAGTGCTATAGTAGCTAGTGTTCTAATGTAAGTTTATTTGGTGTTATAACTGAACCTTAAGACTTATTTATCCTGAGTGCACTAATGTTTCTAATAAGGATTGTGTGAAGTTTTGTATGAAGGAAAATTTTCAGGAGTAATGAGATGAAGGATGGACTAAAGCTCAAGCTTGGGGATTCCACGCGTGTCACCCCAAGAAATATCCAAGAAGTACAAGCGTCAAAGCTTGGGGATGCCCAAGGCATCCCCTTCTTCATCAATAAAAATCACAGGTTTCTTCCAAACGCTTCATTTTTATTGTTTCATGCACAGTTGTGTTGTTCTTGGAGCGTCTTCTTTTTAGTTTTAGTTTTGGTTTTTCGTTTGCTTGGTTGTATTAGTTTTCTGAATAAATTGGTTGGACCCCCTCTTTCATACATTGGTTTGCAAATAGTTTGGTTTCGTTTGGAAAAGAGTAGGAACGTTCATGCTTATGTGGTAAAAAGAGCTCGTTTTTTACTGTGGCCTATGCTTTGTCATGCCATGCTTGAAATTTTTTTGGCTTTATTCTTAGTATTCTTTGTTGTACCATCACTTTTTATAAACAATTGAGATTTCTTAATGTGCCTTGGATGAATCATGCGTTGTTTTAGCATATTAAAGCATAGTATAGTGGTATTCTCCTTTGATGCTTTATTTGGGTTGACTTGGCACATGCTCACACCATGTTATGACTATCTCAAGTCACCATAGCCTTTATGATCCTTTAGTTTTAAACTTGTAGTATCACTTTATGCTTTGATCAATGATGTTTTGTCGCTCTGCATGATTATGGCCATTATTGCTCTCTTAGTTTGTCGCTCCTAGTCTTTTAGCCTCCACAACCAAGTATGAGTTCCACTCATGCATCCAACTCCCTAAACCAAGTTATTCCAAAGAGTCCACCATACCTACCTACTAGCTTATGCTATTCCAAGTATATTCATGATTTTGTTTACCTTCCGAATTAAACTTGTTATGAGAAAACTAGTGATTAAAGCTCTCACGAACTTGGTGGCACACTTTACTTCTCTTGCCCTTAATAAACTTGAACCATTGTGTCGTCTATGTTATATATGCCTGCACTTATTTGTTGGGCATTAGCAGAACCATGCTTTCATCGGGAACGCTTTCAACATTGCACTTGGTACTTGTACCTAGTTGATGTCAGGCTCTTTTGTATATGGATGTCATCGGTGTGAAATGAAAGGGGAGCTTGTAAGTCCATGGAGTCATGTATATTTGTTAGAGAAACGCCTAGGCCGCTAGTCTAATCCATGCTGACATGGTGGAAACCTGCAGCGTAACCATAATGAGTTGTCTATGAAGCATTCTTCTTATTAAAAAAAGAGTCCTATATTGAGAAAAAAGAGAAAAGAGAAAAAAATAGATATTATGAAAAGAGGAAAGAGAGAAAAAAGCACCATATTCCCATGGTAAATAAGAAGATTTCTAAGATGCTTGTTGTCTGCTTGCCTTGTCATTTTGATATGGGGATACTTCCGTATCATCGGGCAAGGGGTACCCCGTTGGCGGTTCTCTATGATACACATGTACTTACGATGATAAGAACTTACCGGTGACTAAAATTGAGTAGCATGAGGAGCGGCCCTCGTATACAAGGGACATGCAATTTCTGACTTATACTTTGTTAAGCATGTACACCATAGTTTGTTCACTTTAACCTTAATCACTTCAAGATGCTTATGATAGGGGCAATGAGAGCTGAAAGCTATAAGTACCATAATTTTTGGAAGCTCTTTATGAGACTTGAATCCCTACTTCCTTTTATAAAAAGGCCTTTCTTCCACCATTATATTGAGTCTCCATCTTCTATCTTTATGCACCTACTTAGTGGCCATTCTTAGTTCTATGTGCAATGTCCCAAGACTAGTTGATTGATGCATAACTTGATATTGCTTGTTTTAAACTATTGTATCTAGTCACTCTTATGAACTTTGAAGGTGTCCTATGCATTTATATTTGCTACTCTATGAGGGACAAGCTGAATACTATTATGATATGTTTTCTTTATGTGAAACAAACAAACGTCTTGCAAAGCATTGTTATTCATGAACCTTTTGTTTGTGCCTTTTTATGTTGCATCATAGTTTCTTTGCTTATTGCTAGAACTTTGTCTTTCATGTTATGATTGAAGTACTATGATCCCAGCTTTGATTGTTTTACAAATACTTTGATCAAGTCTTTGATGGTGCATGTCACCTCAAAAATTATTCTTTCTTTTTATCACTTACCTACTCGAGGACGAGCAGGAGTTAAGCTTGGAGATGTTGATACATTGCAAACATATATATAATTTTTGATGTTCCATGCTTAGTTTTATCCACTTTCTTGTGTTTTGTTCCAACTTTGGAGTACTTTTCATATGATTTCTTGGACTAACCTATTAACAAGAGCCACAGTGCCAGCTGCCTGTTTCCTGCTGTTTTTGGTTCTAGGAAAGTCAGAAAATGAATATTCTCGGAATTGGACGGGACAAAAGCCAAAGTGCCTATTTTTTCGGAAGACATCTGATGCCAGAATACGAGATGGAGAAGGGCTAGAGGCCAGCCACACCACCTGGCTGCGCGGCCAGGCTAGGCCCGTGCCAAGGGGTGGTGTGGTGGCCCCTGGCACCCCCTCGGCCTCCCCTTCCGACTATAAGATGCCCTCATGATGAAAACCCTAAGGACCCGATCAAAAATCCACGAAAGAGTCTGTAGCCGCTGTCATCTCCATCCCTAGATCGGGAGGGATTTGAAGCTCTTCCCGGCACCCTGCCGGAGAGGGGAATTCACCCTGGAGGCCTTCTTCATCACCATGCAAGCCTCCGGTGTGATGCGTGAGTAGTTCATCCTTGGACTACGGATCCATGTAGTAGCTAGATGGCTGGTTCTCCTCCTTTGTGCTTTCATGTTTAGATCTTGTGAGCTCCGTTCATGATCAAGATCATCTATTTGTAATTCTGCATGTTGTGTTTGCGGGGATCCGATAGATATTGAGATGCTATTTTAGATTGATTATTGATTCTATCATGTCTTTGTTATTTGTGATCTTGCATGCTTTCTGTTGTTAGTAGCTATCTTGGCCAAGTAGATGATAGCAACTCCAAGAGTTAGTATTTATGCTCGATAGTGGGTTCATGCCTCTAGTAATCCGGGGAAGTGACAGAAATCTCTAAGGTACTAGATGTGTTGTTGCTACTAGGGAGAAAACAATAATCCTTTGTTCATAGAACAATCGTATTGTTTACTTTACACGCAATTCGTAAAGCAATAATCTGTTGCTTGCAACTTAATACTAGAGGGGGTTCGGATGATAACCTAAAGGTGGATTATTAGTCATAGATGCAGTTGGATGGCGGTCTATGTATAATGTTGTAATGCCCAATCAAGTTCCAAAGGAGTCAAGATGATTAGTATATGCTTTCTCGATGTTTGTCCGTTGCCCCGCTGTAATTTGTTCAACCAACATGTTATTTATCTTAAGGAGAGCCACCTCTAGTGAACTATGGATCCCGGTCCTTTTCTTTACATACAATCTATAAACTTTTGCTACCTTGTGTTTACTTTCTACAAACTATTACTTCTTTCCATTCGATTGGTTTAATCCTTTGTTTTCCGCAAAACACGGTGAGATTGACAACCTCATCGCAAGTTGGGGACAAGGTTCTATGGTTGTGTTGTGCAGATCTCCACGTTGCTACTAGCACCAGTAGTGCGCCCTGCCAAAGCTCAGCTAGTAACACCTTTGGGGTGTTTCCTTGCTCCTACTGGTTCGATTAAACCTTAGTTTCATACTGAGGGAAACTTGCCGCTGTGCTCATCATACCTTCCTCTTGGGGTTCCCAACAAGCTCTACATCAACACTGCTCCAGCATTTTTCTGGCACCATACACAGAGCCATCAACCCACTAGAGTCATTGCATGTGTGTTCTTATACTAAAACCAACACTAGAGTCATTGCATGTGTGTTCTTTTCACAAACCACACATGGATCCACCACTTTCATTGCATGTGTGTTCTTTCCACAAACCACACATGGATCAACAGGTGGTCATTGCATGTGTGTTATTTTCACGAAACACATATGGATCCATTAGAGTCATTGCATGTGTGTTCTTATACTAAAACTAGCACTAGAGTCATTGAATGTGTGTTCATTCCACAAACCACTTATGGATCCACAAGTGTTCATTGCATGTGTGTTCTTTTCACAAAAACCATATGGATCCACCAGTGGTCACTACATGTGTGTTCTTTCCACAAACCACTTATGGATCAACCAGTGGCCATTGCATGTGTGTTCTTTCCACAAACCACTTATGGGTCAACCAGTGGCCATTGCATGTGTGTTCTTTACACAAACCACTTATGGATCAACCAGTGGCATTGCATGTGTGTTCTTTTCACAAACTACATGTGAACCCACTAGAGTCATTGCATGTGTGTTCTTATACTAAAACCAGCACTAGAGTCATTGCATGTGTGTTCTTTTCACAAACAACATATGGATCCACCAGTGTTCACTTCATGTGTGTTCTTTCCAAAAACCACATATGGATCAACCAGTGGTCATTGCATGTGTGTTCTTTTCCACAAACCACTTATGGATCCATTAGAGTCATTGCATGTGTGTTATTTCCACAAACCACACATGGATCAACCACTAGAGTCATTGCATGTGTGTTATTTCCACAAACCACACATGGATCAACCACTAGAGTCATTGCATGTGTGTTCTTTCCACAAACCACACATGGATCAACCAGTGTCATTGCATGTGTGTTCTTTCCACAAACCACACATGGATCAACAAGTGGTCATTGCATGTGTGTTCTTATACTAAAACCAGCACTAGAGTCATTGCATGTGTGTTCTTTCCACAAACCACTTATGGATCCACTAGTGTTCATTGCATGTGTGTTCTTTCCACAAACCACTTATGGATCAACCAGTGGTCATTGCATGTGTGTTCTTTTCACAAACCACATGTGGATCCACTAGAGTCATTGCATGTGTGTTCTTTTCCACAAACCACATATGGATCAACCAGTGGTCATTGCATGTGTGTTATTTCCACAAACCACACATGGATCAACCAGTGGTCATTACATGTGTGTTCTTATCCATAAACCACACATGGATCAAGCAGTTTCATTGCATGTGTGTTCTTTCCACAAACCACATATGGATCAACCAGTGGTCATTGCATGTGTGTTCTTTTCACAAACCACATATGGATCGACCAGTGGTCATTGCATGTGTGTTCTTTTTCACAAACCACATGTGAACTCACTAGAGTCATTGCATGTGTGTTCTTATACTAAAACCAACACTAGAGTCATTGCATGTGTGTTATTTCCACAAACCACACATGGATCAACCACTAGAGTCATTGCATGTGTGTTCTTTCCACACACCACACATGGATCAACCAGTGTCATTGCATGTGTGTTCTTTCCACAAACAACATATGGATCCATTTGTGTCATTGCATGTTTGTTCTTATACTAAAACTGGCACTAGAGTCATTGCATGTGTGTTCTTTCCACAAACCACTTACGGATCCACCTGTGTTCATTGCATGTGTGTTCTTTCCACAAACCACTTATGGATCAACCAGTGGTCATTGCATGTGTGTTCTTTTCCACAAACCATGTATGGATCAACCGGTGGCATTGCATGTTTGTTCTTTTCACAAACCACACATGGACCAACCAGTGGTCATTGCATGTGTGTTCTTTCCACAAACCACATATGGATCAACCAGTGGTCATTGCTTGTGTGTTCTTTCCACAAACCACATATGGATCAACCAGTGGTCATTGCATGTGTGTTCTTTCCACAAACCACATATGGATCAACTAGTGGTCATTGCATGTGTGTTCTTTTCCACAAACCACATATGGATCAACCAGTGGTCATTCCTAGTATGAGCACTTATGGATCCACCAGTGTTCATTGCATGTATGTTCTTTTCACAAACAACATATGGATCCACTAGTGGTCACTGCATGTGTGTTCTTTCCACAAACCACTTATGGATCAACCAGTGGCCATTGCATGTGTGTTATTTCCACAAACCACTTATGGATCAACTAGTGGCCATTGCATGTGTGTTCTTTCCACAAACCACATATGGATCAACCAGTGGTCATTGCATGTGTGTTCTTTCCACAAACCACATATGGATCAACCGGTGGTCATTGCATGTGTGTTCTTTTCCACAAACCACACATGGATCAAGCAGTGTCATTGCATGTGTGTTCTTTCCACAAACCACATATGGATCAACCACTGGTCATTGCATGTGTGTTCTTTTCACAAACCACACATGGATCAACAAGTGGTCATTGCATGTGTGTTCTTATACTAAAACCAGCACTAGAGTCATTGCATGTGTGTTCTTTCCACAAACCACTTATGGATCCACTAGTGTTAATTGCATGTGTGTTCTTTCCACAAACCACTTATGGATCAACCAGTGGTCATTGCATGTGTGTTCTTTTCACAAACCACATGTGGATCCACTAGAGTCATTACATGTGTGTTCTTTTCCACAAACCACATATGGATCAACCAGTGGTCATTGCATGTGTGTTATTTCCACAAACCACACATGGATCAACCAGTGGTCATTACATGTGTGTTCTTATCCACAAACCACACATGGATCAAGCAGTTTCATTGCATGTGTGTTCTTTCCACAAACCACATATGGATCAACCAGTGGTCATTGCATGTGTGTTCTTTTCACAAACCACATATGGATCAACCAGTGGTCATTGCATGTGTGTTCTTTTCACAAACCACATGTGAACTCACTAGATTCATTGCATGTGTGTTCTTATACTAAAACCAACACTAGAGTCATTGCATGTGTGTTATTTCCACAAACCACACATGGATCAACCACTAGAGTCATTGCATGTGTGTTCTTTCCACAAACCACACATGGATCAACCAGTGTCATTGCATGTGTGTTCTTTCCACAAACCACATATGATCCATTTGTGTCATTGCATTTTGTTCTTATACTAAAACTAGCACAAGAGTCATTGCATGTGTGTTCTTTCCACAAACCACTTACGGATCCACCAGTGTTCATTGCATGTGTGTTCTTTCCACAACCCACTTATGGATCAACCAGTGGTCATTGCATGTGTGTTCTTTCCACAAACCACATATGGATCAACCAGTGGTCATTGCTTGTGTGTTCTTTCCACAAACCACATATGGATCAACCAGTGGTCATTGCATGTGTGTTCTTTCCACAAACCTCATATGGATCAACTAGTGGTCATTGCATGTGTGTTCTTTTCCACAAACCACATATGGATCAACCAGTGGTCATTCCTAGTATGAGCACTTATGGATCCACCAGTGTTCATTGCATGTATGTTCTTTTCACAAACAACATATGGATCCACTAGTGGTCACTGCATGTGTGTTCTTTCCACAAACCACTTATGGATCAACCAGTGGCCATTGCATGTGTGTTATTTCCACAAACCACTTATGGATCAACCAGTGGCCATTGCATGTGTGTTCTTTCCACAAACCACATATGGATCAACCAGTGGTCATTGCATGTGTGTTCTTTCCACAAACCACATATGGATCAACCAGTGGTCATTGCATGTGTGTTCTTTTCCACAAACCACACATGGATCAAGCAGTGTCATTGCATGTGTGTTCTTTCCACAAACCACATATGGATCAACCAGTGGTCATTGCATGTGTGTTCTTTTCACAAACCACATATGGATCAACCAGTAGTCATTGCATGTGTGTTCTTTTCACAAACCACACATGGATCCACTAGTGTTCTCTTCATGTGTGTTCTTTCCAAAAACCACATATGGATCAACCAGTGGTCATTGCATGTGTGTTCTTTTCCACAAACCACTTATGGATAGATTAGAGTCATTGCATGCGTGTTATTTCCACAAACCACACATGGATCAACCACTAGAGTCATTGCATGTGTGTTATTTCCACAAAGCACACATGGATCAACCACTAGAGTCATTGAATGTGTGTTCTTTCCACAAACCACACATGGATCAACCAGTGTCATTGCATGTGTGTTCTTTCCACAAACCACACATGGATCAACAAGTGGTCATTGCATGTTTGTTCTTATACTAAAACCAGCACTAGAGTCATTGCATGTGTGTTCTTTCCACAAACCACTTATGGATCCACCAGTGTTCATTGCATGTGTGTTCTTTCTACAAACCACTTATGGATCAACCAGTGGTCATTGCATGTGTGTTCTTTTCACAAACCACACGTGGACCCACTAGAGTCATTGCATGTGTGTTCTTATACTAAAACCAGCACTAGAGTCATTGCATGTGTGCTATTTCCACAAACCACACATGGATCAACCACTAGAGTCATTGCATGTGTGTTCTTTCTACAAACCACTTATGGATCAACCAGTGGTCATTGCATGTGTGTTCTTTTCACAAACCACACGTGGACCCACTAGAGTCATTGGATGTGTGTTGTTTTCCACAAACCACATATGGATCAACCAGTGGTCATTGCATGTGTGTTCTTTCCACAAACCACACATGGATAAACCAGTGGTCATTGCATGTGTGTTCTTATCCACAAACCACACATGGATCAAGCAATGTCATTGCATGTGTGTTCTTTCCACAAACCACATATGGATCAACCAGTGGTCAATGCATGTGTGTTCTTTTCACAAACCACATATGGATCAACCAGTGGTCATTGCATGTGTGTTCTTTTCACAAACCACATGTGAACCCACTAGAGTCATTGCATGTGTGTTCTTATACTAAAACCAACACTAGAGTCATTGCATGTTTGTTATTTCGACAAACCACACATGGATCAACCACTAGAGTCATTGCATGTGTGTTCTTTCCACAAACCACTTATGGATCCACCAGTGTTCATTGCATGTGTGTTCTTTCCACAAACCACTTATGGATCAACTAGTGGTCATTGCATGTGTGTTCGTTTCACAAACCACATGTGGACCCACTAGAGTCATTGCATGTGTGTTCTTTTCCACAAACCACATATGGATCAACCAGTGGTCATTGCATGTGTGTTCTTTCCACAAACCACACATGGATCAACCAGTGGTCATTGCATGTGTGTTCTTATCCACAAACCACATATGGATCAACCAGTGGTCATTGCATGTGTGTTCTTTTCACAAACCACATATGGATCAACCAGTGGTCATTGCATGTGTGTTGTTTTCACAAACCACATGTGAACCCACTAGAGTCATTGCATGTGTGTTGTTTTCACAAACCACATGTGAACCCACTAGAGTCATTGCATGTGTGTTCTTATACTAAAACCAACACTAGAGTCATTGCATGTGTCTTATTTCCACAAACCACACATGGATCAACCACTAGAGTCATTGCATGTGTGTTCTTTCCACAAACCACACATGGATCAACCAGTGTCATTGCATGTGTGTTCTTTCCACAAACCACATATGGATCCATTTGTGTCATTGCATGTTTGTTCTTATACTAAAACTAGCACTAGAGTCATTGCATGTATGTTCTTTCCACAAACCACTTACGGATCCACCAGTGTTCATTGCATCTATGTTCTTTCCACAAACCATCATGGATCAACCAGTGGTCATTGCATGTGTGTTCTTTTCCACAAACCACGTATGGATCAACCGGTGGCATTGCATGTGTGTTCTTTTCACAAACCACACATGGACCAACCAGTGGTCATTGCATGTGTGTTCTTTCCACAAACCATATGGATCAACCAGTGGTCATTGCATGTGTGTTCTTTCCACAAACCACATATGGATCAACCAGTGGTCATTGCATGTGTGTTCTTTCCACAAACCACATATGGATCAACTAGTGGTCATTGCATGTGTGTTCTTTTCCACAAACCACATATGGATCAACCAGTGGTCATTCCTAGTATGAGCACTTATGGATCCACCAGTGTTCATTGCATGTATGTTCTTTTCACAAACAACATATGGATCCACTAGTGGTCACTACATGTGTGTTCTTTCCACAAACCACTTATGTATCAACCAGTGGCCAGTGCATGTGAGTTATTTCCACAAACCACTTATGGATCAACCAGTGGCCATTGCATGTGTGTTCTTTCCACAAACCACTAATGGATCAACCAGTGGTCATTGCATGTGTGTTCTTTCCACAAACCACACATGGATCAACCAGTGGTCATTGCATGTGTGTTCTTTCCACAAACCACATATGGATCAACCAGTGGTCATTGCATGTGTGTTCTTTTCACAAACCACATATGGATCAACCAGTAGTCATTGCATGTGTGTTCTTTTCACAAACCACACATGGATCCACTAGTGTTCTCTTCATGTGTGTTCTTTCCAAAAACCACATATGGATCAACCAGTGGTCATTGCATGTGTGTTCTTTTCCACAAACCACTTATGGATAGATTAGAGTCATTGCATGCGTGTTATTTCCACAAACCACACATGGATCAACCACTAGAGTCATTGCATGTGTGTTATTTCCACAAAGCACACATGGATCAACCACTAGAGTCATTGAATGTGTGTTCTTTCCACAAACCACACATGGATCAACCAGTGTCATTGCATGTGTGTTCTTTCCACAAACCACACATGGATCAACAAGTGGTCATTGCATGTTTGTTCTTATACTAAAACCAGCACTAGAGTCATTGCATGTGTGTTCTTTCCACAAACCACTTATGGATCCACCAGTGTTCATTGCATGTGTGTTCTTTCTACAAACCACTTATGGATCAACCAGTGGTCATTGCATGTGTGTTCTTTTCACAAACCACACGTGGACCCACTAGAGTCATTGCATGTGCGTTCTTATACTAAAACCAGCACTAGAGTCATTGCATGTGTGTTATTTCCACAAACCACACATGGATCAACCACTAGAGTCATTGCATGTGTGTTCTTTCTACAAACCACTTATGGATCAACCAGTGGTCATTGCATGTGTGTTCTTTTCACAAACCACACGTGGACCCACTAGAGTCATTGGATGTGTGTTGTTTTCCACAAACCACATATGGATCAACCAGTGGTCATTTCATGTGTGTTCTTTCCACAAACCACACATGGATAAACCAGTGGTCATTGCATGTGTGTTCTTATCCACAAACCACACATGGATCAAGCAATGTCATTGCATGTGTGTTCTTTCCACAAACCACATATGGATCAACCAGTGGTCAATGCATGTGTGTTCTTTTCACAAACCACATATGGATCAACCAGTGGTCATTGCATGTGTGTTCTTTTCACAAACCACATGTGAACCCACTAGAGTCATTGCATGTGTGTTCTTATACTAAAACCAACACTAGAGTCATTGCATGTTTGTTATTTCGACAAACCACACATGGATCAACCACTAGAGTCATTGCATGTGTGTTCTTTCCACAAACCACTTATGGATCCACCAGTGTTCATTGCATGTGTGTTCTTTCCACAAACCACTTATGGATCAACTAGTGGTCATTGCATGTGTGTTCGTTTCACAAACCACATGTGGACCCACTAGAGTCATTGCATGTGTGTTCTTTTCCACAAACCACATATGGATCAACCAGTGGTCATTGCATGTGTGTTCTTTCCACAAACCACACATGGATCAACCAGTGGTCATTGCATGTGTGTTCTTATCCACAAACCACATATGGATCAACCAGTGGTCATTGCATGTGTGTTCTTTTCACAAACCACATATGGATCAACCAGTGGTCATTGCATGTGTGTTGTTTTCACAAACCACATGTGAACCCACTAGAGTCATTGCATGTGTGTTGTTTTCACAAACCACATGTGAACCCACTAGAGTCATTGCATGTGTGTTCTTATACTAAAACCAACACTAGAGTCATTGCATGTGTCTTATTTCCACAAACCACACATGGATCAACCACTAGAGTCATTGCATGTGTGTTCTTTCCACAAACCACACATGGATCAACCAGTGTCATTGCATGTGTGTTCTTTCCACAAACCACATATGGATCCATTTGTGTCATTGCATGTTTGTTCTTATACTAAAACTAGCACTAGAGTCATTGCATGTATGTTCTTTCCACAAACCACTTACGGATCCACCAGTGTTCATTGCATCTATGTTCTTTCCACAAACCATCATGGATCAACCAGTGGTCATTGCATGTGTGTTCTTTTCCACAAACCACGTATGGATCAACCGGTGGCATTGCATGTGTGTTCTTTTCACAAACCACACATGGACCAACCAGTGGTCATTGCATGTGTGTTCTTTCCACAAACCATATGGATCAACCAGTGGTCATTGCATGTGTGTTCTTTCCACAAACCACATATGGATCAACCAGTGGTCATTGCATGTGTGTTCTTTCCACAAACCACATATGGATCAACTAGTGGTCATTGCATGTGTGTTCTTTCCACAAACCACATATGGATCAACCAGTGGTCATTCCTAGTATGAGCACTTATGGATCCACCAGTGTTCATTGCATGTATGTTCTTTTCACAAACAACATATGGATCCACTAGTGGTCACTACATGTGTGTTCTTTCCACAAACCACTTATGTATCAACCAGTGGCCAGTGCATGTGAGTTATTTCCACAAACCACTTATGGATCAACCAGTGGCCATTGCATGTGTGTTCTTTCCACAAACCACTAATGGATCAACCAGTGGTCATTGCATGTGTGTTCTTTCCACAAACCACACATGGATCAACCAGTGGTCATTGCATGTGTGTTGTTTCCACAAACAACATATGGATCCACTAGTAGTCACTTCATGTGTGTTCTTTCCACAAACCACTTATGGATCAACAAGTGGCCATTGCATGTGTGTTATTTCCACAAACCACATATGGATCAACTAGTGGTCATTGCATGTGTGTTCTTTTCCACAAACCACATATGGATCAACCAGTGGTCATTCCCAGTATGAGCACTTATGGATCCACCAGTGTTCATTGCATGTGTGTTCTTTTCACAAACAACATATGGATCCACTAGTGGTCACTGCATGTGTGTTCTTTCGACAAACCACTTATGGATCAACCAGTGGCCATTGCATGTGTGTTATTTCCACAAACCACTAATGGATCAACCAGTGGCCATTGCATGTGTGTTCTTTCCACAAACCACGTATGGATCAACCAGTGGTCATTGCATGTGTGTTCTTTCCACAAACCACTTATGGATGAACAAGTGGCCATTGCATGTGTGTTCTTTCCACAAACAACTTATGGATCAACCAGTGGTCATTGCATGTGTGTTCTTTCCACAAACCACACATGGATCAACCAGTGGTCATTGCTTGTGTGTTCTTTCCACAAACCACATATGGATCAACCAGTGGTCATTGCATGTGTGTTCTTTCCACAAACCACATATGGATCAACTAGTGGTCATTGCATGTGTGTTCTTTTCCACAAACCACATATGGATCAACTAGTGGTCATTCCTAGTATGAGCACTTATGGATCCACCAGTGTTCATTGCATGTATGTTCTTTTCACAAACAACATATGGATCCACTAGTGGTCACTGCATGTGTGTTCTTTCCACAAACCACTTATGGATCAACTAGTGGCCATTGCGTGTGTGTTATTTCCACAAACCACTTATGGATCAACCAGTGGCCATTGCATGTGTGTTCTTTCCACAAACCACATATGGATCAAACAGTGATCATTGCATGTGTGTTCTTTCCACAAACCACATATGGATCAACCAGTGGTCATTGCATGTGTGTTCTTTTCCACAAACCACACATGGATCAAGCAGTGTCATTGCATGTGTGTTCTTTCCAAAAACCACATATGGATCAACCAGTGGTTATTGCATGTGTGTTCTTTTCACAAACCACACATGGATCAACAAGTGGTCATTGCATGTGTGTTCTTATACTAAAACCAGCACTAGAGTCATTGCATGTGTGTTATTTCCACAAACAACTTATGGATCCACTAGTGTTCATTGCATGTGTGTTCTTTCCACAAACCACTTATGGATCAACCAGTGGTCATTGCATGTGTGTTCTTTTCACAAACCACATGTGGATCCACTAGAGTCATTGCATGTGTGTTCTTTTCCACAAACCACATATGGATCAACCAGTGGTCATTGCATGTGTGTTCTTTCCACAAACCACACATGGATCAACCAGTGGTCATTACATGTGTGTTCTTATCCACAAACCACACATGGATCAAGCAGTTTCATTGCATGTGTGTTCTTTCCACAAACCACATATGGATCAACCAGTGGTCATTGCATGTGTGTTCTTTTCACAAACCACATATTGATCAACCAGTGGTCATTGCATGTGTGTTCTTTTCACAAACCACATGTGAACTCACTAGAGTCATTGCATGTGTGTTCTTATATTAATACCAACACTAGAGTCATTGCATGTGTGTTATTTCCACAAACCACACATGGATCAACCGGTGGTCATTGCATGTGTGTTCTTTTCCACAAACCACGTATGGATCAACCGGTGGCATTGCATGTGTGTTCTTTTCACAAACCACACATGGACCAACCAGTGGTCATTGCATGTGTGTTCTTTCCACAAACCATATGGATCAACCAGTGGTCATTGCATGTGTGTTCTTTCCACAAACCACATATGGATCAACCAGTGGTCATTGCATGTGTGTTCTTTCCACAAACCACATATGGATCAACTAGTGGTCATTGCATGTGTGTTCTTTTCCACAAACCAAATATGGATCAACCAGTGGTCATTCCTAGTATGAGCACTTATGGATCCACCAGTGTTCATTGCATGTATGTTCTTTTCACAAACAACATATGGATCCACTAGTGGTCACTGCATGTGTGTTCTTTCCACAAACCACTTATGGATCAACGAGTGGCCAGTGCATGTGAGTTATTTCCACAAACCACTTATGGATCAACCAGTGGCCATTGCATGTGTGTTCTTTCCACAAACCACTAATGGATCAACCAGTGGTCATTGCATGTGTGTTCTTTCCACAAACCACACATGGATCAACCAGTGGTCATTGCATGTGTGTTGTTTCCACAAACAACATATGGATCCACTAGTAGTCACTTCATGTGTGTTCTTTCCACAAACCACTTATGGATCAACAAGTGGCCATTGCATGTGTGTTATTTCCACAAACCACATATGGATCAACTAGTGGTCATTGCATGTGTGTTCTTTTCACAAACCACACATGGATCAACCAGTGGTCATTCCCAAAGATGAGCACTTATGGATCCACCAGTGTTCATTGCATGTGTGTTCTTTTCACAAACAACATATGGATCCACTAGTGGTCACTGCATGTGTGTTCTTTCGACAAACCACTTATGGATCAACCAGTGGCCATTGCATGTGTGTTATTTCCACAAACCACTAATGGATCAACCAGTGGCCATTGCATGTGTGTTCTTTCCACAAACCACGTATGGATCAACCAGTGGTCATTGCATGTGTGTTCTTTCCACAAACCACTTATGGATGAACAAGTGGCCATTGCATGTGTGTTCTTTCCACAAACAACTTATGGATCAACCAGTGGTCATTGCATGTGTGTTCTTTCCACAAACCACACATGGATCAACCAGTGGTCATTGCTTGTGTGTTCTTTCCACAAACCACATATGGATCAACCAGTGGTCATTGCATGTGTGTTCTTTCCACAAACCACATATGGATCAACTAGTGGTCATTGCATGTGTGTTCTTTTCCACAAACCACATATGGATCAACTAGTGGTCATTCCTAGTATGAGCACTTATGGATCCACCAGTGTTCATTGCATGTATGTTCTTTTCACAAACAACATATGGATCCACTAGTGGTCACTGCATGTGTGTTCTTTCCACAAACCACTTATGGATCAACTAGTGGCCATTGCGTGTGTGTTATTTCCACAAACCACTTATGGATCAACCAGTGGCCATTGCATGTGTGTTCTTTCCACAAACCACATATGGATCAAACAGTGGTCATTGCATGTGTGTTCTTTCCACAAACCACATATGGATCAACCAGTGGTCATTGCATGTGTGTTCTTTTCCACAAACCACACATGGATCAAGCAGTGTCATTGCATGTGTGTTCTTTCCACAAACCACATATGGATCAACCAGTGGTTATTGCATGTGTGTTCTTTTCACAAACCACACATGGATCAACAAGTGGTCATTGCATGTGTGTTCTTATACTAAAACCAGCACTAGAGTCATTGCATGTGTGTTCTTTCCACAAACCACTTATGGATCCACTAGTGTTCATTGCATGTGTGTTCTTTCCACAAACCACTTATGGATCAACCAGTGGTCATTGCATGTGTGTTCTTTTCACAAACCACATGTGGATCCACTAGAGTCATTGCATGTGTGTTCTTTTCCACAAACCACATATGGATCAACCAGTGGTCATTGCATGTGTGTTCTTTCCACAAACCACACATGGATCAACCAGTGGTCATTACATGTGTGTTCTTATCCACAAACCACACATGGATCAAGCAGTTTCATTGCATGTGTGTTCTTTCCACAAACCACATATGGATCAACCAGTGGTCATTGCATGTGTGTTCTTTTCACAAACCACATATTGATCAACCAGTGGTCATTGCATGTGTGTTCTTTTCACAAACCACATGTGAACTCACTAGAGTCATTGCATGTGTGTTCTTATACTAAAACCAACACTAGAGTCATTGCATGTGTGTTATTTCCACAAACCACACATGGATCAACCACTAGAGTCATTGCATGTGTGTTCTTTCCACAAACCACACATGGATCAACCAGTGTCATTGCATGTGTGTTCTTTCCACAAACCACATATGGATCCATTTGTGTCATTGCATGTTTGTTCTTATACTAAAACTGGCACTAGAGTCATTGCATGTGTGTTCTTTCCACAAACCACTTACGGATCCACCAGTGTTCATTGCATGTGTGTTCTTTCCACAAACCACTTATGGATCAACCAGTGGTCATTGCATGTGTGTTCTTTCCACAAACCACATATGGATCAACCAGTGGTCATTGCTTGTGTGTTCTTTCCACAAATCACATATGGATCAACCAGTGGTCATTGCATGTGTGTTCTTTCCACAAACCACATATGGATCAACTAGTGGTCATTGCATGTGTGTTCTTTTCCACAAACCACATATGGATCAACCAGTGGTCATTCCTAGTATGAGCACTTATGGATCCACCAGTGTTCATTGCATGTATGTTCTTTTCACAAACAACATATGGATCCACTAGTGGTCACTGCATGTGTGTTCTTTCCACAAACCACTTATGGATCAACTAGTGGCCATTGCGTGTGTGTTATTTCCACAAACCACTTATGGATCAACCAGTGGCCATTGCATGTGTGTTATTTCCACAAACCACATATGGATCAAACAGTGATCATTGCATGTGTGTTCTTTCCACAAACCACATATGGATCAACCAGTGGTCATTGCATGTGTGTTCTTTTCCACAAACCACACATGGATCAAGCAGTGTCATTGCATGTGTGTTCTTTCCAAAAACCACATATGGATCAACCAGTGGTTATTGCATGTGTGTTCTTTTCACAAACCACACATGGATCAACAAGTGGTCATTGCATGTGTGTTCTTATACTAAAACCAGCACTAGAGTCATTGCATGTGTGTTCTTTCCACAAACCACTTATGGATCCACTAGTGTTCATTGCATGTGTGTTATTTCCACAAACCACTTATGGATCAACCAGTGGTCATTGCATGTGTGTTCTTTTCACAAACCACATGTGGATCCACTAGAGTCATTGCATGTGTGTTCTTTTCCACAAACCACATATGGATCAACCAGTGGTCATTGCATGTGTGTTCTTTCCACAAACCACACATGGATCAACCAGTGGTCATTACATGTGTGTTCTTATCCACAAACCACACATGGATCAAGCAGTTTCATTGCATGTGTGTTCTTTCCACAAACCACATATGGATCAACCAGTGGTCATTGCATGTGTGTTCTTTTCACAAACCACATATTGATCAACCAGTGGTCATTGCATGTGTGTTCTTTTCACAAACCACATGTGAACTCACTAGAGTCATTGCATGTGTGTTCTTATATTAATACCAACACTAGAGTCATTGCATGTGTGTTATTTCCACAAACCACACATGGATCAACCGGTGGTCATTGCATGTGTGTTCTTTTCCACAAACCACGTATGGATCAACCGGTGGCATTGCATGTGTGTTCTTTTCACAAACCACACATGGACCAACTAGTGGTCATTGCATGTGTGTTCTTTCCACAAACCATATGGATCAACCAGTGGTCATTTCATGTGTTTTCTTTCCACAAACCACATATGGATCAACCAGTGGTCATTGCATGTGTGTTCTTTCCACAAACCACATATGGATCAACTAGTGGTCATTGCATGTGTGTTCTTTTCCACAAACCACATATGGATCAACCAGTGGTCATTCCTAGTATGAGCACTTATGGATCCACCAGTGTTCATTGCATGTATGTTCTTTTCACAAACAACATATGGATCCACTAGTGGTCACTGCATGTGTGTTCTTTCCACAAACCACTTATGGATCAACCAGTGGCCAGTGCATGTGAGTTATTTCCACAAACCACTTATGGATCAACCAGTGGCCATTGCATGTGTGTTCTTTCCACAAACCACTAATGGATCAACCAGTGGTCATTGCATGTGTGTTCTTTCCACAAACCACACATGGATCAACCAGTGGTCATTGCATGTGTGTTGTTTCCACAAACAACATATGGATCCACTAGTAGTCACTTCATGTGTGTTCTTTCCACAAACCACTTATGGATCAACAAGTGGCCATTGCATGTGTGTTATTTCCACAAACCACATATGGATCAACTAGTGGTCATTGCATGTGTGTTCTTTTCCACAAACCACATATGGATCAACCAGTGGTCATTCCCAGTATGAGCACTTATGGATCCACCAGTGTTCATTGCATGTGTGTTCTTTTCACAAACAACATATGGATCCACTAGTGGTCACTGCATGTGTGTTCTTTCGACAAACCACTTATGGATCAACCAGTGGCCATTGCATGTGTGTTATTTCCACAAACCACTAATGGATCAACCAGTGGCCATTGCATGTGTGTTCTTTCCACAAACCACGTATGGATCAACCAGTGGTCATTGCATGTGTGTTCTTTCCACAAACCACTTATGGATGAACAAGTGGCCATTGCATGTGTGTTCTTTCCACAAACAACTTATGGATCAACCAGTGGTCATTGCATGTGTGTTCTTTCCACAAACCACACATGGATCAACCATGGTCAGTGCTTGTGTGTTCTTTCCACAAACCACATATGGATCAACCAGTGGTCATTGCATGTGTGTTCTTTCCACAAACCACATATGGATCAACTAGTGGTCATTGCATGTGTGTTCTTTTCCACAATCCACATATGGATCAACTAGTGGTCATTCCTAGTATGAGCACTTATGGATCCACCAGTGTTCATTGCATGTATGTTCTTTTCACAAACAACATATGGATCCACTAGTGGTCACTGCATGTGTGTTCTTTCCACAAACCACTTATGGATCAACTAGTGGCCATTGCGTGTGTGTTATTTCCACAAACCACTTATGGATCAACCAGTGGCCATTGCATGTGTGTTCTTTCCACAAACCACATATGGATCAAACAGTGGTCATTGCATGTGTGTTCTTTCCACAAACCACATATGGATCAACCAGTGGTCATTGCATGTGTGTTCTTTCCACAAACCACACATGGATCAAGCAGTGTCATTGCATGTGTGTTCTTTCCACAAACCACATATGGATCAACCAGTGGTTATTGCATGTGTGTTCTTTTCACAAACCACACATGGATCAACAAGTGGTCATTGCATGTGTGTTCTTATACTAAAACCAGCACTAGAGTCATTGCATGTGTGTTCTTTCCACAAACCACTTATGGATCCACTAGTGTTCATTGCATGTGTGTTCTTTCCACAAACCACTTATGGATCAACCAGTGGTCATTGCATGTGTGTTCTTTTCACAAACCACATGTGGATCCACTAGAGTCATTGCATGTGTGTTCTTTTCCACAAACGACATATGGATCAACCAGTGGTCATTGCATGTGTGTTCTTTCCACAAACCACACATGGATCAACCAGTGGTCATTACATGTGTGTTCTTATCCACAAACCACACATGGATCAAGCAGTTTCATTGCATGTGTGTTCTTTCCACAAACCACATATGGATCAACCAGTGGTCATTGCATGTGTGTTCTTTTCACAAACCACATATTGATCAACCAGTGGTCATTGCATGTGTGTTCTTTTCACAAACCACATGTGAACTCACTAGAGTCATTGCATGTGTGTTCTTATACTAAAACCAACACTAGAGTCATTGCATTTGTGTTATTTCCACAAACCACACATGGATCAACCACTAGAGTCATTGCATGTGTGTTCTTTCCACAAACCACACATGGATCAACCAGTGTCATTGCATGTGTGTTCTTTCCACAAACCACATATGGATCCATTTGTGTCATTGCATGTTTGTTCTTATACTAAAACTGACACTAGAGTCATTGCATGTGTGTTCTTTCCACAAACCACTTACGGATCCACCAGTGTTCATTGCATGTGTGTTCTTTCCACAAACGACTTATGGATCAACCAGTGGTCATTGCATGTGTGTTCTTTCCACAAACCACATATGGATCAACCAGTGGTCATTGCTTGTGTGTTCTTTCCACAAATCACATATGGATCAACCAGTGGTCATTGCATGTGTGTTCTTTCCACAAACCACATATGGATCAACTAGTGGTCATTGCATGTGTGTTCTTTTCCACAAACCACATATGGATCAACCAGTGGTCATTCCTAGTATGAGCACTTATGGATCCACCAGTGTTCATTGCATGTATGTTCTTTTCACAAACAACATATGGATCAACCGGTGGCATTGCATGTGTGTTCTTTTCACAAACCACACATGGACCAACCAGTGGTCATTGCATGTGTGTTCTTTCCACAAACCACATATGGATCAACCAGTGGTCATTGCATGTGTGTTCTTTCCACAAACCACATATGGATCAACCAGTGGTCATTGCATGTGTGTTGTTTCCACAAACGACATATGGATCAACTAGTGGTCATTGCATGTGTGTTCTTTTCCACAAACCACATATGGATCAACCAGTGGTCATTCCTAGTATGAGCACTTATGGATCCACCAGTGTTCATTGCATGTATGTTCTTTTCACAAACAACATATGGATCCACTAGTGGTCACTGCATGTGTGTTCTTTCCACAAATCACTTATGGATCAACCAGTGGCCATTGCATGTGTGTTATTTCCACAACCCACTTATGGATCAACCAGTGGCCATTGCATGTGTGTTATTTACACAAACCACATATGGATAAACTAGTGGTCATTGCATGTGTGTTCTTTTCCACAAACCACATATGGATCAACCAGTGGTCATTCCCAGTATGAGCACTTATGGATCCACCAGTGTTCATTGCATGTGTGTTCTTTTCACAAACAACATATGGATCCACTAGTGGTCACTGCATGTGTGTTCTTTCGACAAACCACTTATGGATCAACTAGTGGCCATTGCATGTGTGTTATTTCCACAAACCACTAATGGATCAACCAGTGGCCATTGCATGTGTGTTCTTTCCACAAACCACGTATGGATCAACCAGTGGTCATTGCATGTGTATTCTTTCCACAAACCACTTATGGATGAACAAGTGGCCATTGCATGTGTGTTCTTTCCACAAACAACTTATGGATCAACCAGTGGTCATTGCATGTGTGTTCTTTCCACAAACCACACATGGATCAACCAGTGGTCATTGCTTGTGTGTTCTTTCCACAAACCACATATGGATCAAACAGTGATCATTGCATGTGTTCTTTCCACAAACCACATATGGATCAACTAGTGGTCATTGCATGTGTGTTCTTTTCCACAAACCACATATGGATCAACTAGTGGTCATTCCTAGTATGAGCACTTATGGATCCACCAGTGTTCATTGCATGTATGTTCTTTCACAAACAACATATGGATCAACTAGTGGTCACTGCATGTGTGTTCTTTCCACAAACCACTTATGGATCAACTAGTGGCCATTGCGTGTTATTTCCACAAACCACTTATGGATCAACCAGTGGCCATTGCATGTGTGTTCTTTCCACAAACCACATATGGATCAAACAGTGGTCATTGCATGTGTGTTCTTTCCACAAACCACATATGGATCAACCAGTGGTCATTGCATGTGTGTTCTTTTCCACAAACCACACATGGATCAAGCAGTGTCATTGCATGTGTGTTCTTTCCACAAACCACATATGGATCAACCAGTGGTTATTGCATGTGTGTTCTTTCACAAACCACACATGGATCAACAAGTGGTCATTGCATGTGTGTTCTTATACTAAAACCAGCACTAGAGTCATTGCATGTGTGTTCTTTCCACAAACCACTTATGGATCCACTAGTGTTCATTGCATGTGTGTTCTTTCCACATACCACTTATGGATCAACCAGTGGTCATTGCATGTGTGTTCTTTTCACAAACCACATGTGGATCCACTAGAGTCATTGCATGTGTGTTCTTTTCCACAAACCACATATGGATCATCCAGTGGTCATTGCATGTGTGTTCTTTCCACAAACCACACATGGATCAACCAAAGGGTCATTACATGTGTGTTCTTATCCACAAACCACACATGGATCAAGCAGTTTCATTGCATGTGTGTTCTTTCCACAAACCACATATGGATCAACCAGTGGTCATTGCATGTGTGTTCTTTTCACAAACCACATATTGATCAACCAGTGGTCATTGCATGTGTGTTCTTTTCACAAACCACATGTGAACTCACTAGAGTCCTTGCATGTGTGTTCTTATACTAAAACCAACACTAGAGTCATTGCATGTGTGTTATTTCCACAAACCACACATGGATCAACCACTAGAGTCATTGCATGTGTGTTCTTTCCACAAACCACACATGGATCAACCAGTGTCATTGCATGTGTGTTCTTTCCACAAACCACATATGGATCCATTTGTGTCATTGCATGTTTGTTCTTATACTAAAACTGGCACTAGAGTCATTCCATGTGTGTTCTTTCCACAAACCACTTACGGATCCACCAGTGTTCATTGCATGTGTGTTCTTTCCACAAACCACTTATGGATCAACCAGTGGTCATTGCATGTGTGTTCTTTCCACAAACCACATATGGATCAACCAGTGGTCATTGCTTGTGTGTTCTTTCCACAAACCACATATGGATCAACCAGGGTCATTGCATGTGTTCTTTCCACAAACCACATATGGATCAACTAGTGGTCATTGCATGTGTGTTCTTTTCCACAAACCACATATGGATCAACCAGTGGTCATTCCTAGTATGAGCACTTATGGATCCACCAGTGTCATTGCATGTATGTTCTTTTCACAAACAACATATGGATCAACCGGTGGCATTGCATGTGTGTTCTTTTCACAAACCACACATGGACCAACCAGTGGTCATTGCATGTGTGTTCTTTCCACAAACCACATATGGATCAACCAGTGGTCATTGCATGTGTGTTCTTTCCACAAACCACATATGGATCAACCAGTGGTCATTGCATGTGTGTTGTTTCCACAAACGACATATGGATCAACTAGTGGTCATTGCATGTGTGTTCTTTTCCACAAACCACATATGGATCAACCAGTGGTCATTCCTAGTATGAGCACTTATGGATCCACCAGTGTTCATTGCATGTATGTTCTTTTCACAAACAACATATGGATCCACTAGTGGTCACTGCATGTGTGTTCTTTCCACAAACCACTTATGGATCAACCAGTGGCCATTGCATGTGTGTTATTTCCACAACCCACTTATGGATCAACAAGTGGCCATTGCATGTGTGTTATTTACACAAACCACATATGGATAAACTAGTGGTCATTGCATGTGTGTTCTTTTCCACAAACCACATATGGATCAACCAGTGGTCATTCCCAGTATGAGCACTTATGGATCCACCAGTGTTCATTGCATGTGTGTTCTTTTCACAAACAACATATGGATCCACTAGTGGTCACTGCATGTGTGTTCTTTCGACAAACCACTTATGGATCAACCAGTGGCCATTGCATGTGTGTTATTTCCACAAACCACTAATGGATCAACCAGTGGCCATTGCATGTGTGTTCTTTCCACAAACCACGTATGGATCAACCAGTGGTTATTGCATGTGTGTTCTTTCCACAAACCACTTATGGATGAACAAGTGGCCATTGCATGTGTGTTCTTTCCACAAACAACTTATGGATCAACCAGTGGTCATTGCATGTGTGTTCTTTCCACAAACCACACATGGATCAACCAGTGGTCATTGCTTGTGTGTTCTTTCCACAAACCACATATGGATCAACCAGTGGTCATTGCATGTGTGTTCTTTCCACAAACCACATATGGATCAACTAGTGGTCATTGCATGTGTGTTCTTTTCCACAAACCACATATGGATCAACTAGTGGTCATTCCTAGTATGAGCACTTATGGATCCACCAGTGTTCATTGCATGTATGTTCTTTTCACAAACAACATATGGATCCACTAGTGGTCACTGCATGTGTGTTCTTTCCACAAACCACTTATGGATCAATTAGTGGCCATTGCGTGTGTGTTATTTCCACAAACCACTTATGGATCAACTAGTGGCCATTGCGTGTGTGTTATTTCCACAAACCACATATGGATCAAACAGTGGTCATTGCATGTGTGTTCTTTCCACAAACCACATATGGATCAACCAGTGGTCATTGCATGTGTGTTCTTTTCCACAAACCACACATGGATCAAGCAGTGTCATTGCATGTGTGTTCTTTCCACAAACCACATATGGATCAACCAGTGGTTATTGCATGTGTGTTCTTTTCACAAACCACACATGGATCAACAAGTGGTCATTGCATGTGTGTTCTTATACTAAAACCAGCACTAGAGTCATTGCATGTGTGTTCTTTCCACAAACCACTTATGGATCCACTAGTGTTCATTGCATGTGTGTTCTTTCCACATACCACTTATGGATCAACCAGTGGTCATTGCATGTGTGTTCTTTTCACAAACCACATGTGGATCCACTAGAGTCATTGCATGTGTGTTCTTTTCCACAAACCACATATGGATCATCCAGTGGTCATTGCATGTGTGTTCTTTCCACAAACCACACATGGATCAACCAGTGGTCATTACATGTGTGTTCTTATCCACAAACCACACATGGATCAAGCAGTTTCATTGCATGTGTGTTCTTTCCACAAACCACATATGGATCAACCAGTGGTCATTGCATGTGTGTTCTTTTCACAAACCACATATTGATCAACCAGTGGTCATTGCATGTGTGTTCTTTTCACAAACCACATGTGAACTCACTAGAGTCATTGCATGTGTGTTCTTATACTAAAACCAACACTAGAGTCATTGCATGTGTGTTATTTCCACAAACCACACATGGATCAACCACTAGAATCATTGCATGTGTGTTCTTTCCACAAACCACACATGGATCAACCAGTGTCATTGCATGTGTGTTCTTTCCACAAACCACATATGGATCCATTTGTGTCATTGCATGTTTGTTCTTATACTAAAACTGGCACTAGAGTCATTGCATGTGTGTTCTTTCCACAAACCACTTACGGATCCACCAGTGTTCATTGCATGTGTGTTCTTTCCACAAACCACTTATGGATCAACCAGTGGTCATTGCATGTGTGTTCTTTCCACAAACCACATATGGATCAACCAGTGGTCATTGCTTGTGTGTTCTTTCCACAAACCACATATGGATCAACCAGTGGTCATTGCATGTGTGTTCTTTCCACAAACCACATATGGATCAACTAGTGGTCATTGCATGTGTGTTCTTTTCCACAAACCACATATGGATCAACCAGTGGTCATTCCTAGTATGAGCACTTATGGATCCACCAGTGTTCATTGCATGTATGTTCTTTTCACAAACAACATATGGATCAACTGGTGGAATTGCATGTGTGTTCTTTTCACAAACCACACATGGACCAACCAGTGGTCATAGCATGTGTGTTCTTTCCACAAACCACATATCGATCAACCAGTGGTCATTGCATGTGTGTTCTTTCCACAAACCACATATGGATCAACCAGTGGTCTTTGCATGTGTGTTGTTTCCACAAACGACATATGGATCAACTAGTGGTCATTGCATGTGTGTTCTTTTCCACAAACCACATATGGATCAACCAGTGGTCATTCCTAGTATGAGCACTTATGGATCCACCAGTGTTCATTGCATGTATGTTCTTTTCACAAACAACATATGGATCCACTAGTGGTCACTGCATGTGTGTTCTTTCCACAAACCACTTATGGATCAACCAGTGGCCATTGCATGTGTGTTATTTCCACAACCCACTTATGGATCAACCAGTGGCCATTGCATGTGTGTTCTTTCCACAAACCACATATGGATCAACCAGTGGTCATTGCATGTGTGTTGTTTCCTCAAACCACATATGGATCAACCAGTGGTCATTGCATGTGTGTTCTTTTCCACAAACCACACATGGATCAAGCAGTGTCATTGCATGTGTGTTCTTTCCACAAACCACATATGGATCAACCAGTGGTCATTGCATGTGTTTTCTTTTCACAAACCACATATGGATCAACCAGTGGCCATTGCATGTGTGTTATTTCCACAAACCACTTATGGATCAACCAGTGGCCATTGCATGTGTGTTCTTTCCACATACCACTTATGGATCAACAAGTGGTCATTGCATGTGTGTTCTTTCCACAAACCACACATGGATCAACCAGTGGTCATTGCATGTGTGTTCTTTTCCACAAACCATAGATGGATCAACCAGTGGTCATTGCATGTGTGTTCTTTTCCAAAAACCACATATGGATCAACCATTGGTCATTGCATGTGTGTTCTTTCCACAAACCACACATGGATCAACCAGTGGTCATTGCATGTGTGTTCTTCTCCACAAACCACACATGGATCAAGCAGTGTCACTGCATGTGTGTTCTTTCCACAAACCACACATGGATCAACTATTAGTCATTGCATGTGTGTTCTTATCCACAAACCACACATGGATCAAGCAGTGTCATTGCATGTGTGTTCTCTCCACAAACCACATATGGATCAACCAGTGGTCATTGCATGTGTGTTCTTTTCACAAACCACATATGGATCAACCAGTAGTCATTGCATGTGTGTTCTTTTCACAAACCACACATGGATCCACCAGTGTTCACTTCATGTGTGTTCTTTCCAAAAACCACATATGGATCAACCAGTGGTCATTGCATGTGTGTTCTTTTCCACAAACCACTTATGGATCCATTAGAGTCATTGCATGTGTGTTATTTCCACAAACCACACATGGATCAACCACTAGAGTCATTGCATGTGTGTTATTTCCACAAACCACACATGGATCAACCACTAGAGTCATTGCATGTTTGTTATTTCCCAAACCATACATGGATCAACTAGTGTCATTGCATGTGTGTTCTTTCCACAAACCACACATGGATCAACAAGTGGTCATTGCATGTGTGTTCTTATACTAAAACTAGCACTAGAGTCATTGCATGTGTGTTCTTTCCACAAACCACTTATGGATCCACCACTGTTCATTGCATGTGTGTTCTTTCCACAAACCACTTATGGATCAACCAGTGGTCATTACATGTGTGTTCTTTTCCACAAACCACTTATGGATCAACCGGTGGCATTGCATGTGTGTTCTTTTCACAAACCACACATGGATCAACCTGTGGTCATTGCATGTGTGTTCTTTTCCATAAACCACACATGGATCAACCAATGGTCATTGCATGTGTGTTCTTATCCACAAACCACACATGGATCAACCAGTGGTCATTGCATGTGTGTTCTTTTCCACAAACCACATATGGATCAACCAGTGGTCATTGCATGTGTGTTCTTTCCACAAACCACACATGGATCAACCAGTGCTCATTGCATGTGTTTTCTTCTCCACAAGCCACACATGGATCAAGTAGTATCACTGCATGTGTGTTCTTTCCACAAACCACACATGGATCAACTAGTGGTCATTGCATGTGTGTTCTTATCCACAAACCACACATGGATCAAGCAGTGTCATTGCATGTGCGTTCGTTCCACAAACCACATATGGATCAACTAATAATCATTGCATGTGTGTTCTTTTCACAAACCACATATGGATCAACCAGTAGTCATTGCATGTGTGTTCTTTTCACAAACCACAAATTCTACCACCTGTGTTCATTTCATGTGTTTTCTTTCCAAAAACCACATATGGTTCAAACAGTGGTCATTGCATGTGTGTTCTTTTCCACAAACCACTTATAGATCCATCGTAGTCATTGCATGTGTTATTTCCACAAACCACACATGGATCAACCACTAGAGTCATTGCATGTGTGTTATTTCCACAAACCACACATGGATCAACCACTAGAGTCATTGCATGTGTGTTATTTCCACAAACAACACATGGATCAAGAAGTGTCATTGCATGTGTGTTCTTTCCACAAACCACATTTGGATCAACTAGTGGTCCTTGCATGTGTGTTCTTTTCACAAACCACATATGGATCAACCAGTGGTGATTGCATGTGTGTTCTTTCCACAAACCACTTACGGATCCACCAGTGTTCATTGCATGTGTGTTCTTTCCACAAACCATTATGGATCAACCAGTGGTCATTCATGTGTGTTCTTTTCCATAAACCAGGTATGGATCAACCGGTGGCATTGCATGTGTGTTCTTTTCACAAACCACACATGGATCAACCAGTGGGCATTGCATGTGTGTTCTTATCCACAAACCACACATGGATCAAGCAGTGTCATTGCATGTGTGTTCTTTCCACAAACCACATATGGATCAACCATTGGTCATTGCATGTGTGCTCTTTCCACAAACCACATATGGATCCATTTGAGTCATTGGATGTTTGTTCTTATACTAAAACTAGCACTAGAGTCATTGCATGTGTGTTCTTTCCACAAACCACTTACGGATCCACCAGTGTTCATTGCATGTGTGTTCTTTCCACAAACCACTTATGGATCAACCAGTGGTCATTGCATGTGTGTTCTTTTCCACAAACCACGTATGGATCAACCGGTGGCATTGCATGTGTGTTCTTTTCACAAACCACACATGGACCAACCAGTGGTCATTGCATGTGTGTTCTTTCCACAAACCACATATGGATCAATCAGTGGTCATTGCATGTGCGTTCATTCCACAAACCATATATGGATCAACCAGTGGTCATTGCATGTGTGTTCTTTCCACAAACCACATATGGATCAACTAGTGGTCATTGCATGTGTGTTCTTTTCCACAAACCACATATGGATCAACCAGTGGTCATTCCTAGTATGAGCACTTATGGATCCACCAGTGTTCATTGCATGTATGTTCTTTTCACAAACAACATATGGATCCACTAGTGGTCACTGCATGTGTGTTCTTTCCACAAACCACTTATGGATCAACCAGTGGCCATTCCATGTGTGTTATTTCCACAAAACACTTATGGATCAACCAGTGGCCATTGCATGTGTGTTCTTTCCACAAACCACTAATGGATCAACCAGTGGTCATTGCATGTGTGTTCTTTCCACAAACCACACATGGATCAACCAGTGGTCATTGCATGTGTGTTGTTTCCACAAACAACATATGGATCCACTAGTAGTCACTTCATGTGTGTTCTTTCCACAAACCACTTATGGATCAACAAGTGGCCATTGCATGTGTGTTATTTCCACAAACCACATATGGATCAACTAGTGGTCATTGCATGTGTGTTCTTTTCCACAAACCACATATGGATCAACCAGTGGTCATTCCCAGTATGAGCACTTATGGATCCACCAGTGTTCATTACATGTGTGTTCTTTTCACAAACAACATATGGATCCACTAGTGGTCACTTCATGTGTGTTCTTTCGACAAACCACTTATGGATCAACCAGGGGCCATTGCATGTGTGTTATTTCCACAAACCACTAATCGATCAACCAGTGGCCATTGCATGTGTGTTCTTTCCAAAAACCACGTATGGATCAACCAGTGGTCATTGCATGTGTGTTCTTTCCACAAACCACTTATGGATGAACAAGTGGCCATTGCATGTGTGTTCTTTCCACAAACAACTTATGGATCAACCAGTGGTCATTGCATGTGTCTTCTTTCCACAAACCACACATGGATCAACCAGTGGTCATTGCTTGTGTGTTCTTTCCACAAACCACATATGGATCAACCAGTGGTCATTGCATGTGTGTTCTTTCCACAAACCACATATGGATCAACTAGTGGTCATTGCATGTGTGTTCTTTTCCACACACCACATATGGATCAACTAGTGGTCATTCCTAGTATGAGCACTTATGGATCCACCAGTGTTCATTGCATGTATGTTCTTTTCACAAACAACATATGGATCCACTAGTGGTCACTGCATGTGTGTTCTTTCCACAAACCACTTATGGATCAACTAGTGGCCATTGCGTGTGTGTTATTTCCACAAACCACTTATGGATCAACCAGTGGCCATTGCATGTGTGTTCTTTCCACAAACCACATATGGATCAAACAGTGGTCATTGCATGTGTGTTCTTTCCACAAACCACATATGGATCAACCAGTGGTCATTGCATGTGTTTTCTTTTCCACAAACCACACATGGATCAAGCAGTGTCATTGCATGTGTGTTCTTTCCACAAACCACATATGGATCAACCAGTGGTTATTGCATGTGTGTTCTTTTCCACAAACCACTTATGGATCAACCAGTGGTCATTGCATGTGTGTTCTTATACTAAAACCAGCACTAGAGTCATTGCATGTGTGTTCTTTCCACAAACCACTTATGGATCCACTAGTGTTCATTGCATGTGTGTTCTTTCCACAAACCACTTATGGATCAACCAGTGGTCATTGCATGTGTGTTCTTTTCACAAACCACATGTGGATCCACTAGAGTCATTGCATGTGTTTTCTTTTCCACAAACCACATATGGATCAACCAGTGGTCATTGCATGTGTGTTCTTTCCACAAACCACACATGTATCAACCAGTGGTCATTACATGTGTGTTCTTATCCACAAACCACACATGGATCAAGCAGTTTCATTGCATGTGTGTTCTTTCCACAAACCACATATGGATCAACCAGTGGTCATTGCATGTGTGTTCTTTTCACAAACCACATATTGATCAACCAGTGGTCATTGCATGTGTGTTCTTTTCACAAACCACATGTGAACTCACTAGAGTCATTGCATGTGTGTTCTTATACTAAAACCAACACTAGAGTCATTGCATGTGTGTTATTTCCACAAACCACACATGGATCAACCACTAGAGTCATTGCATGTGTGTTCTTTCCACAAACCACAGATGGATCAACCAGTGTCATTGCATGTGTGTTCTTTCCACAAACCACATATGGATCCATTTGTGTCATTGCATGTTTGTTCTTATACTAAAACTGGCACTAGAGTCATTGCATGTGTGTTCTTTCCACAAACCACTTACGGATCCACCAGTGTTCATTGCATGTGTGTTCTTTCCACAAACCACTTATGGATCAACCAGTGGTCATTGCATGTGTGTTCTTTCCACAAACCACATATGGATCAACCAGTGGTCATTGCTTGTGTGTTCTTTCCACAAACCACATATGGATCAACCAGTGGTCATTGCATGTGTGTTCTTTCCACAAACCACATATGGATCCACTAGTGGTCATTGCATGTGTGTTCTTTTCCACAAACCACATATGGATCAACCAGTGGTCATTCCTAGTATGAGCACTTATGGATCCACCAGTGTTCATTGCATGTATGTTCTTTTCACAAACAACATATGGATCAACCGGTGGCATTGCATGTGTGTTCTTTTCACAAACCACACATGGACCAACCAGTGGTCATTGCATGTGTGTTCTTTCCACAAACCACATATGGATCAACCAGTGGTCATTGCATGTGTGTTCTTTCCACAAACCACATATGGATCAACCAGTGGTCATTGCATGTGTGTTCTTTCCACAAACCACATATGGATCAACTAGTGGTCATTGCATGTGTGTTCTTTTCCACAAACCACATATGGATCAACCAGTGGTCATTCCTAGTATGAGCACTTATGGATCCACCAGTGTTCATTGCATGTATGTTCTTTCCACAAACCACATATGGATCAACCAGTGGCCATTGCATGTGTGTTATTTCCACAAACCACTTATGGATCAACCAGTGGCCATTGCATGTGTGTTCTTTCCACAAACCACATATGGATCAACCAGTGGTCATTGCATGTGTGTTGTTTCCTCAAACCACATATGGATCAACCAGTGGTCATTGCATGTGTGTTCTTTTCCACAAACCACACATGGATCAAGCAGTGTCATTGCATGTGTGTTCTTTCCACAAACCACATATGGATCAACCAGTGGTCATTGCATGTGTTTTCTTTTCACAAACCACATATGGATCAACCAGTGGCCATTGCATGTGTGTTATTTCCACAAACCACTTATGGATCAACCAGTGGCCATTGCATGTGTGTTCTTTCCACATACCACTTATGGATCAACCAGTGGTCATTGCATGTGTGTTGTTTCCACAAACCACACATGGATCAACCAGTGGTCATTGCATGTGTGTTCTTTTCCACAAACCACAGATGGATCAACCAGTGGTCATTGCATGTGTGTTCTTTTCCACAAACCACATATGGATCAACCAGTGGTCATTGCATGTGTGTTCTTTCCACAAACCACACATGGATCAACCAGTGGTCATTGCATGTGTGTTCTTCTCCACAAACCACACATGGATCAAGCAGTGTCACTGCATGTGTGTTCTTTCCACAAACCACACATGGATCAACTATTGGTCATTGCATGTGTGTTCTTATCCACAAACCACACATGGATCAAGCAGTGTCATTGCATGTGTGTTCTCTCCACAAACCACATATGGATCAACCAGTGGTCATTGCATGTGTGTTCTTTTCACAAACCACATATGGATCAACCAGTAGTCATTGCATGTGTGTTCTTTTCACAAACCACACATGGATCCACCAGTGTTCACTTCATGTGTGTTCTTTCCAAAAACCACATATGGATCAACCAGTGGTCATTGCATGTGTGTTCTTTTCCACAAATCACTTATGGATCCATTAGAGTCATTGCATGTGTGTTATTTCCACAAACCACACATGGATCAACCACTAGAGTCATTGCATGTGTGTTATTTCCACAAACCACACATGGATCAACCACTAGAGTCATTGCATGTTTGTTATTTCCCAAACCATACATGGATCAACCAGTGTCATTGCATGTGTGTTCTTTCCACAAACCACACATGGATCAACAAGTGGTCATTGCATGTGTGTTCTTATACTAAAACTAGCACTAGAGTCATTGCATGGGTGTTCTTTTCACAAACCACACATGGATCAACAAGTGGTCATTGCATGTGTGTTCTTATACAAAAACTAGCACTAGAGTCATTGCATGTGTGTTCTTTCCACAAACCACTTATGGATCCACCACTGTTCATTGCATGTGTGTTCTTTCCACAAACCACTTATGGATCAACTAGTGGTCATTACATGTGTCTTCTTTTCCACAAACCACTTATGGATCAACCGGTGGCATTGCATGTGTGTTCTTTAAACAAACCACACATGGATCAACCCGTGGTCATTGCATGTGTGTTCTTTTCCATAAACCACACATGGATCAACCAATGGTCATTGCATGTGTGTTCTTATCCACAAACCACACATGGATCAACCAGTGGTCATTGCATGTGTGTTCTTTTCCACAAACCACATATGGATCAACCAGTGGTCATTGCATGTGTGTTCTTTCCACAAACCACACATGGATCAACCAGTGCTCATTGCATGTGTTTTCTTCTCCACAAGCCACACATGGATCAAGTAGTATCACTGCATGTGTGTTCTTTCCACAAACCACACATGGATCAACTAGTGGTCATTGCATGTGTGTTCTTATCCACAAACCACACATGGATCAAGCAGTGTCATTGCATGTGCGTTCGTTCCACAAACCACATATGGATCAACTAATAATCATTGCATGTGTGTTCTTTTCACAAACCACATATGGATCAACCAGTAGTCATTGCATGTGTGTTCTTTTCACAAACCACACATGGATCCACCAGTGTTCACTTCATGTGTATTCTTTCCAAAAACCACATATGGATCAACCAGTGGTCATTGCATGTGTGTTCTTTTCCACAAACCACTTATAGATCCATCAGAGTCATTGCATGTGTGTTATTTCCACAAACCACACATGGATCAACCACTAGAGTCATTGCATGTGTGTTATTTCCACAAACCACACATGGATCAACCACTAGAGTCATTGCATGTGTGTTATTTCCACAAACAACACATGGATCAAGAAGTGTCATTGCATGTGTGTTCTTTCCACAAACCACATTTGGATCAACTAGTGGTCCTTGCATGTGTGTTCTTTTCACAAACCACATATGGATCAACCAGTGGTGATTGCATGTGTGTTCTTTCCACAAACCACTTACGGATCCACCAGTGTTCATTGCATGTGTGTTCTTTCCACAAACCATTATGGATCAACCAGTGGTCATTCATGTGTGTTCTTTTCCATAAACCAGGTATGGATCAACCGGTGGCATTGCATGTGTGTTCTTTTCACAAACCACACATGGATCAACCAGTGGGCATTGCATGTGTGTTCTTATCCACAAACCACACATGGATCAAGCAGTGTCATTGCATGTGTGTTCTTTCCACAAACCACATATGGATCAACCATTGGTCATTGCATGTGTGCTCTTTCCACAAACCACATATGGATCCATTTGAGTCATTGGATGTTTGTTCTTATACTAAAACTAGCACTAGAGTCATTGCATGTGTGTTCTTTCCACAAACCACTTACGGATCCACCAGTGTTCATTGCATGTGTGTTCTTTCCACAAACCACTTATGGATCAACCAGTGGTCATTGCATGTGTGTTCTTTTCCACAAACCACGTATGGATCAACCGGTGGCATTGCATGTGTGTTCTTTTCACAAACCACACATGGACCAACCAGTGGTCATTGCATGTGTGTTCTTTCCACAAACCACATATGGATCAATCAGTGGTCATTGCATGTGCGTTCATTCCACAAACCATATATGGATCAACCAGTGGTCATTGCATGTGTGTTCTTTCCACAAACCACATATGGATCAACTAGTGGTCATTGCATGTGTGTTCTTTTCCACAAACCACATATGGATCAACCAGTGGTCATTCCTAGTATGAGCACTTATGGATCCACCAGTGTTCATTGCATGTATGTTCTTTTCACAAACAACATATGGATCCACTAGTGGTCACTGCATGTGTGTTCTTTCCACAAACCACTTATGGATCAACCAGTGGCCATTCCATGTGTGTTATTTCCACAAAACACTTATGGATCAACCAGTGGCCATTGCATGTGTGTTCTTTCCACAAACCACTAATGGATCAACCAGTGGTCATTGCATGTGTGTTCTTTCCACAAACCACACATGGATCAACCGGGTCATTGCATGTGTGTTGTTTCCACAAACAACATATGGATCCACTAGTAGTCACTTCATGTGTGTTCTTTCCACAAACCACTTATGGATCAACAAGTGGCCATTGCATGTGTGTTATTTCCACAAACCACATATGGATCAACTAGTGGTCATTGCATGTGTGTTCTTTTCCACAAACCACATATGGATCAACCAGTGGTCATTCCCAGTATGAGCACTTATGGATCCACCAGTGTTCATTACATGTGTGTTCTTTTCACAAACAACATATGGATCCACTAGTGGTCACTTCATGTGTGTTCTTTCGACAAACCACTTATGGATCAACCAGGGGCCATTGCATGTGTGTTATTTCCACAAACCACTAATCGATCAACCAAAGGCCATTGCATGTGTGTTCTTTCCAAAAACGTATGGATCAACCAGTGGTCATTGCATGTGTGTTCTTTCCACAAACCACTTATGGATGAACAAGTGGCCATTGCATGTGTTCTTTCCACAAACAACTTATGGATCAACCAGTGGTCATTGCATGTGTCTTCTTTCCACAAACCACACATGGATCAACCAGTGGTCATTGCTTGTGTGTTCTTTCCACAAACCACATATGGATCAACCAATGGTCATTGCATGTGTGTTCTTTCCACAAACCACATATGGATCAACTAGTGGTCATTGCATGTGTGTTCTTTTCCACACACCACATATGGATCAACTAGTGGTCATTCCTAGTATGAGCACTTATGGATCCACCAGTGTTCATTGCATGTATGTTCTTTTCACAAACAACATATGGATCCACTAGTGGTCACTGCATGTGTGTTCTTTCCACAAACCACTTATGGATCAACTAGTGGCCATTGCGTGTGTTATTTCCACAAACCACTTATGGATCAACCAGGCCATTGCATGTGTGTTCTTTCCACAAACCACATATGGATCAAACAGTGGTCATTGCATGTGTGTTCTTTCCACAAACCACATATGGATCAACCAGTGGTCATTGCATGTGTTTTCTTTTCCACAAACCACACATGGATCAAGCAGTGTCATTGCATGTGTGTTCTTTCCACAAACCACATATGGATCAACCAGTGGTTATTGCATGTGTGTTCTTTTCACAAACCACACATGGATCAACAAGTGGTCATTGCATGTGTGTTCTTATACTAAAACCAGCACTAGAGTCATTGCATGTGTGTTCTTTCCACAAACCACTTATGGATCCACTAGTGTTCATTGCATGTGTGTTCTTTCCACAAACCACTTATGGATCAACCAGTGGTCATTGCATGTGTGTTCTTTTCACAAACCACATGTGGATCCACTAGAGTCATTGCATGTGTTTTCTTTTCCACAAACCACATATGGATCAACCAGTGGTCATTGCATGTGTGTTCTTTCCACAAACCACACATGTATCAACCAGTGGTCATTACATGTGTGTTCTTATCCACAAACCACACATGGATCAAGCAGTTTCATTGCATGTGTGTTCTTTCCACAAACCACATATGGATCAACCAGTGGTCATTGCATGTGTGTTCTTTTCACAAACCACATATTGATCAACCAGTGGTCATTGCATGTGTGTTCTTTTCACAAACCACATGTGAACTCACTAGAGTCATTGCATGTGTGTTCTTATACTAAAACCAACACTAGAGTCATTGCATGTGTGTTATTTCCACAAACCACACATGGATCAACCACTAGAGTCATTGCATGTGTGTTCTTTCCACAAACCACAGATGGATCAACCAGTGTCATTGCATGTGTGTTCTTTCCACAAACCACATATGGATCCAATAGTGTCATGGGCAGTTTGTTCTTATACTCAATCAAGCACTAGAGTCATTGCATGTGTGTTCTTTCCACAAACCACTTACGGATCCACCAGTGTTCATTGCATGTGTGTTCTTTCCACAAACCACTTATGGATCAACCAGTGGTCATTGCATGTGTGTTCTTTCCACAAACCACATATGGATCAACCAGTGGTCATTGCTTGTGTGTTCTTTCCACAAACCACATATGGATCAACCAGTGGTCATTGCATGTGTGTTCTTTCCACAAACCACATATGGATCCACTAGTGGTCATTGCATGTGTGTTCTTTTCCACAAACCACATATGGATCAACCAGTGGTCATTCCTAGTATGAGCACTTATGGATCCACCAGTGTTCATTGCATGTATGTTCTTTTCACAAACAACATATGGATCAACCGGTGGCATTGCATGTGTGTTCTTTTCACAAACCACACATGGACCAACCAGTGGTCATTGCATGTGTGTTCTTTCCACAAACCACATATGGATCAACCAGTGGTCATTGCATGTGTGTTCTTTCCACAAACCACATATGGATCAACCAGTGGTCATTGCATGTGTGTTCTTTCCACAAACCACATATGGATCAACTAGTGGTCATTGCATGTGTGTTCTTTTCCACAAACCACATATGGATCAACCAGTGGTCATTCCTAGTATGAGCACTTATGGATCCACCAGTGTTCATTGCATGTATGTTCTTTCCACAAACCACATATGGATCAACCAGTGGCCATTGCATGTGTGTTATTTCCACAAACCACTTATGGATCAACCAGTGGCCATTGCATGTGTGTTCTTTCCACAAACCACATATGGATCAACCAGTGGTCATTGCATGTGTGTTGTTTCCTCAAACCACATATGGATCAACCAGTGGTCATTGCATGTGTGTTCTTTTCCACAAACCACACATGGATCAAGCAGTGTCATTGCATGTGTGTTCTTTCCACAAACCACATATGGATCAACCAGTGGTCATTGCATGTGTTTTATTTTCACAAACCACATATGGATCCACCAATGTCATTGCATGTGTGTTATTTCCACAAACCACTTATGGATCAACCAGTGGCCATTGCATGTGTGTTCTTTCCACATACCACTTATGGATCAACCAGTGGTCATTGCATGTGTGTTGTTTCCACAAACCACACATGGATCAACCAGTGGTCATTGCATGTGTGTTCTTTCCACAAACCACAGATGGATCAACCAGTGGTCATTGCATGTGTGTTCTTTTCCACAAACCACATATGGATCAACCAGTGGTCATTGCATGTGTGTTCTTTCCACAAACCACACATGGATCAACCAGTGGTCATTGCATGTGTGTTCTTCTCCACAAACCACACATGGATCAAGCAGTGTCACTGCATGTGTGTTCTTTCCACAAACCACACATGGATCAACTATTGGTCATTGCATGTGTGTTCTTATCCACAAACCACACATGGATCAAGCAGTGTCATTGCATGTGTGTTCTCTCCACAAACCACATATGGATCAACCAGTGGTCATTGCATGTGTGTTCTTTTCACAAACCACATATGGATCAACCAGTAGTCATTGCATGTGTGTTCTTTTCACAAACCACACATGGATCCACCAGTGTTCACTTCATGTGTGTTCTTTCCAAAAACCACATATGGATCAACCAGTGGTCATTGCATGTGTGTTCTTTTCCACAAATCACTTATGGATCCATTAGAGTCATTGCATGTGTGTTATTTCCACAAACCACACATGGATCAACCACTAGAGTCATTGCATGTGTGTTATTTCCACAAACCACACATGGATCAACCACTAGAGTCATTGCATGTTTGTTATTTCCCAAACCATACATGGATCAACCAGTGTCATTGCATGTGTGTTCTTTCCACAAACCACACATGGATCAACAAGTGGTCATTGCATGTGTGTTCTTATACTAAAACTAGCACTAGAGTCATTGCATGTGTGTTCTTTCCACAAACCACACATGGATCAACAAGTGGTCATTGCATGTGTGTTCTTATACTAAAACTAGCACTAGAGTCATTGCATGTGTGTTCTTTCCACAAACCACTTATGGATCCACCACTGTTCATTGCATGTGTGTTCTTTCCACAAACCACTTATGGATCAACTAGTGGTCATTACATGTGTCTTCTTTTCCACAAACCACTTATGGATCAACCGGTGGCATTGCATGTGTGTTCTTTAAACAAACCACACATGGATCAACCCGTGGTCATTGCATGTGTGTTCTTTTCCATAAACCACACATGGATCAACCAATGGTCATTGCATGTGTGTTCTTATCCACAAACCACACATGGATCAACCAGTGGTCATTGCATGTGTGTTCTTTTCCACAAACCACATATGGATCAACCAGTGGTCATTGCATGTGTGTTCTTTCCACAAACCACACATGGATCAAGCAGTGGTCATTGCATGTGTGTTCTTCTCCACAAACCACACATGGATCAAGCAGTGTCACTGCATGTGTGTTCTTTCCACAAACCACACATGGATCAACTATTAGTCATTGCATGTGTGTTCTTATCCACAAACCACACATGGATCAAGCAGTGTCATTGCATGTGTGTTCTCTCCACAAACCACATATGGATCAACCAGTGGTCATTGCATGTGTGTTCTTTTCACAAACCACATATGGATCAACCAGTAGTCATTGCATGTGTGTTCTTTTCACAAACCACACATGGATCCACCAGTGTTCACTTCATGTGTTCTTTCCAAAAACCACATATGGATCAACCAGTGGTCATTGCATGTGTGTTCATTTCCACAAACCACTTATAGATCCATCAGAGTCATTGCATGTGTGTTATTTCCACAAACCACACATGGATCAACCACTAGAGTCATTGCATGTGTGTTATTTCCACAAACCACACATGGATCAACCACTAGAGTCATTGCATGTGTGTTATTTCCACAAACAACACATGGATCAAGAAGTGTCATTGCATGTGTGTTCTTTCCACAAACCACATTTGGATCAACTAGTGGTCCTTGCATGTGTGTTCTTTTCACAAACCACATATGGATCAACCAGTGGTGATTGCATGTGTGTTCTTTCCACAAACCACTTACGGATCCACCAGTGTTCATTGCATGTGTGTTCTTTCCACAAACCATTATGGATCAACCATTGGTCATTCATGTGTGTTCTTTTCCATAAACCAGGTATGGATCAACCGGTGGCATTGCATGTGTGTTCTTTTCACAAACCACACATGGATCAACCAGTGGGCATTGCATGTGTGTTCTTATCCACAAACCACACATGGATCAAGCAGTGTCATTGCATGTGTGTTCTTTCCACAAACCACATATGGATCAACCAGTGGTCATTGCATGTGTGCTCTTTCCACAAACCACATATGGATCCATTTGAGTCATTGGATGTTTGTTCTTATACGAAAACTAGCACTAGAGTCATTGCATGTGTGTTCTTTCCACAAACCACTTACGGATCCACCAGTGTTCATTGCATGTGTGTTCTTTCCACAAACCACTTATGGATCAACCAGTGGTCATTGCATGTGTGTTCTTTTCCACAAACCACGTATGGATCAACTGGTGGCATTGCATGTGTGTTCTTTTCACAAACCACACATGGACCAACCAGTGGTCATTGCATGTGTGTTCTTTCCACAAACCACATATGGATCAATCAGTGGTAATTGCATGTGTGTTCTTTCCACAAACCATATATGGATCAACTAGTGGTCATTGCATGTGTGTTCTTTCCACAAACCACATATGCATCAACTAGTGGTCATTGCATGTGTGTTCTTTTCGACAAACCACATATGGATCAACCAGTGGTCATTCCTAGTATGAGCACTTATGGATCCACCAGTGTTCATTGCATGTATGTTCTTTTCACAAACAACATATGGATCCACTAGTGGTCACTGCATGTGTGTTCTTTCCACAAACCACTTATGGATCAACCAGTGGCCATTGCATGTGTGTTATTTCCACAAACCACTTATGGATCAACCAGTGGCCATTGCATGTGTGTTCTTTCCACAAACCACTAATGGATCAACCAGTGGTCATTGCATGTGTGTTCTTTCCACAAACCACACATGGATCAACCAGTGGTCATTGCATGTGTGTTGTTTTCACAAACAACATATGGATCCACTAGTGGTCACTGCATGTGTGTTCTTTCCACAAACCACTTATGGATCAACCAGTGGCCATTGCATGTGTGTTATTTCCACAAACCACATATGGATCAACTAGTGGTCATTGCATGTGTGTTCTTTTCCACAAACCACATATGGATCAACCAGTGGTCATTCCTAGTATGAGCACTTATGGATCCACCAATGTTCATTGCATGTGTGTTCTTTTCACAAACAACATATGGATCCAATAGTGGTCACTGCATGTGTGTTCTTTCCACAAACCACTTATGGATCAACCAGTGGCCATTGCATGTGTGTTATTTCCACAAACCACTAATGGATCAACCAGTGGCCATTGCATGTGTGTTCTTTCCACAAACCACTTATGGATCAACCAGTGGTTTATTGCATGTTTGTTCTTTCCACAAACCACTTATGGATGAACCAGTGGATATAGCATGTGTGTTCTTTCCACAAACCACTTATGGATCAACCAGTGGTCATTGCATGTGTGTTCTTTCCACAAACCACACATGGATCAACCAGTGGTCATTGCATGTGTGATCTTTTCCATAAACCACAGATGGATCAACTAGTGGTCATTGCATGTGTGTTCTTTTCCACAAACCACATATGTATCAACCAGTGGTCATTGCATGTGTGTTCTGTCCACAAACCACACATGGATCACCAGTGGTCATTGCATGTGTGTTCTTGTCCACAAACCACACATGGATCAAGCAGTGTCATTGCATGTGTGTTCTTGCCACAAACCACACAAGCATCAACCAGTGGTCATTGCATGTGTGTTATTATCCACAAACCACACATGGATCAAGCAGTGTCATTGCATGTGTGTTCTTTCCACAAACCACATATGGATCAACCAGTGGTCATTGCATGTGTGTTCTTTCCACAAACCACATATGGATCCATTTGAGTCATTGCATGTTTGTTCTTATACTAAAACTAGCACTAGAGTCATTGCATGTGTGTTATTTCCACAAACCACTTACGGATCCACTAGTGTTCATTGCATGTGTGTTCTTTCCACAAACCACTTATGGATCAACTAGTGGTCATTGCATGTGTGTTCTTTTCCACAAACCACGTATGGATCAACCGGTGGCATTGCATGTGTGTTCTTCTCACAAACCACACATGGACCAACCAGTGGTCATTGCATGTGTGTTCTTTCCACAAACCACATATGTATCAACCAGTGGTCATTGCATGTGTGTTCTTTCCACAACCCACATATGGATCAACCAGTGGTCACTTCATGTGTGTTCTTTCCACAAACCACTTATAGATCAACCAGTGGCCATTGCATGTGTGTTATTTCCACAAACCACATATGGATCAACTAGTGGTCATTGCATGTGTGTTCTTTTCCACAAACCACATATGGATCAACCAGTGGTCATTCCCAGTATGAGCACTTATGGATCCACCAGTGTTCATTGCATGTGTGTTCTTTTCACAAACAACATATGGATCCACTAGTGGTCACTGCATGTGTGTTCTTTCCACAAACCACTTATGGATCAACCAGTGGCCATTGCATGTGTGTTATTTCCACAAACCACTAATGGATCAACCAGTGGCCATTGCATGTGTGTTCTTTCCACAAACCACTTACGGATCAACCAGTGGTCATTGCATGTGTGTTCTTTCCACAAACCACTTATGGATGAACCAGTGGCCATTGCATGTGTGTTCTTTCCACAAACCACTTATGGATCAATCAGTGGTCATTGCATGTGTGTTCTTTCCACAAACCACACATGGATCAACTAGTGGTCATTGCATGTGTGATCTTTTCCATAAACCACAGATGGATCAACTAGTGGTCATTGCATCTGTGTTCTTTTCCACAAACCACATATGTATCAACCAGTGGTCATTGCATGTGTGTTCTTTCCATAAACCACACATGGATCACCAGTGGTCATTGCATGTGTGTTCTTGTCCACAAACCACACATGGATCAAGCAGTGTCATTGCATGTGTGTTCTTGCCACAAACCACACAAGGATCAACCAGTGGTCATTGCATGTGTGTTCTTATCCACAAACCACACATGGATCAAGCAGTGTCATTGCATGTGTGTTCTTTCCACAAACCACATATGGATCAACCAGTGGTCATTGCATGTGTGTTCTTTCCACAAACCACATATGGATCCATTTGAGTCATTGCATGTTTGTTCTTATACTAAAACTAGCACTAGAGTCATTGCATGTGTGTTCTTTCCACAAACAACTTACGGATCCACCAGTGTTCATTGCATGTGTGTTCTTTCCACAAACCACTTATGGATTAACTAGTGGTCATTGCATGTGTGTTCTTTTACACAAACCACGTATGGATCAACCGGTGGCATTGCATGTGTGTTCTTTTCACAAACCACACATGGACCAACCAGTGGTCATTGCATGTGTGTTCTTTCCACAATCCACATATGGATCAACCAGTGGTCATTGCATGTGTGTTCTTTCCACAACCCACATATGGATCAACCAGTGGTCATTGCATGTGTGTTCTTTTCCACAAACCACATATGGATCAACCAGTTGTCATTGCCAGTATGAGCACTTATGGATCCACCAGTGTTCATTGCATGTGTGTTCTTTTCACAAACAACATATGGATCCACCAGTGGTCACTGTATGTGTGTTCTTTCCACAAACCACTTATTTATCAACCAGTGGCCATTGCATGTGTGTTCTTTCAGCAAACCACTTATGGATCAACCAGTGGCAATTGCATGTGTGTTCTTTCCACAAACCACTTATGGATCAACCAGTGGTCATTGCATGTTTGTTCTTTCCACAAACCACACATGGATCAACCAGTGGTCATTGCATGTGTGTTCTTTCCACAAACCACACATGGATCAACCAGTGGTCATTGCATGTGTGTTCTTTTCCACAAACCACGTATGGATCAACCAGTGGTATTGCCTATGTGTTCTTTTCACAAACCACACATGGATCAACCAGTTGTCATTGCATGTGTGTTCTTTCCACAAACCACATATGGATCAACCAGTGGTCATTGCATGTGTGTTCTTTCCACAAACCACATATAGATCAACTAGTGGTCATTGCATGTGTGTTCTTTTCCACAAACCACATATGGATCAACCAGTGGTCATTGCCAGTATGAGCATTTATGGATCCACCAGTGTTCATTGCATGTGTGTTCTTTTCACAAACAACATATGGATCCACTAGTGGTCACTACATGTGTGTTCTTTCCACAAACCACTTATGGATCAACCAGTGGCCATTGCATGTGTGTTAATTCCACAAACCACTTATGGATCAACCAGTGGCCATTGCATGTGTGTTCTTTCCACAAACCACTTATGGATCAACCAGTGGTCATTGCATGTGTGTTTCTTTCCACAAACCACACATGGATCAACCAGTGGTCATTGCATGTGTGTTCTTTTCCACAAACCACAGATGGATCAACCAGTGGGCATTGCATGTGTGTTCTTTTCCACAAACCACATATGGATCAACCAGTGGTCATTGCATGTGTGTTCTTTCCACAAACCACACATGGATTAACCAGTGGTCATTGCATGTGTGTTCTTTCCACAAACCACAAATGGATCAACCAGTGGTCATTGCATGTATGTTCTTATCCACAAACCACACATGGATCAAGTAGTGTCATTGCATGTGTGTTCTTTCCACAAACCACATATGGATCAACCAGTGGTCATTGCATGTGTGTTCTTTCCACAAACCACATATGGATCCATTTGAGTCATTGCATGTTTGTTCTTATACTAAAACTAGCACTAGAGTCATTGCATGTGTGTTCTTTCCACAAACCACTTACGGACCCACCAGTGTTCATTGCATGTGTGTTCTTTCCACAAACCACTTATGGATCAACCAGTGGTCATTGCATGTGTGTTCTTATCCACAAACCACGTATGGATCAACCGGTGGCATTGCATGTGTGTTCTTTTCACAAACCACACATGGACCAACCAGTGGTCATTGCATGTGTGTTCTTTCCACAAACCACATATGGGTCAACCAGTGGTCATTGCATGTGTGTTCTTTCCACAAACCACATATGGATCAACCAGTGGTCATTGCATGTGTGTTCATTCCACAAACCACATATGGATCAACTAGTGTTCATTGCATGTGTGTTCTTTTCCACAAACCACATATGGATCAACCAGTGGTCATTGCCAGTATGAGCACTTATGGATCAACCAGTGGCCATTGCATGTGTGTTCTTTCCACAAACTACTTATGGATCAACCAGTGGTCACTGCATGTGTGTTCTTTCCACAAACCACACATGGATCAACCAGTGGTCATTGCATGTGTGTTCTTTTCCACAAACCACAGATGGATCAACTAGTGGTCATTGCATGTGTGTTCTTTTCCACAAACCACATATGGATCAACCAGTGGTCATTGCATGTGTGTTCTTTCCACAAACCACACATGGATCAACCAGTGGTCATTGCATGTCTGTTCTTCTCCACAAACCACACATGGATCAAGCAGTGTCATTGCATGTGTGTTCTTTTCACAAACCACACATGGATCAACCAGTGGTCATTGCATGTGTGTTCTTCTCCACAAACCAGACATGGATCATGCAGTGTCATTGCATGTGTGTTCTTTCCACAAACCACACATGGATCAACCAGTGGTCATTGCATGTGTGTTCCTGTCCACAAACCACACATGGATCAAGCAGTGTCATTGCATGTGTGTTCTTTCCAAAAACCACACATGGATCAACCAGTGGTCATTGCATGTGTGTTCTTATCCACAAACCACACATGGATCAAGCAGTGTCATTGCATGTGTGTTCTTTCCACAAACCACATATGGATCAACCAGTGGTCATTGCATGTGTGTTCTTTCCACAAACCACATATGGATCCATTTGAGTCATTGCATGTTTGTTCTTATACTAAAACTAGCACTAGAGTCATTGCATGTGTGTTCTTTCCACAAACCACTTACGGATCCACCAGTGTTCATTGCATGTGTGTTCTTTCCACAAACCACTTATGGATCAACTAGTGGTCATTGCATGTGTGTTCTTTTCCACAAACCACGTATGGATCAACCGGTGGCATTGCATGTGTGTTCTTTTCACAAACCACACATGGACAAACCAGTGGTCATTGCATGTGTGTTCTTTCCACAAACCACATATGGATCAACCAGTGGTCATTGCATGTGTGTTCTTTCCACAAACCACATATGGATATCCCAGTGGTCATTGCATGTGTGTTCTTTTCCACAAACCACATATGGATCAACCAGTTGTCATTGCCAGTATGAGCACTTATGGATCCACCAGTGTTCATTGCATGTGTGTTCTTTTCACAAACAACATATGGATCCACTAGTGGTCACTGTATGTGTGTTCTTTCCACAAACCACTTATTTATCAACCAGTGGCCATTGCATGTGTGTTCTTTCAGCAAACCACTTATGGATCAACAAGTGGCAATTGCATGTGTGTTCTTCCCACAAACCACTTATGGATCAACCAGTGGTCATTGCATGTTTGTTCTTTCCACAAACCACACATGGATCAACCAGTGGTCATTGCATGTGTGTTCTTTCCACAAACCACACATGGATCAAGCAGTGTCATTGCATGTGTGTTCTTTCCACAAACCACATATGGATCAACCAGTGGTCATTGCATGTGTGTTCTTTCCACAAACCACATATGGATCCATTTGAGTCATTGCATGTTTGTTCTTATACTAAAACTAGCACTAGAGTCATTGCATGTGTGTTCTTTCCACAAACCACTTACGGACCCACCAGTGTTCATTGCATGTGTGTTCTTTCCACAAACCACTTATGGATCAACAAGTGGTTATTGCATGTGTGTTCTTATCCACAAACCACGTATGGATCAACCGGTGGCATTGCATGTGTGTTCTTTTCACAAACCACACATGGACCAACCAGTGGTCATTGCATGGGTGTTCTTTCCACAAACCACATATGGGTCAACCAGTGGTCATTGCATGTGTGTTCTTTCCACATATGGATCAACTAGTGGTCATTGCATGTGTGTTCTTTCCACAAACCACATATGGATCAACTAGTGGTCATTGCATGTGTGTTCTTTTCCACAAACCACATATGGATCAACCAGTGGTCATTGCCAGTATGAGCACTTATGGATCCACCAGTGTTTATTGCATGTGTGTTCTTTTCACAAACAACATATGGATCCACTAGTGGTCACTGCATGTGTGTTCTTTCGACAAACCACTTATGGATCAACCAGTGGCCATTGCATGTGTGTTCTTTCCACAAACTACTTATGGATCAACCAGTGGTCATTGCATGTGTGTTCTTTCCACAAACCACACATGGATCAACCAGTGGTCATTGCATGTGTGTTCTTTTCCACAAACCATAGATGGATCAACTAGTGGTCTTTGCATGTGTGTTCTTTTGCACAAACCACAAATGGATCAACCAGTGGTGTTGCATGTGTGTTCTTTCCACAAACCACACATGGATCAACCAGTGGTCATTGCATGTATATTCTTCTCCACAAACCACACATGGATCAAGTAGTGTCATTGCATGTGTACTCTTTCCACAAACCACACATGGATCAACGAGTGGTCATTGCATGTGTGTTCTTACCCACAAACCAGACATGGATCAAGCAGTGTCATTGCATGTGTGTTCTTTCCACAAACCACACATGGATCAACCAGTGGTCATTGCATGTGTGTTCTTCTCCACAAACCACACATGGATCAAGCAGTGTCATTGCATGTGTGTTCTTTCCACAAACCACACATGGATCAACCAGTGGTCATTGCATGTGTGTTCTTATCCACAAACCGCACATGGATCAAGCAGTGTCATTGCATGTGTGTTCTTTCCACAAACCACATATGGATCAACCAGTGGTCATTGCGTGTGTGTTCTTTCCACAAACCACATATGGATCCATTTGAGTCATTGCATGTTTGTTCTTATACTAAAACTAGCACTAGAGTCATTGCATGTGTGTTCTTTCCACAAACCACTTACGGATCCACCAGTGTTCATTGCATGTGTGTTCTTTCCACAAACCACTTATGGATCAACCAGTGGTCATTGCATGTGTGTTCTTATCCACAAACCACGTATGGATCAACCGGTGGCATTGCATGTGTGTTCTTTTCACAAACCACACATGGACCAACCAGTGCTCATTGCATGTGTGTTCTTTCCACAAACCACATATGGATCAACCAGTGGTCATTGCATGTGTGTTCTTTCCACAAACCACATATGTATCAACCAGTGGTCATTGCATGTGTGTTCTTTTCCACAAACCACATATGGATCAACCAGTGGTCATTGCATGTGTGTTCTTTCAAAAGCACTTATGGATAAACTACTGGTCATTGCATGTGTGTTCTTTCCACAAACCACATATGGATTAACCAGTGGTCATTGCATGTGTGTTCTTTCCACAAACCACATATGGATTAACCAGTGGTCATTGCATGTGTGTTCTTTTCACAAACCACATATGGATCAACTAGTGGTCATTGCATGTGTGTTCTTTCCACAAACCACATATGGATCAACCAGTGGTCATTGCATGTGTGTTCTTTCCACAAACCACATATGGATCAACCAGTGGTCATTGCATGTGTGTTCTTTCCACAAACCACACATGGATCAACCAGTGGTCATTGCATGTGTGTTCTTTTCCACAAACCACATATGGATCAACCAGTGGTCATTGCATGTGTGTTCTTTTCACAAACCACACATGGATCCACCACGGTCATTGCATGTGTGTTCTTTCCACAAACCACATATGGATCAACCAGTGGTCATTGCATGTGTGTTCTTTCCACAAACCACATATGGATCAACCAGTGGTCATTGCATGTGTGTTCTTTTCCACAAACCACATATGGATCAACCAGTTGTCATTGCCAGTATGAGCACTTATGGATCCACCATTGTTCATTGCATGTGTGTTCTTTTCACAAACAATATATGGATCCACTAGTGGTCACTGTATGTGTGTTCTTTCCACAAACCACTTATTTATCAACCAGTGGCCATTGCATGTGTGTTCTTTCAGCAAACCACTTATGGATCAACAAGTGGCAATTGCATGTGTGTTCTTCCCACAAACCACTTATGGATCAACCAGTGGTCATTGCATGTTTGTTCTTTCCACAAACCACACATGGATCAACCAGTGGTCATTGCATGTGTGTTCTTTCCACAAACCACACATGGATCAAGCAGTGTCATTGCATGTGTGTTCTTTCCACAAACCACATATGGATCAACCAGTGGTCATTGCATGTGTGTTCTTTCCACAAACCACATATGGATCCATTTGAGTCATTGCATGTTTGTTCTTATACTAAAACTAGCACTAGAGTCATTGCATGTGTGTTCTTTCCACAAACCACTTACGGACCCACTAGTGTTCATTGCATGTGTGTTCTTTCCACAAACCACTTATGGATCAACCAGTGGTCATTGCATATGTGTTCTTTTCCACAAACCACGTATGGATCAACCGGTGGCATTGCATGTGTTTTCTTTTCACAAACCACACATGGACCAACCAGTGGTCATTGCATGTGTGTTCTTTCCACAAACCACATATGGGTCAACCAGTGGTCATTGCATGTGTGTTCTTTCCACATATGGATCAACCAGTGGTCATTGCATGTGTGTTCTTTCCACAAACCACATATGTATCAACTAGTGGTCATTGCATGTGTGTTCTTTTCCACAAACCACATATGGATCAACTAGTGGTCATTGCCAGTATGAACACTTATGTATCCACCAGTGTTTATTGCATGTGTGTTCTTTTCACAAACAACATATGGATCCACTAGTGGGCACTGCATCTGCGTTCTTTCCACAAACCACTTATGGATCAACCAGTGGCCATTGCATGTGTGTTCTTTCCACAAACTACTTATGGATCAACCAGTGGTCATTGCATGTGTGTTCTTTCCACAAACCACACATGGATCAACCAGTGGTCATTGCATGTGTGTTCTTTTCCACAAACCACAGATGGATCAACTAGTGGTCATTGCATGTGTGTTCTTTTCCACAAACCACATATGGATCAACCAGTGGTCATTGCATGTGTGTTCTTTCCACAAACCACACATGGATCAACCAGTGGTCATTGCATGTCTGTTCTTCTCCACAAACCACACATGGATCAAGCAGTGTCATTGCATGTGTGTTCTTTCCACAAACCACACATGGATCAACCAGTGGTCATTGCATGTGTGTTCTTATCCACAAACCAGACATGGATCATGCAGTGTCATTGCATGTGTGTTCTTTCCACAAACCACACATGGATCAACCAGTGGTCATTGCATGTGTGTTCTTCTCCACAAACCACACATGGATCAAGCAGTGTCATTGCATGTGTGTTCTTTCCAAAAACCACACATGGATCAACCAGTGGTCATTGCATGTGTGTTCTTATCCACAAACCACACATGGATCAAGCAGTGTCATTGCATGTGTGTTCTTTCCACAAACCACATATGGATCAACTAGTGGTCATTGCATGTGTGTTCTTTCCACAAACCACATATGGATCCATTTGAGTCATTGCATGTTTGTTCTTATACTAAAACTAGCACTAGAGTCATTGCATGTGTGTTCTTTCCACAAACCACTTACGGATCCACCAGTGTTCATTGCATGTGTGTTCTTTCCACAAACCACTTATGGATCAACTAGTGGTCATTGCATGTGTGTTCTTTTCCACAAACCACGTATGGATCAACCGGTGGCATTGCATGTGTCTTCTTTTCACAAACCACACATGGACCAACGAGTGGTCATTGCATGTGTGTTCTTTCCACAAACCACATATGGATCAACCAGTGGTCATTGCATGTGTGTTCTTTCCACAAACCACATATGGATATCCCAGTGGTCATTGCATGTGTGTTCTTTTCCACAAACCACATATGGATCAACCAGTTGTCATTGCCAGTATGAGAACTTATAGATCCACCAGTGTTCATTGCATGTGTGTTCTTTTCACAAACAACATATGGATCCACTAGTGGTCACTGTATGTGTGTTCTTTCCACAAACCACTTATTTATCAACTAGTGGCCATTGCATGTGTGTTCTTTCAGCAAACCACTTATGGATCAACCAGTGGCAATTGCATGTGTGTTCTTTCCACAAACCACTTATGGATCAACCAGTGGTCATTGCATGTTTGTTCTTTCCACAAACCACACATGGATCAACCAGTGGTCATTGCATGTGTGTTCTTTCCACAAACCACACATGGATCAACCAGTGGTCATTGCATGTGTGTACTTTTCCACAAACCACGTATGGATCAACCAGTGGTATTGCCTATGTGTTCTTTTCACAAACCACACATGGATCAACTAGTGGTCATTGCATGTGTGTTCTTTCCACAAACCACATATGGATCAACCAGTGGTCATTGCATGTGTGTTCTTTCCACAAACCACATATAGATCAACTAGTGGTCATTGCATGTGTGTTCTTTTCCACAAACCACATATGGATCAACCAGTGGTCATTGCCAGTATGAGCACTTATGGATCCACCAGTGTTCATTGCATGTGTGTTCTTTTCACAAACAACATATGGATCCACCAGTGGTCACTACATGTGTGTTCTTTCCACAAACCACTTATGGATCAACCAGTGGCCATTGCATGTGTGTTATTTCCACAAACCACTTATGGATCAACCAGTGGCCATTGCATGTGTGTTCTTTCCACAAACCACTTATGGATCAACCAGTGGTCATTGCATGTGTGTTCTTTCCACAAACCACACATGGATCAACCAGTGGTCATTGCATGTGTGTTCTTTTCCACAAACCACAGATGGATCAACCAGTGGTCATTGCCAGTATGAACACTTATGTATCCACCAGTGTTTATTGCATGTGTGTTCTTTTCACAAACAACATATGGATCCACTAGTGGGCACTGCATGTGTGTTATTCCCACAAACCACTTATGGATCAACCAGTGGCCATTGCATGTGTGTTCTTTCCACAAACTACTTATGGATCAACTAGTGGTCATTGCATGTGTGTTCTTTCCACAAACCACACATGGATCAACCAGTGGTCATTGCATGTGTGTTCTTTTCCACAAACCACAGATGGATCAACTAGTGGTCATTGCATGTCTGTTCTTTTCCACAAACCACATATGGATCAACCAGTGGTGATTGCATGTGTGTTCTTTCCACAAACCACACATGGATCAACCAGTGGTCATTGCATGTCTGTTCTTCTCCACAAACCACACATGGATCAAGTAGTGTCATTGCATGTGTGTTCTTTCCACAAACCACACATGGATCAACCAGTGGTCATTGCATGTGTGTTCTTATCCACAAACCAGACATGGATCAAGCAGTGTCATTGCATGTGTGTTCTTTCCACAAACCACTTATGGATCAACTAGTGGTCATTGCATGTGTGTTCTTTCCCACAAACCACGTATGGATCAACCGGTGGCATTGCATGTGTGTTCTTTTCACAAACCACACATGGACCAACCAGTGGTCATTGCATGTGTGTTCTTTCCACAAACCACATATGGATCAACCAGTGGTCATTGCATGTGTGTTCTTACCACAAACCACATATGGATCAACCAGTGGTCATTGCATGTGTGTTCTTTTCCACAAACCACATATGGATCAACCAGTTGTCATTGCCAGTATGAGCACTTATGGATCCACCAGTGTTCATTGCATGTGTGTTCTTTTCACAAACAACATATGGATCCACTAGTGGTCACTGTATGTGTGTTCTTTCCACAAACCACTTATTTATCAACCAGTGGCCATTGCATGTGTGTTCTTTCAGCAAACCACTTATGGATCAACCAGTGGCAATTGCATGTGTGTTCTTTCCACAAACCACTTATGGATCAACCAGTGGTTATTGCATGTTTGTTCTTTCCACAAACCACACATGGATCAACCAGTGGTCATTGCATGTGTGTTCTTTCCACAAACCACACATGGATCAACCAGTGGTCATTGCATGTGTGTTCTTTTCCACAAACCACGTATGGATCAACCAGTGGTATTGCCTATGTGTTCTTTTCACAAACCACACATGGATCAACTAGTGGTCATTGCATGTGTGTTCTTTCCACAAACCACATATGGATATCCCAGTGGTCATTGCATGTGTGTTCTTTTCCACAAACCACATATGGATCAACTAGTTGTCATTGCCAGTATGAGCACTTATAGATCCACCAGTGTTCATTGCATGTGTGTTCTTTTCACAAACAACATATGGATCCACTAGTCGTCACTGTATGTGTGTTCTTTCCACAAACCACTTATTTATCAACTAGTGGCCATTGCATGTGTGTTCTTTCAGCAAACCACTTATGGATCAACCAGTGGCAATTGCATGTGTGTTCTTTCCACAAACCACTTATGGATCAACCAGTGGTCATTGCATGTTTGTTCTTTCCACAAACCACACATGGATCAACCAGTGGTCATTGCATGTGTGTTCTTTCCACAAACCACACATGGATCAACCAGTGGTCATTGCATGTGTGTACTTTTCCACAAACCACGTATGGATCAACCAGTGGTATTGCCTATGTGTTCTTTTCACAAACCACACATGGATCAACTAGTGGTCATTGCATGTGTGTTCTTTCCACAAACCACATATGGATCATCCAGTGGTCATTGCATGTGTGTTCTTTCCACAAACCACATATAGATCAACTAGTGGTCATTGCATGTGTGTTCTTTTCAACAAACCACATATGGATCAACCAGTGGTCATTGCCAGTATGAGCACTTATGGATCCACCAGTGTTCATTGCATGTGTGTTCTTTTCACAAACAACATATGGATCCACCAGTGGTCACTACATGTGTGTTCTTTCCACAAACCACTTATGGATCAACGAGTGGCCATTGCATGTGTGTTATTTCCACAAACCACTTATGGATCAACCAGTGGCCATTGCATGTGTGTTCTTTCCACAAACCACTTATGGATCAACCAGTGGTCATTGCATGTGTGTTCTTTCCACAAACCACACATGGATCAACCAGTGGTCATTGCATGTGTGTTCTTTTCCACAAACCACAGATGGATCAACCAGTGGTCATTGCATGTGTGTTCTTTTCCACAAACCACATATGGATCAACCAGTGGTCATTGCATGTGTGTTCTTTCCACAAACCACACATGGATCAACCAGTGGTCATTGCATGTGTGTTCTTTCCACAAACCACATATGTATCAACTAGTGGTCATTGCATGTGTGTTCTTTTCCACAAACCACATATGGATCCACCAGTGGTCATTGCCAGTATGAACACTTATGTATCCACCAGTGTTTATTGCATGTGTGTTCTTTTCACAAACAACATATGGATCCACTAGTGGGCACTGCATGTGCGTTATTCCCACAAACCACTTATGGATCAACCAGTGGCCATGGCATGTGTGTTCTTTCCACAAACTACTTATGGATCAACCAGTGGTCATTGCATGTGTGTTCTTTCCACAAACCACACATGGATCAACCAGTGGTCATTGCATGTGTGTTCTTTTCCACAAACCACAGATGGATCAAATAGTGGTCATTGCATGTCTGTTCTTTTCCACAAACCACATATGGATCAACCAGTGGTGATTGCATGTGTGTTCTTTCCACAAACCACACATGGATCAACCAGTGGTCATTGCATGTCTGTTCTTCTCCACAAACCACACATGGATCAAGTAGTGTCATTGCATGTGTGTTCTTTCCACAAACCACACATGGATCAACCAGTGGTCATTGCATGTGTGTTCTTATCCACAAACCAGACATGGATCAAGCAGTGTCATTGCATGTGTGTTCTTTCCACAAACCACTTATGGATCAACTAGTGGTCATTGCATGTGTGTTCTTTCCCACAAACCACGTATGGATCAACCGGTGGCATTGCATGTGTGTTCTTTTCACAAACCACACATGGACCAACCAGTGGTCATTGCATGTGTGTTCTTTCCACAAACCACATATGGATCAACCAGTGGTCATTGCATGTGTGTTCTTACCACAAACCACATATGGATCAACCAGTGGTCATTGCATGTGTGTTCTTTTCCACAAACCACATATGGATCAACCAGTTGTCATTGCCAGTATGAGCACTTATAGATCCACCAGTGTTCATTGCATGTGTGTTCTTTTCACAAACAACATATGGATCCACTAGTGGTCACTGTATGTGTGTTCTTTCCAGAAACCACTTAATTATCAACTAGTGGCCATTGCATGTGTGTTCTTTCAGCAAACCACTTATGGATCAACCAGTAGCAATTGCATGTGTGTTCTTTCCACAAACCACTTATGGATCAACCAGTGGTCATTGCATGTTTGTTCTTTCCACAAACCACACATGGATCAACCAGTGGTCATTGCATGTGTGTTCTTTCCACAAACCACACATGGATCAACCAGTGGTCATTGCATGTGTGTACTTTTCCACAAACCACGTATGGATCAACTAGTGGTATTGCCTATGTGTTCTTTTGACAAACCACACATGGATCAACTAGTGGTCATTGCATGTGTGTTCTTTCTACAAACCACATATGGATCAACCAGTGGTCATTGCATGTGTGTTCTTTCCACAAACCACATATAGATCAACTAGTGGTCATTGCATGTGTGTTCTTTTCCACAAACCACATATGGATCAACCAGTGGTCATTGCCAGTATGAGCACTTATGGATCCACCAGTGTTCATTGCATGTGTGTTCTTTTCACAAACAACATATGGATCCACCAGTGGTCACTACATGTGTGTTCTTTCCACAAACCACTTATGGATCAACGAGTGGCCATTGCATGTGTGTTATTTCCACAAACCACTTATGGATCAACCAGTGGCCATTGCATGTGTGTTCTTTCCACAAACCACTTATGGATCAACCAGTGGTCATTGCATGTGTGTTCTTTCCACAAACCACACATGGATCAACCAGTGGTCATTGCATGTGTGTTCTTTTCCATAAACCACAGATGGATCAACCAGTGGTCATTGCATGTGTGTTCTTTTCCACAAACCACATATGGATCAACCAGTGGTCATTGCATGTGTGTTCTTTCCACAAACCACACATGGATCAACCAGTGGTCATTCCATGTGTGTTCTTTCCACAAACCACATATGTATCAACTAGTGGTCATTGCATGTGTGTTCTTTTCCACAAACCACATATGGATCAACCAGTGGTCATTGCATGTGTGTTCTTTCCACAAACCACACATGGATCAACCAGTGGTCATTGCATGTGTGTTCTTTTCCACAAACCACATATGGATCAACCAGTGGTCATTGCATGTGTGTTCTTTTCCACAAACCACAGATGGATCAACTAGTGGTCATTGCATGTGTGTTCTTTTCCACAAACCACATACGGATCAACCAGTGGTCATTGCATGTGTGTTTTTTCCACAAACCACACATGGATCAACCAGTGGTCATTGCATGTGTGTTCTTCTCCACAAACCACACATGGATCAAGCCGTGTCATTTCATGTGTGTTCTTTCCAGAAACCACACACGGATCAACCAGTGGTCATTCCATGTGTGTCCTTATCCACAAACCACACATGGATCAAGTAGTGTCATTGCATGTGTGTTCTTTCCACAAACCACATATGGATCAACCAGTCGTCATTGCATGTGTGTTCTTTTCACAAACCACATATGGATCAACCAGTAGTCATTGCATGTGTGTTCTTTTCACAAACCACACATGGATCAACCAGTGGTCATTGCATGTGTGTTCTTTCCACAAACCACATATGGATCAACCAGTGGTCATTGCATGTGTGTTCTTTCCACAAACCACATATGGATCAACCAGTGGTCATTACATGTGTGTTCTTTTCCACAAACCACATATGGATCAACCAGTGGTCATTGCCAGTATGAGCACTTATGGATCCACCAGTATTAATTGCATGTGTGTTCTTTTCCCAAACAACATATGGATCCACCAGTGGTCACTGCATGTGTGTTCTTTCCACAAACCACTTATGGATCAATCAGTGGCCATTGCATGTGTGTTCTTTCCACAAACCACTTATGGATCAACCAGTGTCCATTGCATGTGTGTTCTTTCCACAAACCACTTATGGATCAACCAGTGGTCATTGCATGTGTGTAATTTTCACAAACCACATGTGGACCCACTAGAGTAATTGCATGTGTGTTCTTTTCCACAAACCACATATGGATCAACAAGTGGTCATTGCATGTGTGTTCTTTGCACAAACCACACATGGATCAACCAGTGGTCATTGCATGTGTGTTCTTATACACAAACCACACATGGATCAAGAAGTGTCATTGCATGTGTGTTCTTTCCACAAACCATATATAGATCAACCAGTGGTCATTGCATGTGTGTTCTTTTCACAAACCACATATGGATCAACCAGTGGTCATTGCATGTGTGTTCTTTTCACAAACCACATGTGAACCCACAAGAGTCATTGCATGTGTGTTCTTATACTAAAACCAACACTAGAGTCATTGCATGTGTGTAATTTCCACAAACCACACATGGATCAACCACTAGAGTCATTGCATGTGTGTTCTTTCCACAAACCACACATGGATCAACCAGTGACATTGCATGTGTGTTCTTTCCACAAACGACATATGGATCCATTTGAGTCATTGCATGTTTGTTCTTATACTAAAACTAGCACTAGAGTCACTGCATGTGTGTTCTTTCCACAAACCACACATGGATCAACCAATGGTCATTGCCTGTGTGTTCTTCTCCACAAACCACACATGGATCAAGCAGTGTCATTGCATGTGTGTTCTTTTCCACAAACCACATATGGATCGACCGGTGGCATTGCATGTGTGTTCTTTTCACAAACCACACATGGACCAACCAGTGGTCATTGCATGTGTGTTCTTTCGACAAACCACATGTGGATCAACCAGTGGTCATTGCATGTGTGTTCTTTCCACAAACCACATATGGATCAACCAGTGGTCATTGCATGTGTGTTCTTTTGCACAAACCACATATGGATCAACCAGTGGTCATTGCCAGTATGAGCACTTATGGATCCACTAGTGTTCATTGCATGTGTGTTCTTTTCACAAACAACATATGGATCCACCAGTGGTCACTACATGTGTGTTCTTTCCACAAACCACTTATTTATCAACCAGTGGCCATTGCATTTGTGTTCTTTCCACAAACCACTTATGGATCAACCAGTGGCCATTGCATGTGTGTTCTTTCCACAAACAACTTATGGATCAACCAGTGGTCATTGCATGTGTGTTCTTTCCACAAACCACACATGGATCAACCAGTGGTCATTGCACGTGTGTTCTTTTCCACAAACCACATATGGATCAACCAGTTGTCATTGCATGTGTGTTCTTTTCACAAACCACACTTCGATTAACCAGTGGTCATTGCATGTGTGTTCTTTTTCACAAACCACACATGGATCAAGTAGTGTCATTGCATGTGCATTCTTTCCACAAACCACACATGGATCAACCAGTGGTCAATGCATGTTTGTTCTTATCCACAAACCACACATGGATCAAGCAGTGTCATTGCATGTGTGTTCTTTCCACAAACCACATATGGATCAACTAGTGGTCATTGCAAGTGTGTTCTTTTCACAAACCACATATGGATCAACCAGTGGTCATTGCATGTGTGTTCTTTTCACAAACCACATGTGAACCCACTAGAGTCATTGCATGTGTGTTCTTATACTAAAACCAACACTAGAGTCATTGCATGTGTGTTATTTCCACAAACCACACATGGATCAACCACTAGAGTCATTGCATGTGTGTTCTTTCCACAAACCACACATGGATCAACCAGTGTCATTGCATGTGTGTTCTTTCCACAAACCATATATGGATCGATTTGAGTCATTGCATGTTTGTTCTTATACTAAAACTAGCACTAGAGTAATTGCATGTGTGTTCTTTCCACAAACCACTTCTGGATCCACTAGTGTTCATTAAATGTGTTGTTTACACAAACCATTATGGATCAACCAGTGGTCATTGCATGAGTGGTCTTTTCCATAAACCACTTATGGATCAACCGGTGCCATTTCATGTGTGTTCTTTTCACAATCCACACATGGATCAACCAGTGGTCATTGCATGTGTGTTCCTTCCACAAACCACATATGGATCAACCAGTGGTCATTGCATGTGTGTTCTTTTCCACAAACCACATATGGATCAACCAGTGGTCATTGCCAGTATGAGCACTTATGGATCCACCAGTGTTCATTGCATGTGTGTTCTTTTCACAAACAACGTATGGATCCACCAGCGGTCACTGCATATGTGTTCTTTCCACAAACCACTTATGAATCAACCAGTGTCCATTGCATGTGTGGTCTTTCCACAAACCACTTATGGATCAACCAGTGGCCATTGCATGTGTGTTCTTTCCACAAACCACTTATGGATCAACTAGTGGTCATTGCATGTGTGTTATTTCCACAAACCACACATGAATCAACCAGTGGTCATTGCATATGTGTTCTTTTCCACAAACCACAGATGGATCAACCAGTGGTCATTGCATGTGTGTTCTTTTCCACAATCCACATATGGATCAACCAGTGGTCATTGCATGTGTGTTATTTCCACAAACCACACATGGATCAACCAGTGGTCATTGCAAGTGTGTTCTTCTCCACAAACCACACATGGATCAAGCAGTGTCATTGCATGTGTGTTCTTTCTACAAACCACAAATGGATCAACCAGTGGTCATTGCATGTGTGTTCTTATCCACAAACCACACATGGATCAAGCAGTGTCATTGCATGTGTGTTCTTTCCACAAACCACATATGGATCAACCAGTGGTCATTGCATGTGTGTTCTTTTCACAAACCACATATGGATCAACCAGTAGTCATTGCATGTGTGTTCTTTTCACAAACTACACATGGATCAACCAGTGGTCATTGCATGTGTGTTCTCTCCACAAACAACATATGGATCAACCAGTGGTCATTGCATGTGTGTTCTTTCCACAAACCACATATGGATCAACCAGTGGTCATTGCATGTGTGTTCTTTTCCACAAACCACATATGGATCAACAAGTGGTCATTGCCAGTATGAGCACTTATGGATCCACCAGTGTTCATTGCATGTGTGTTCTTTTCACAAACAACGTATGGATCCACCAGTGGTCACTTCATGTGTGTTCTTTCCACAAACCACTTATGGATCAACCAGTGGCCATTGCATGTGTGTTCTTTCCACAAACCACTTATGGATCAACTAGTGTCCATTGCATGTGTGTTCTTTCCACAAACCACTTATGGATCAACCAGTGGTCATTGCATGTGTGTTCTTATCACAAACCACATGTGGACCCACTAGAGTCATTGCATGTGTGTTCTTTTCCACAAACCACATATGGATCAACTAGTGGTCATTGCATGTGTGTTCTTTCCACAAACCACACATGGATCATCCAGTGGTCATTGTATGTGTGTTCTTATCCACAAACCACTCATGGATCAAGCAGTGTCATTGCATGTGTGTTCTTTCCACAAACCACATATGGATCAACCCGTGGTCATTGCATGTGTGTTCTTTTCACAGACCACATATGGATCAACCAGTGGTCATTGCATGTGTGTTCTTTTCACAAACCACATGTGAACCCACTAGAGTCATTGCATGTGTGTTCTTATACTAAAACCAACACTAGAGTCATTGCATGTGTGTTATTTCCACAAACCACACATGCATCAACCACTAGAGTCATCGCATGTGTGTTCTTTCCACAAACCACACATGGATCAACCAGTGTCATTGCATGTGTGATCTTTCCACAAACCATATATGGATCCATTTGAGTCATTGCATGTTTGTTCTTATACTAAAACTAGCACTAGAGCCATTGCATGTGTGTTCTTTCCACAAACCACTTCTGGATCCACTAGTGTTCATTGCATGTGTTGTTTCCACAAACCATTATGGATCAACCAGTGGTCATTGCATGTGTGTTCTTTTCCACAAACCACTTATGGATCAACCGGTGCCATTTCATGTGTGTTCTTTTCAAAACCACACATGTATCAACCAGTGGTCATTGCATGAGTGTTCCTTCCACAAACCACATATGGATCAACCAGTGGTCATTGCATGTGTGATCTTTTCCACAAACCACATATGGATCAACCAGTGGTCATTGCCAGTATGAGCACTTATGGATCCACCAGTGTTCATTGCATGTGTGTTCTTTTCAAAAACAACATATGGATCCACCAGCGGTCACTACATGTGTGTTCTTTCCACAAACCACTTATGAATCAACTAGTGTCCATTGCATGTGTGTTCTTTCCACAAACCACTTATGGATTAACCAGTGGCCATTGCATGTGTGTTCTTTCCACAAACCATTTATGGATCAACCAGTGGTCATTGCATGTGTGTTATTTCCACAAGCCACACATGGAACAACCAGTGGTCATTGCATATGTGTTCTTTTCCACAAACCATAGATGGATCAACCAGTGGTCATTGCATGTGTGTTCTTTTCCACAAACCACATATGGATCAACCAGTGGTCATTGCATGTGTGTTCTTTCCACAAACCACACATGGATCAACCAGTGGTCATTGCATGTGTGTTCTTCTCCACGAACCACACATGGATCAAACAGTGTCATTGCATGTGTGTTCTTTCTACAAACCACACATGGATCAACCAGTGGTCATTGCATGTGTGTTATTATCCACAAACCACACATGGATCAAGTAGTGTCATTGCATGTGTGTTCTTTCCACAAACCACATATGGATCAACCAGTGGTCATTGCATGTGTTCTTTTCACAAACCACATATGGATCAACCAGTAGTCATTGCATGTGTGTTCTTTTCACAAAGCACACATGGATCAACCAGTGGTCATTGCATGTGTGTTCTCTCCACAAGAAACATATGGATCAACCAGTGGTCATTGCATGTGTGTTCTTTCCACAAGCCACATATGGATCAACCAGTGGTCATTGCATGTGTGTTCTTTTCCACAAACCACACATGGATCAACCAGTGGTCATTGCCAGTATGAGCACTTATGGATCCACCAGTATTAATTGCATGTGTGTTCTTTTCCCAAACAACATATGGATCCACCAGTGGTCACTGCATGTGTGTTCTTTCCACAAACCACTTATGGATCAATCAGTGGCCATTGCATGTGTGTTCTTTCCACAAACCACTTATGGATCAACCAGTGTCCATTGCATGTGTGTTCTTTCCACAAACCACTTATGGATCAACCAGTGGTCATTGCATGTGTGTAATTTTCACAAACCACATGTGGACCCACTAGAGTAATTGCATGTGTGTTCTTTTCCACAAACCACATATGGATCAACAAGTGGTCATTGCATGTGTGTTCTTTGCACAAACCACACATGGATCAACCAGTGGTCATTGCATGTGTGTTCTTATACACAAACCACACATGGATCAAGAAGTGTCATTGCATGTGTGTTCTTTCCACAAACCATATATAGATCAACCAGTGGTCATTGCATGTGTGTTCTTTTCACAAACCACATATGGATCAACCAGTGGTCATTGCATGTGTGTTCTTTTCACAAACCACATGTGAACCCACTAGAGTCATTGCATGTGTGTTCTTATACTAAAACCAACACTAGAGTCATTGCATGTGTGTAATTTCCACAAAACACACATGGATCAACCACTAGAGTCATTGCATGTGTGTTCTTTCCACAAACCACACATGGATCAACCAAATGACATTGCATGTGTGTTCTTTCCACAAACGACATATGGATCCATTTGAGTCATTGCATGTTTGTTCTTATACTAAAACTAGCACTAGAGTCACTGCATGTGTGTTCTTTCCACAAACCACATGGATCAACCAATGGTCATTGCATGTGTGTTCTCCACAAACCACACATGGATCAAGCAGTGTCATTGCATGTGTGTTCTTTTCCACAAACCACATATGGATCAACCGGTGGCATTGCATGTGTGTTCTTTTCACAAACCACACATGGACCAACCAGTGGTCATTGCATGTGTGTTCTTTCGACAAACCACATGTGGATCAACCAGTGGTCATTGCATGTGTGTTCTTTCCACAAACCACATATGGATCAACCAGTGGTCATTGCATGTGTGTTCTTTTGCACAAACCACATATGGATCAACCAGTGGTCATTGCCAGTATGAGCACTTATGGATCCACTAGTGTTCATTGCATGTGTGTTCTTTTCACAAACAACATATGGATCCACCAGTGGTCACTACATGTGTGTTCTTTCCACAAACCACTTATTTATCAACCAGTGGCCATTGCATTTGTGTTATTTCCACAAACCACTTATGGATCAACCAGTGGCCATTGCATGTGTGTTCTTTCCACAAACAACTTATGGATCAACCAGTGGTCATTGCATGTGTGTTCTTTCCACAAACCACACATGGATCAACCAGTGGTCATTGCACGTGTGTTCTTTTCCACAAACCACATATGGATCAACCAGTTGTCATTGCATGTGTGTTCTTTTCACAAACCACACTTCGATTAACCAGTGGTCATTGCATGTGTGTTCTTTCCACAAACCACATATGGATCAACTAGTGGTCATTGCAAGTGTGTTCTTTTCACAAACCACATATGGATCAACCAGTGGTCATTGCATGTGTGTTCTTTTCACAAACCACATGTGAACCCACTAGAGTCATTGCATGTGTGTTCTTATACTAAAACCAACACTAGAGTCATTGCATGTGTGTTATTTCCACAAACCACACATGGATCAACCACTAGAGTCATTGCATGTGTGTTCTTTCCACAAACCACACATGGATCAACCAGTGTCATTGCATGTGTGTTCTTTCCACAAACCATATATGGATCGATTTGAGTCATTGCATGTTTGTTCTTATACTAAAACTAGCACTAGAGTAATTGCATGTGTGTTCTTTCCACAAACCACTTCTGGATCCACTAGTGTTCATTAAATGTGTTGTTTACACAAACCATTATGGATCAACCAGTGGTCATTGCATGAGTGGTCTTTTCCATAAACCACTTATGGATCAACCGGTGCCATTTCATGTGTGTTCTTTTCACAATCCACACATGGATCAACCAGTGGTCATTGCATGTGTGTTCCTTCCACAAACCACATATGGATCAACCAGTGGTCATTGCATGTGTGTTCTTTTCCACAAACCACATATGGATCAACCAGTGGTCATTGCCAGTATGAGCACTTATGGATCCACCAGTGTTCATTGCATGTGTGTTCTTTTCACAAACAACGTATGGATCCACCAGCGGTCACTGCATGTGTGTTCTTTCCACAAACCACTTATGAATCAACCAGTGTCCATTGCATGTGTGGTCTTTCCACAAACCACTTATGGATCAACCAGTGGCCATTGCATGTGTGTTCTTTCCACAAACCACTTATGGATCAACCAGTGGTCATTGCATGTGTGTTATTTCCACAAACCACACATGAATCAACCAGTGGTCATTGCATATGTGTTCTTTTCCACAAACCACAGATGGATCAACCAGTGGTCATTGCATGTGTGTTCTTTTCCACAATCCACATATGGATCAACCAGTGGTCATTGCATGTGTGTTATTTCCACAAACCACACATGGATCAACCAGTGGTCATTGCAAGTGTGTTCTTCTCCACAAACCACACATGGATCAAGCAGTGTCATTGCATGTGTGTTCTTTCTACAAACCACAAATGGATCAACCAGTGGTCATTGCATGTGTGTTCTTATCCACAAACCACACATGGATCAAGCAGTGTCATTGCATGTGTGTTCTTTCCACAAACCACATATGGATCAACCAGTGGTCATTGCATGTGTGTTCTTTTCACAAACCACATATGGATCAACCAGTAGTCATTGCATGTGTGTTCTTTTCACAAACTACACATGGATCAACCAGTGGTCATTGCATGTGTGTTCTCTCCACAAACAACATATGGATCAACCAGTGGTCATTGCATGTGTGTTCTTTCCACAAACCACATATGGATCAACCAGTGGTCATTGCATGTGTGTTCTTTTCCACAAACCACATATGGATCAACAAGTGGTCATTGCCAGTATGAGCACTTATGGATCCACCAGTGTTCATTGCATGTATGTTATTTTCACAAACAACATATGGATCCACCAGTGGTCACTACCTGTGTGTTCTTCCCACAAACAACTTATGGATCAACTAGTGGCCATTGCATGTGTGTTCTTTCCACAAACCACTTATGGATCAACCAGTGTCCATTCCATGTGTGTTCTATCCACAAACCACTTATGGATCAACCAGTTGTCATAGCATGTGTGTTCTTTCCACAAACCACACATGGATCAACCAGTGGTCATTGCATGTGTGTTCTTTTCCACAAACCACATATGGATCAACTAGTGGTCATTGCATGTGTGTTCTTTCCACAAACCACACATGGATCATCCAGTGGTCATTGTATGTGTGTTCTTATCCACAAACCACTCATGGATCAAGCAGTGTCATTGCATGTGTGTTCTTTCCACAAACCACATATGGATCAACCCGTGGTCATTGCATGTGTGTTCTTTTCACAGACCACATATGGATCAACCAGTGGTCATTGCATGTGTGTTCTTTTCACAAACCACATGTGAACCCACTAGAGTCATTGCATGTGTGTTCTTATACTAAAACCAACACTAGAGTCATTGCATGTGTGTTCTTATACTAAAACCAACACTAGAGTCATTGCATGTGTGTTATTTCCACAAACCACACATGCATCAACCACTAGAGTCATCGCATGTGTGTTCTTTCCACAAACCACACATGGATCAACCAGTGTCATTGCATGTGTGATCTTTCCACAAACCATATATGGATCCATTTGAGTCATTGCATGTTTGTTCTTATACTAAAACTAGCACTAGAGCCATTGCATGTGTGTTCTTTCCACAAACCACTTCTGGATCCACTAGTGTTCATTGCATGTGTTGTTTCCACAAACCATTATGGATCAACCAGTGGTCATTGCATGTGTGTTCTTTTCCACAAACCACTTATGGATCAACCGGTGCCATTTCATGTGTGTTCTTTTCAAAACCACACATGTATCAACCAGTGGTCATTGCATGAGTGTTCCTTCCACAAACCACATATGGATCAACCAGTGGTCATTGCATGTGTGATCTTTTCCACAAACCACATATGGATCAACCAGTGGTCATTGCCAGTATGAGCACTTATGGATCCACCAGTGTTCATTGCATGTGTGTTCTTTTCAAAAACAACATATGGATCCACCAGCGGTCACTACATGTGTGTTCTTTCCACAAACCACTTATGAATCAACCAGTGTCCATTGCATGTGTGTTCTTTCCACAAACCACTTATGGATTAACCAGTGGCCATTGCATGTGTGTTCTTTCCACAAACCACTTATGGATCAACCAGTGGTCATTGCATGTGTGTTATTTCCACAAGCCACACATGGAACAACCAGTGGTCATTGCATATGTGTTCTTTTCCACAAACCATAGATGGATCAACCAGTGGTCATTGCATGTGTGTTCTTTTCCACAAACCACATATGGATCAACCAGTGGTCATTGCATGTGTGTTCTTTCCACAAACCACACATGGATCAACCAGTGGTCATTGCATGTGTGTTCTTCTCCACGAACCACACATGGATCAAACAGTGTCATTGCATGTGTGTTCTTTCTACAAACCACACATGGATCAACCAGTGGTCATTGCATGTGTGTTATTATCCACAAACCACACATGGATCAAGTAGTGTCATTGCATGTGTGTTCTTTCCACAAACCACATATGGATCAACCAGTGGTCATTGCATGTGTTCTTTTCACAAACCACATATGGATCAACCAGTAGTCATTGCATGTGTGTTCTTTTCACAAAGCACACATGGATCAACCAGTGGTCATTGCATGTGTGTTCTCTCCACAAGAAACATATGGATCAACCAGTGGTCATTGCATGTGTGTTCTTTCCACAAGCCACATACGGATCAACCAGTGGTCATTGCATGTGTGTTCTTTTCCACAAACCACATATGGATCAACCAGTGGTCATTGCCAGTATGAGCACTTATGGATCCACCAGTGTTCATTGCATGTGTGTTCTTTTCACAAACAACGTATGGATCCACCAGTGGTCAATGCATGTGTGTTCTTTCCACAAACCACTTATGGATCAACCAGTGGCCATTGCATGTGTGTTCTTTCCACAAACCACTTATGGATCAACCAGTGTCCATTGCATGTGTGTTCTTTCCACAAACCACTTATGGATCAACCAGTGGTCATTGCATGTGTGTTCTTTTTTCACAAACCACATGTGGACCCACTAGAGTCATTGCATGTGTGTTCTTTCCACAAACCACATATGGATCAACTAGTGGTCATTGCATGTGTGTTCTTTCCACAAACCACACATGGATCAACCAGTGGTCATTGTATGTGTGTTCTTATCCACAAACCACTCATGGATCAAGCAGTGTCATTGCATGTGTGTTATTTCCACAAACCACATATGGATCAACCAGTGGTCATTGCCTGTGTGTTCTTTTCACAGACCACATATGGATCAACCAGTGGTCATTGCATGTGTGTTCTTTTCACAAACCACATGTGAACCCACTAGAGTCATTGCATGTGTGTTCTTATACTAAAACCAAAACTAGATTCATTGCATGTGTGTTAGTTCCACAAACCACACATGGATCAACCACTAGAGTCATTGCATGTGTGTTCTTTCCACAAACCACACATGGATCAACCAGTGTCATTGCATGTGTCTTCTTTCCACAAACCATATATGGATCCATTTGAGTCATTGCATGTTTGTTCTTATACTAAAACTAGCACTAGAGTCATTGCATGTGTGTTCTTTCCACAAACCACTTCTAGATCCACTAGTGTTCATTGCATGTGTGTTGTTTCTACAAACCATTATGGATCAATCAGTGGTCATTACATGTGTGTTCTTTTCCACAAACCACTTATGGATCAACCGGTAGCATTGCATGTGTGTTCTTTCCATAAACCACACATGGATCAACCAGTGGTCATTGCATGTGTGTTCTTCTCCACAAACCACACATGGATCAAGCAGTGTCATTGCATGTGTGTTCTTTCCACAAACCACACATGGATCAACCAGTGGTCATTGCATGTGTGTTCTTATCCACAAACCACAAATGGATCAAGTAGTGTCATTGCATGTGTGTTCTTTCCACAAACCACATATGGATCAACCAGCGGTCATTGCATGTGTGTTCTTTTCACAAACCACATATGTTCCAACCAATAGTCATTGCATGTGTGTTCTTTTCACAAACCACACATGGACCAACCAGTGGTCATTGCATGTGTGTTCTTTCCACAAACCACATATGGATCAACCAGTGGTCATTGCATGTGTGTTCTTTCCACAAACCACATATGGATCAACCAGTGGTCATTGCATGTGTGTTCTTTTCCACAAACCACATATGGATCAACCAGTGGTCATTGCCAGTATGAGAACTGATGGGTTCGTAGCATGGAAAAAAAAATTCTACCGCAAGAACGAACAAAACCCAGATCTAATCTAGACAAAAGCCAAGATCTAATCTATTAGACATGAGCAACGAGATAGATCGGTACTAACCCTCGTAGAACCGAAAGCGTTACGAGATTAGATCTCGTGGATGATGTAGTCAATCACTTGCCGATCTCAAGATCGTGTGGACGATCCATCCGTAGCGCCGTTCTGCGGCGCTTCCATGAGACGGTCACTGCGTGCAGTCGAGCGGACCTTCCTCTCCCGTTCCAAGTGACGCGGAGGTAGTAGATCTTCTCCACGGAATCCCAGCAGCACGACGGCGTGGTGGTGGTGGTGGAGATGAGAATTCTGCAGGGCTTCGCCTATGCCTCTGCAGAAGAAAGGTGGAGGAGAGAGGCGGCTGAGATTGGTTGTTATGAGAGGAGGAGCAAGAGGGGGCGCCCCCTCCCTTCTATTTAAAGGAGGGAGGTGCGCCTGGGGAGGGGGAATCCTAGTAGGACTCCCCTCCTCCTTGGGGCGGCGGGTTGGGGGGAGGAGTCCTCCTCCCCCACGAATCCGTGTATTGCCCCACTTGGACTCCCTTGATCCCTTTCTTGGTTTTCAAGTAAACTCCAAGAAATCCTCTAGAACCTTCCAGAACATTCCGAAACCTTCTAGAATCTCCATACAAACACTCCGGAACATTTCCTAACTTAGAAAATGATCCCCAATATATGAATCTTATTCTCCGGACCATTCCGGATCTCCTCATGATGTCCTGGATCCATTCCGAGACTCCGAACAACATTCGGTCTCCAACGCAAATTCCATATCTACTTAAAACAACTTCGAACCTTAAGTGTGTCACCCTACGGTATGTGAATATGCAGACATGATGAAGACACCTCTCTGATCAATAACCATCAGCGGGATCTGGAGATCCATAACGGCTCCCACATACTCAACGATTACTTCGTGATCGATAGAACCATTTAACATACGAAACCAATTCCCTTTGTCACACGATATTCTACTTATCCGAGGTTTGATCGTCGGTATCTTCATACCTAGTTCTTCCTCGTTACTGATAAGTACTCTTTACTCGTTCCATGTTATGTCATCCCTTGTGACCCAGTCACATGCTTGCAAGATATCTAGATGACATTCCACCGAGAGGGCCCAGAGTATATCTATCCATCATATGGATGGACAAATCCCAATCTTGGTCTATGCGCTTCAACACATACTTTCAAAATACCCAATGACACCTTTATAACCGCCCAGTTACGAAGCGGCGTTTGATGTCATCAAAGTACCCATCCAGTGATGGTGATTAACATAACCTCATGGTCGAAGGATTAGGTTACTATGTATTTCAAAGCTTACAGCAATACGAACTTAATGACTTGATCTTATGCTACGCTTACTATGGGTGTGTGTCCATCACATCATTCTCCTGATGATATAACCTTGTTATTAATCACATCCAATGTCCATGATCATCAATCAATCAACAAGCTAGTTCAACAAGAGGCTTACTAGGGACTCTTTTATGTTTACAAAACACACAAGTATTAGTGTTTCCTAATAATACAATTATAGCATAGGATGTAAACTTTCATCATAAACACAAACATATATAATAATAACCAATTTTATTATTGCCTCTTGGGCATATCTCTAACAGTCTCCCACTTGCACTAGAGTCAATAATCTAGATTACATGGTAATATACCGAACACGCATGGCATTCTGGTGTTGGCCATGCTTTGCTCTAGGGAGAGGTTTAGTCAGCGGATCTGCTACATTCAGATCAGTGTGTATTTGCAAATCTTTATGTCACCATCTTGGACATACTCGTGAATAGCATGGAACCGTAGCTTGATGTGCTTCAGCTTGCTATGTGACCTTGGCTCCTGTGCATTAGCTATGGCACCTGTGTTGTCACAGTAGATGGCCATCGGGTCCAACGCACTGGGAACCACGCCAAGTTCAGTAATGAACTCCTTCATCCATATGGCTTCTTGTGCAGCCTTCGAAGCTGCTATGTATTCCGATTCAGTTGAAGATTTTGCCACAACGCTTTGCTTGACACTCCTCCAGCTCACTGCAGCACCATTCAAAATAAATACGTATCCAGACTATGACTTCGAGTCATCTGGATCAGTGTTCCAACTAGCATCAGTGTAACCATTTACAACAAGCTGTTCATCACCTCCATAAGAAAGAACCATATCCTTAGTCCTATTCAGGTACTTTAGGATATTCTTGACCGTTGTCCAGTGTTCCATTCCAGGATCACTTTGATATGTGCTAGTCAAACTAACAGCATGTGCTATATCCGGTCTTGTACACAGCATGGCATACATGATAGAACCTATGGCCGAGGCATAGGGAATTTTATTCATCTTTTCTCTATCTTCTGCCGTAGCCGGACTTTGAGTTTTACTCAAGGTCTTACCTGAAAACATGGGCACGAACACTTTCTTGATCTCTTCCATTCTAAACTTCTTTAGAACTTTGTCTAAGTATGTACTTTGTGAAAGCGCTATTAGGTGTCTTGATCTATCTCTATAAATCTTGATGCCTAGAATATATGCCTCTTCGCCAAGATCCTTCATCGAAAAACTATTATTCAAATAGGTTTTGACGCTATTAAGAAGTTCTATATCATTCCCAATCAACAATATGTCATCTACATATAGTACTAGGAATGCTACAGAGCTCCCACTCACTTTCTTGTAAATACAAGCTTCTCCATAAGTTTGTATAAATCCAAAGTTTTTGATTACTTTATCAAAATGTTGATTCCAACTCTGGGATGCTTGCTTCAGTCCATAAATGGAGCGCTGAAGTTTGCATACCTTGTCAGCATCTTTAGGATCGACAAAACCCTTGGGTTGTACCATATACAACTCTTCCTCAATGTCACCATTAAGGAACGCCGTTTTGACATCCATCTGCCAAATTTCATAATTGAAATATGCAGCGATTGCTAACATAATCCTCACAGACTTTAGCTTCGCTACTGGTGAGAAAGTCTCAACGTAGTCAACTCCTTGAATTTGTCGGAATCTGGGCTCACCATAGCTTCTTCATACGTCGCAGGGTCATCAGTGTTGTCCACTAACATGACGTTCAAGGCAGAGTCATACCACTCAGGAGTGGTACGGACCCTCGTTGACCTGCGAGGTTGATGGTAACCGTTGAAGTTTCATGATCATCATCATTACCTTCCTCTCCGGTTAGTGCGGTGACACGAAACATCTTCCGGTGTTGCGCTACTCTCAACTCCGAAAGAAGGTTCAATAACCTCGTCGAGTTCTACTTTCCTTCCAGTCACTTCTTTCGAGTGCAATTCCTTCTCCAGAAAGGATCCATTCTTAGCAACGAAAACTTTGCCTTCGGATCTATGATAGAAGGTATACCCAATTGTTTCTTTAGGGTATCCTATGAAGACGCATTTCTCCGCTTTGGGTTCAAGCTTATCAGGCTATAACTTCTTTACATATGCTTCGCAACCCCAAACTTTAAGGAACGACAACTTAGGTTTCTTTCCAAACCAAAATTCGTACGGTGTCATTTCAACGGATTTAGATGGTGCCCTTTTTAAAGTGAATGCAGCTGTCTCTAATGCATAGCCCCAAAATGATAATGGTAAATCTGTAAGAGACATCATAGACCGAACCATATCTAAGAGAGTTCGGTTACGACGTTCGGACACACCATTATGCTGTGGTGTTCCCGGCGGTGTCAACTGTGAAAGTATTCCACATTTCTTTAAATGCATGCCAAACTCATAACTCAGATGTTCACCTCCGCGGTCAGAACGCAGAAACTTAATCTTCTTGTTACGATGATTTTCCACTTCACTTTGAAATTCCTTAAACTTCTCGAAAGTTTCGGATTTATGTTTCATAAAGTAGACATACCCATATCTACTCAAGTCATCCGTAAAAGTGAGAACATACGATATCCACCGCGATGCTACACTCATTGGACCGCACACATTGGTATGTATTATTTCCAATAAATCCGTAGCTCGCTCCATTATTCGGAGAATGGAGTCTTAGTCATTTTCCCATTAGACATGCTTCACATCTTTCAAGTGATTCAAAATCAAGTGATTCAAGAAGTCCATCGAATGGAGTTTCTTCATACGCTTCACTCCAATGTGACCAAGGCAGCGATTGCCACATGTATGTAGAATTATCATTCAATTTTATTCGTTTAGCGTCTATGTTGTGAACATGTGTATCACTACTATCGAGATTCAATAAGAATAAACCATTCATCTCAGGTGCATAACCATAAAAGATATTACTCATATAAATCGAACAACCTTTATTCTCAGACTTAAAAAGTAACCGTCTCGCACTAAACAAGATCCAGATATAATGTTCATGCTTAACGCATGCACCAAATAACAATTATTTAAATTTAAAACTAATCCCGATGGTAGATGCAGAGGGAGCGTGCCGACGGTGATCACATCAACCTTGGAGCCATTTCCAACGCGCATCGTCACCTTGTCTCTCGCCAGTCTTTGTTTATTCCGCAGCTCCTATTTCGAGTTACAAATATGAGCAACCGAACCAGTATCAAATACCCAGACACTACTACGATTACTAGTAAGATACACATTTATAACATGTATATCAAATATACCTTTTTTCTTGATGTTGTCGTTCTTCAGATCCGCCAGGTATTTGGGGCGATTCGCTCAAAGGACCAGCACCCTTGCAGTAGAAGCACTCAGTTTCAGGTTTAGGACCAGCCTTGGGCTTCTTAGCAGGTGCGGCAACTTTCTTGCCGTCCTTCTTGAAGTTGCCCTTGTTCTTAGGCTTGCCCCATTTCTTGAAATTGGTGGTCTTATTGACCATCAACACTTGGTGCTCCTTCATGATCTCCACTTCAGCAGTTTTCAGCATGGACGATAGTTCAGGCAACATCTTGTTCATGTAGTGCATATTGTAGTTCATCACAAAGTTCTTGTAACTTGGTGGCAGTGATTGGAGGACACGGTGAATCCCCAATTCATTAGGAATCCGTATCCCCAACTCTCGGAGTTTGTTTGCGTGCCCAGACATGGTGAGCACGTGCTCGCTAACGGAGCTACCCTCTTCCATCTTGTAGGTAAAGAACTTCTCGGAAGCTTCATAGCTTTACATGGCCGCGCGAGTCTCAGAAATGAGTTTGAGCTCCTTAATGATCCCAAACGGGTCATGGTGCTCAAAACGCTTTTGAAGTTCCGATTCTAAACCGTATAGGATGGCACACTGAACTGTGGAGTAGTGATGTTTCCGAGTGGCATAAACATTCTTTATGTCATCGGTGGCATCTCCTGCAGGTGGGTCACCTAGCGGTGCTTCGAGCACATAGGTCAACTGACAAGCCCTAAGGACGATCTTCAGTCCACGGAACCAGTCCGTGAAATTGCTTCCATTGTTCTTAAGCTTTTCTTTCTCTAGGAACGCATTGAAATTGATGGAAACGTTCGCCATAATCTACAACAAATTTGCAAGTAGTTTAGACTAAGTTTATGATAAATAGTGTTAAAATTTAATTATTAAATCAACTAGGTGAACTCCCACTCAAAACAACATCCCTCGAGTTGTTTTAGTGATTACACGAACCAAATCCACTACACCAAGTCCGATCATCACGTGAGATGATGTAGCTTCATCGGCGAACAATCTTCATGTTCATCATATCAATCATATGACTCATGCTCTACCTTTCGGTATTCCGTGTTCCGAGACCATGTCTGTACATGCTAGGCTCGTCAAGATTAACCTTTAGTTTCCTCATGTGCAAATCTGGCTTGCACCCGTTGTATGCACACGTAGAGTCCATCACACCCGATCATCACGAGATGCTTCGAAATGACGAGTCTTAGAAACGGTGCCAACTAAGGACAAACACTTTATTACTTGATATTTAGTGAGAGGGATCATCTTATAATGCTACCGTCGTGATCTAAGCAATACAAGATGCATAAAGGATTAACATCACAGGCAATTCATAATTAGTGTGATATGATATGGACCTTTCTCCTTATGCCTTCGATCTCCATCTCCAAAGCATGGACATGATCTCCATCATCACCAGCATTGCGTCAAGGTCCGTGGCGCCGCGTCATGGTTGTCCATCATCACTAGCAACTATCACAACTACTTGGAACAAAGCTATTACAAGATGAATAGACACGCAAGTCTTAACAGAATTAAAGACAACCATTAGGCTCCTGCCGGTTGCCATATTACAACAAGGATCATTGCATACATCAAATACAATCACAATCACATGTAGGCCATATCACATCACAAAACCCCTGCAAAAACAAGTTAGACGCCTCTAATTTTCTTTGCAAGTTTTACGTGGCTTGGGGCTTTCGACTAAGAAAGGATCTTACCTACGAAACTGAACCACAACGTTGATACAAGTGCTATCAAGTGCAAAGTGTAGATTTGATCTATACTATGATGGGAGAGACAGACACCCGCAAAGCCACTTGTGCAATACGAGTTGCACGTCAAGCGTGGAGCAAGTCTCATGTACGATGACATGTAATGTTAGCCCGAGCCGCTTCATCCCACCATACCGCAAGATGCAAAGTACACACATAGCAAAAGACAACACGAGCACCAACACCCACAACCTCATTGTGTTCTACTCGCAATGATCTACGATAGACAAGGCTCTGATACCACTGATGGGTTCGTAGCATGGAAAACAAAAAAATTCTACCGCAAGAACGAACAAAACCCAGATCTAATCTAGACAAAAGCCAAGATCTAATCTATTAGACATGAGCAACGAGATAGATCGGTACTAACCCTCGTAGAACCGAAAGCGTTACGAGATTAGATCTCGTGGATGATGTAGTCGATCACTTGCCGATCTCAAGATCGTGTGGACGATCGATCCTTCCGGGCGCCTAAGCGCTTTCAGCGAAGGTCACACGTGCGGAGTCGAAGCAGACCTTCCTCTCCCCATTCCAGCGAGCAACGGAGGTAGTAGATCTTCTCCATGGAGTCCCAGCAGCACGACGGCATGGTGGTGGTGGTGGAGATGAGAATTCTGCAGGGCTTCGCCTATGCCTGTGCAGAAGAAAGGTGGAGGAGAGAGGCGGCTGAGATTGGTTGTTATGAGAGGAGGAGCAAGAGGGGGCGCCCCCTCCCTTCTATTTAAAGGAGGGAGGCGCGCCTGGGGAGGGGGAGTCCTAGTAGGACTCCCCTCCTCCTTGGGCCGGCGGGTTGGGGGGAGGAGTCCTCCTCCCCCACGAATCCGTGTATTGCCCCACTTGGACTCCCTTGATCCTTTTCTTGGTTTTCATGTAAACTCCAAGAAATCCTCTAGAACCTTCCAGAACATTCCGAAACCTTCTAGAATCTCCATACAAACACTCCGGAACATTTCCTAACTTAGAAAAGGATCCCCAATATATGAATCTTATTCTCCGGACCATTCCGGATCTCCTCGTGATGTCCCGGATCCATTCCGAGACTCCGAACAACATTCGGTCTCCAACGCAAATTCCATATCTACTTAAAACAACTTCGAACCTTAAGTGTGTCACCCTACGGTTCGTGAATATGCAGACATGATGAAGACACCTCTCCGATCAATAACCATCAGCGGGATCTGGAGATCCATAACGGCTCCCACATACTCAACGATTACTTCGTGATCGATAGAACCATTTAACATAAGAAAACCAATTCCCTTTGTCACGTGATATTCTACTTATCCGAGGTTTGATCGCCGATCTTCATACCTAGTTCTTCCTCGTTCTTGATAAGTACTCTGTACTCGTTCCATGTTATGTCATCCCTTGTGACCCAGTCACATGCTTGCAAGCTATCTAGATGACATTCCACCGAGAGGGCCCACAGTATATCTATCCGTCATATGGATGGACAAATCCCAATCTTGGTCTATGCGCTTCAACACATACTTTCAGAATACCCAATGACACCTTTATAACCGCCCAGTTATGAAGCGGCGTTTGATGTCATCAAAGTACCCATCCGGTGATGGTGATTAACATAACCTCATGGTCGAAGGATTAGGTTACTATGTATTTCAAAGCTTACAGCAAAACGAACTTAATGACTTGATCTTATGCTATGCTTACTATGGGTGTGTGTCCATCACATCATTCTCCTAATGATATAACCTTGTTATTAATCACATCCAATGTCCATGATCAGGAAACCATGATCATCAATCAATCAACAAGCTAGTTCAACAAGAGGCTTACTAGGGACTCTTTTATGTTTACAAAACACACAAGTATTAGTGTTTCCTAATAATACAATTATAGCGTGGGATGTAAACTTTCATCATAAACACAAAGATATAATAATAACCACTTTTATTATTGCCTCTTGGGCATATCTCTAACAAGAACTTATGGATCCACCAGTGTTCATTGCATGTGTGTTCTTTTCACAAACAACATATGGATCCACCAGTGGTGACAGCATGTGTGTTCTTTCCACAAACCACTTATGGATCAACCAGTGGCCATTGCATGTGTGTTCTTTCCACAAACCACTTATGGATCAACCAGTGTCCATTGCATGTGTGTTCTTTCCACAAACCAATTATGGATCAACCAGTGGTCATTGCATGTGTGTTCTTTTCACAAACCACATGTGGAAACACTAGAGTCATTGCATGTGTGTTCTTTTCCACAAACCACATATGGATCAACCAGTGGTCATTGCATGTGTGTTCTTTCCACAAACCAGACATGGATCAACCATTGGTCATTGCATGTGTGTTCTTATCCACAAACCACACATGGATCAAGCAGTGTCATTGCATGTGTGTTCTTTCCACAAACCACATATGGATCAACCAGTGGTCATTGCATGTGTGTTCTTTTCACAAACCACATATGGATCAACCAGTGGTCATTGCATGTGTGTTCTTTTCACAAACCACATGTGAACCCACTAGAGTCATTGCATGTGTGTTCTTATACTAAAACCAACACTAGAGTCATTGCATGTGTGTTATTTCCACAAACCACACATGGATCAACCACTAGAGTCATTGCATGTGTGTTCTTTCCACAAACCACACATGGATCAACCAGTGTCATTGCATGTGTGTTCTTTCCACAAACCACATATGGATCCATTTGAGTCATTGCATGTTTATTCTTATACTAAAACTAGCACTAGAGTCATTGCATGTGTGTTCTTTCCACAAACCACTTATGGATCCACTAGTGTTCATTGTATGTGTGTTCTTTCCACAAACCATTATGGATCAATCAGTGGTCATTGCATGTGTGTTCTTTTCCACAAACCACTTATGGATCAACCGGTGGCATTGCATGTGTGTTCTTTTCACAAACCACACATGGATCAACCAGTGGCCATTGCATGTGTGTTCTTTTCCACAAACCATATATGGATCAACCAGTGGTCATTGCATGTGTGTTCTTTCCAAAAACCACATAAGGATCAACCAGTGGTCATTGCATGTGTGTTCTTTTCACAAACCACATATGGATCAACCAGTAGTCATTGCATGTGTGTTCTTTTCACAAACCACACATGGATCAACCAGTAGTCATTGCATGTGTGTTCTTTCCACAAACCACATATGGATCAACCAGTGGTCATTGCATGTGTGTTATTTGCACAAACCACATATGGATCAACCAGTGGTCATTGCATGTGTGTTCTTTCCACAAACCACATATCGACCAACCAGTGGTCATTGCATGTGTGTTCTTTTCCACAAACCACATATAGATCAACCAGTGGTCATTGCTAGTATGAGCACTTATGGATCCACCAGTGTTCATTGCATGTGTGTTATTTTCACAAACAACATATGGATCCACCAGTGGTCACTACATGTGTGTTCTTTCCACAAACCACTTATGGATCATCCAGTGGCCATTGCATGTGTGTTCTTTCCACAAACCACTTATGGATCAACCAGTGCCCATTGCATGTGTGTTCTTTCCACAAAAGACTTATGGATCAACTAGTGGTCATTGCATGTGTGTTCTTTTCACAAACCACATGTGGACCCACTAGAGTCATTGCATGTGTGTTCTTTTCCACAAACCACATATGGATCAACCAGTGGTCATTGCATGTGTGTTCTTTCCACAAACCACAAATGGATCAACCAGTGGTCATTGCATGTGTGTTCTTATCCACAAATCACACATCGATCAAGCAGTGTCATTGCATGTGTGTTCTTTCCACAAACCACATATGGATCAACCAGTGGTCATTGCATGTGTGTTCTTTTCACAGACAACATATGGATCAACCAGTGTTTATTGCACGTGTGTTCTTTTCACAAACCACATGTGAACCCACTAGAGTCATTGCATGTGTGTTCTTATACTAAAACCAACACTAGAGTCATTGCATGTGTGTTTTTTCCACAAACCACATATGGATCAACCAGCGGTCACTGCATGTGTGTTCTTTTCACAAACCACAGATGAACCAACCAGTAGTCATTGCATGTGTGTTCTTTTCACAAACCACACATGGACCAACCAGTGGTCATTGCATGTGTGTTCTTTCCACAAACCACATATGGATCAACCAGTGGTCATTGCATGTGTGTTCTTTCCACAAACCACATATGGATCAACCAGTGGTCATTGCATGTGTGTTCTTTTCCACAAACCATATATGGATCAACCAGTGGTCATTGCTAGTATGAAAACTTATGGATCCACCAGTGTTCATTGCATGTGTGTTCTTTTCACAAACAACATATGGATCCACCAGTGGTCACCGCATGTGTGTTCTTTCCACAAACCACTTATGGATCAACCAGTGGCCATTGCATGTGTGTTCTTTTCCACAAACCACATATGGATCAACTAGTGGTCATTGCATGTGTGTTCTTTCCACAAACCACATATGGATCAACCAGTGGTCATTGCATGTGTGTTCTTTTCCACAAACCATATATGGATCAACCAGTGGTCATTGCCAGTATGAGCACTTATGGATCCACCATTGTTCATTGCATGTGTGTTCTTTTCATAAACAACATATGGATCCACCAGTGGTCACTGCATGTGTGTTATTTCCACAAACCACTTATGGATCAACCAGTGGCCATTGCATGTGTGTTATTTCCACAAACCACTTATGGATCAACTAGTGGTCATTGCATGTGTGTAATTTCCACAAACCACTTAAGGATCAACCAGTGGTCATTGCATGTGTGTTCTTTCCACAAACCACACATGGATCAACCAGTGGTCATTGCATGTGTGTTCTTCTCCACAAACCACACATGGATCAAGCAGTGTCATTGCATGTGTGTTCTTTCCACAAACCACACATGGATCAACCAGTGGTCATTGCATGTGTGCTCTTATCCACAAACCACACATGGATCAAGTAGTGTCATTGCATGTGTTTTCTTCTCCACAAGCCACACATGGATTAAGCAGTGTGACTGCATGTGTGTTCTTTCCACAAACCACACATGGATCAACTAGTGGTCATTGCATGTGCGTTCTTATCCACAAACCAGACATGGATCAAGCAGTGTCATTGCATGTGCGTTCTTTCCACAAACCACTTATGGATCAACCAGTGTCCATTGCATGTGTGTTCTTTCCACAAACCACTTATGGATCAACCAGTGGTCATTGCATGTGTGTTCATTTCACAAACCACATGTGGACCAAGTAGAGTCATTGCATGTGTGTTCTTTTCCACAAACCACATATGGATCAACTAGTGGTCATTGCATGTGTGTTCTTTCCACAAACCACTTATGGATCATCCAGTGGCCATTGCATGTGTGTTCTTTCCACAAACCACTTATGGATCAACCAGTGCCCATTGCATGTGTGTTCTTTCCACAAAAGACTTATGGATCAACTAGTGGTCATTGCATGTGTGTTCTTTTCACAAACCACATGTGGACCCACTAGAGTCATTGCATATGTGTTCTTTTCCACAAACCACATATGGATCAACCAGTGGTCATTGCATGTGTGTTCTTTCCACAAACCACAAATGGATCAACCAGTGGTCATTGCATGTGTGTTCTTATCCACAAATCACACATCGATCAAGCAGTGTCATTGCATGTGTGTTCTTTCCACAAACCACATATGGATCAACCAGTGGTCATTGCATGTGTGTTCTTTTCACAGACAACATATGGATCAACCAGTGTTTATTGCACGTGTGTTCTTTTCACAAACCACATGTGAACCCACTAGAGTCATTGCATGTGTGTTCTTATACTAAAACCAACACTAGAGTCATTGCATGTGTGTTTTTTCCACAAACCACATATGGATCAACCAGCGGTCACTGCATGTGTGTTCTTTTCACAAACCACAGATGAACCAACCAGTAGTCATTGCATGTGTGTTCTTTTCACAAACCACACATGGACCAACCAGTGGTCATTGCATGTGTGTTCTTTCCACAAACCACATATGGATCAACCAGTGGTCATTGCATGTGTGTTCTTTCCACAAACCACATATGGATCAACCAGTGGTCATTGCATGTGTGTTCTTTTCCACAAACCATATATGGATCAACCAAAGGGTCATTGCTAGTATGAAAACTTATGGATCCACCAGTGGTCATTGCATGTGTGTTCTTTTCACAAACAACATATGGATCCACCAGTGGTCACCGCATGTGTGTTCTTTCCACAAACCACTTATGGATCAACCAGTGGCCATTGCATGTGTGTTCTTTTCCACAAACCACATATGGATCAACTAGTGGTCATTGCATGTGTGTTCTTTCCACAAACCACATATGGATCAACCAGTGGTCATTGCATGTGTGTTCTTTTCCACAAACCATATATGGATCAACCAGTGGTCATTGCCAGTATGAGCACTTATGGATCCACCATTGTTCATTGCATGTGTTCTTTTCATAAACAATATATGGATCCACCAGTGGTCACTGCATGTGTGTTATTTCCACAAACCACTTATGGATCAACCAGTGGCCATTGCATGTGTGTTATTTCCACAAACCACTTATGGATCAACTAGTGGTCATTGCATGTGTGTAATTTCCACAAACCACTTAAGGATCAACCAGTGGTCATTGCATGTGTGTTCTTTCCACAAACCACACATGGATCAACCAGTGGTCATTGCATGTGTGTTCTTCTCCACAAACCACACATGGATCAAGCAGTGTCATTGCATGTGTGTTCTTTCCACAAACCACACATGGATCAACCAGTGGTCATTGCATGTGTGCTCTTATCCACAAACCACACATGGATCAAGTAGTGTCATTGCATGTGTTTTCTTCTCCACAAGCCACACATGGATTAAGCAGTGTGACTGCATGTGTGTTCTTTCCACAAACCACACATGGATCAACTAGTGGTCATTGCATGTGCGTTCTTATCCACAAACCAGACATGGATCAAGCAGTGTCATTGCATGTGCGTTCTTTCCACAAACCACTTATGGATCAACCAGTGTCCATTGCATGTGTGTTATTTTCCACAAACAACTTATGGATCAAACAGTGGTCATTGCATGTGTGTTCTTTTCACAAACCACATGTGGACCCAGTAGAGTCATTGCATGTGTGTTCTTTCCACAAACCACATATGGATAAACTAGTGGTCATTGCATGTGTGTTCTTTCCACAAACCACACATGGATCAACCAGAGGTCATTGTATGTGTGTTCTTATCCACAAACCACACATGGATCAAGCAGTGTCATTGCATGTGTGTTCTTTCCACAAACCACATATGGATCAACCAGTGGTCATTGCATGTGTGTTCTTTTCACAGACCACATATGGATCAACCAGTGGTCATTGCATGTGTGTTCCTTTCACAAACCACATGTGAAACCACTAGAGTTATTGCATGTGTGTTCTTATACTAAAACCAACACTAGAGTCATTGCATGTGTGTTATTTCCACAAACCACACATGGATCAACCACTAGAGTCATTGCATGTGTGTTCTTTCCACAAACCACACATGGATCAACCAGTGTCATTGCATGTGTGTTCTTTCCACAAACCACATCTGGATGCATTTGAGTCATTCCATGTTTGTTCTTATACTAAAACTAGCACTAGAGTCATTGCATGTGTGTTCTTTCCGCAAACCACTTATGGATCCACTAGTGTTCATTGCATGTGTGTTGTTTCCACAAACCATTATGGATCAATCAGTGGTCATTACATGTGTGTTCTTTTCCACAAACCACTTATGGATCAACAAGTAGCATTGCATGTGTGTTCTTTCCATAAACCACACATGGATCAACCAGTGGTCATTGCATGTGTGTTCTTCTCCACAAACCACACATGGATCAAGCAGTGTCATTGCATGTGTGTTCTTTGCACAAACCACATGTGGATCAACCATTGGTCATTGCATGTGTGTTCTTATCCACAAACCACACATGGATCAAGTAGTGTAATTGCATGTGTGTTTTTTCCACAAACCACATATGGATCAACCAGCGGTCATTTCATGTGTGTTCTTTTCACAAACCACAGATGGACCAACCAGTAGTCATTGCATGTGTGTTCTTTTCACAAACCACACATGGACCAACCAGTGGTCATTGCATGTGTGTTCTTGCCACAAACCACATATGGATCAACCAGTGGTCATTGCATGTGTGTTCTTTCCACAAACCACATATGGATCAACCAGTGGTCATTGCATGTTTGTTCTTTTCCACAAACCACATATGGATCAACCAGTGGTCATTGCCAGTATGAAAACTTATGGATCCACCAGTGTTCATTGCATGTGTGTTCTTTTCACAAACAACATATGGATCCACCAGTGGTCACTAGATGTGTGTTCTTTCGACAAACCACTTATGGATCAACTAGTGGCCATTGCAAGTGTGTTCTTTCCACAAACCACTTATGGATCAACCAGTGTCCATTGCATGTGTGTTCTTTCCACAAACCACATATGGATCAACCAGTGGTCATTGCATGTGTGTTCTTTTCACAAACCACATGTGGACCCACTAGAGTCATTGCATGTGTGTTCTTTTCCACAAACCACATATGGATCAACCAGTGGTCATTGCATGTGTGTTCTTTCCACAAATCAGACATGGATAAACCATTGGTCATTGTATGTGTGTTCTTATCCACAAACCACACATGGATCAAGCAGCGTCATTGCATGTGTGTTCTTTCCACAAACCACATATGGATCAACTAGTGGTCATTGCATGTGTGTTCTTTTCCACAAACCACTTATGGATCAACCGGTGGCATTGCATGTGTGTTCTTTTCACAAACCACACATGGATCAACCCGTGGTCATTGCATGTGTGTTCTTTCCACAAACCACATATGGATCAACCAGTGGTCATTGCATGTGTGTTATTTCCACAAACCACATATGGATCCACTAGTGTTCATTGTATGTGTGTTCTTTCCACAAACCATTATGGATCAACCAGGTCATTGCATGTGTGATCTTTTCCACAAACCACTTATGGATCAACCGGTGGCATTGCATGTGTGTTCTTTTCACAAACCACACATGGATCAACCAGTGGTCATTGCATGTGTGTTCTTTCCACAAACCACATATGGATCAACCAGTGGTCATTGCATGTGTGTTATTTCCACAAACCACATATGGATCAACCAGTGGTCATTGCATGTGTGTTCTTTTCCACAAACCATATATGGATCAACCAGTGGTCATTGCCAGTATGAGCACTTATGGATCCACCAGTGTTCATTGCATGTGTGTTATTTCCACAAACCACTTATGGATCCACTAGTGTTCATTGTATGTGTGTTCTTTCCACAAACCATTATGGATCAACCAGTGGTCATTGCATGTGTGTTCTTTTCCACAAACCACTTATGGATCAACTGGTGGCATTGCATGTGTGTTCTTTTCACAAACCACACATGGATCAACCAGTGGTCATTGCATGTGTGTTCTTTCCACAAACCACATATGGATCAACCAGTGGTCATTGCATGTGTGTTATTTCCACAAACCACATATGGATCAACCAGTGGTCATTGCATGTGTGTTCTTTTCCACAAACCATATATGGATCAACCAGTGGTCATTGCCAGTATGAGCACTTATGGATCCACCAGTGTTCATTTCATGTGTGTTCTTTTCACAAACAACATATGGATCCACCTGTGGTCACTGCATGTGTGTTCTTTCCACAAACCACTTATGGATCAACCAGTGGCCATTGCATGTGTGTTATTTGCACAAACCACTTATGGATCAACCAGTGGCCATTGCATGTGTGTTCTTTCCACAAACCACTTATGGATCAACCAGTGGTCATTGCATGTGTGTTCTTTCCACAAACCACACATGGATCAACCAGTGGTCATTGCATGTGTGTTCTTCTCCATAAACCACACATGGATCAAACAGTGCCATTGCATGTGTGTTCTTTCCACAAACCACAGATGGATCAACTAGTGGTCATTGCATGTGTGTTCTTATCCACAAACCACACATGGATCAAGTAGTGTCATTGCATGTGTGTTCTTTCCACAAACCACATATGGATCAACCAATGGTCATTGCATGTGTGTTCTTTTCACAAACCACATATGGATCAACCAGTAGTCATTGCATGTGTGTTCTTTTCACAAACCACACATGGATCAACCAATAGTCATTGCATGTGTGTTCTTTCCACAAACCACATATGGATCAACCAGTGGTCATTGCATGTGTGTTATTTCCACAAACCACATATGGATCAACCAGTGGTCATTGCATGTGTGTTCTTTCCACAAACCACATATGGATCAACCAGTGGTCATTGCATGTGTGTTCTTTCCACAAACCACATATGGATCAACCAGGTCATTGCCAAGATGAGCACTTATGGATCCACCAGTGTTCATTGCATGTGTGTTCTTTTCACAAACAACATATGGATCCACCAGTGGTCACTGCATGTGTGTTCTTAACACAAACCACTTATGGATCAACCAGTGGCCATTGCATGTGTGTTCTTTACACAAACAACTTATGGATCAACCAGTGCCCATTGCATGTGTGTTCTTTCCACAAACCACTTATGGATCAACTAGTGGTCATTGCATGTGTGTTCTTTTCACAAACCACATGTGGACCCACTAGAGTCATTGCATGTGTGTTCTTTTCCACAAACCACATATGGATCAACCAGTGGTCATTGCATGTGTGTTCTTTTCCACAAACCATATATGGATCAACCAGTGGTCATTGCCAGTATGAGCACTTATGGATCCACCAGTGTTCATTGCATGTGTGTTATTTCCACAAACCACTTATGGATCCACTAGTGTTCATTGTATGTGTGTTCTTTCCACAAACCATTATGGATCAACCAGTGGTCATTGCATGTGTGTTCTTTTCCACAAACCACTTATGGATCAACTGGTGGCATTGCATGTGTGTTCTTTTCACAAACCACACATGGATCAACCAGTGGTCATTGCATGTGTGTTCTTTCCACAAACCACATATGGATCAACCAGTGGTCATTGCATGTGTGTTATTTCCACAAACCACATATGGATCAACCAGTGGTCATTGCATGTGTGTTCTTTTCCACAAACCATATATGGATCAACCAGTGGTCATTGCCAGTATGAGCACTTATGGATCCACCAGTGTTCATTTCATGTGTGTTCTTTTCACAAACAACATATGGATCCACCTGTGGTCACTGCATGTGTGTTCTTTCCACAAACCACTTATGGATCAACCAGGCCAGTGCATGTGTGTTATTTGCACAAACCACTTATGGATCAACCAGTGGCCATTGCATGTGTGTTCTTTCCACAAACCACTTATGGATCAACCAGTGGTCATTGCATGTGTGTTCTTTCCACAAACCACACATGGATCAACCAGTGGTCATTGCATGTGTGTTCTTCTCCATAAACCACACATGGATCAAACAGTGCCATTGCATGTGTGTTCTTTCCACAAACCACAGATGGATCAACTAGTGGTCATTGCATGTGTGTTCTTATCCACAAACCACACATGGATCAAGTAGTGTCATTGCATGTGTGTTCTTTCCACAAACCACATATGGATCAACCAATGGTCATTGCATGTGTGTTCTTTTCACAAACCACATATGGATCAACCAGTAGTCATTGCATGTGTGTTCTTTTCACAAACCACACATGGATCAACCAATAGTCATTGCATGTGTGTTCTTTCCACAAACCACATATGGATCAACCAGTGGTCATTGCATGTGTGTTATTTCCACAAACCACATATGGATCAACCAGTGGTCATTGCATGTGTGTTCTTTCCACAAACCACATATGGATCAACCAGTGGTCATTGCATGTGTGTTCTTTTCCACAAACCACATATGGATCAACCAGTGGTCATTGCCAGTATGAGCACTTATGGATCCACCAGTGTTCATTGCATGTGTGTTCTTTTCACAAACAACATATGGATCCACCAGTGGTCACTGCATGTGTGTTCTTAACACAAACCACTTATGGATCAACCAGTGGCCATTGCATGTGTGTTCTTTACACAAACAACTTATGGATCAACCAGTGCCCATTGCATGTGTGTTCTTTCCACAAACCACTTATGGATCAACTAGTGGTCATTGCATGTGTGTTCTTTTCACAAACCACATGTGGACCCACTAGAGTCATTGCATGTGTGTTCTTTTCCACAAACCACATATGGATCAACCAGTGGTCATTGCATGTGTGTTCTTTCCACAAACCACACATGGATCAACCAGTGGCCATTGCATGTGTGTTCTTATCCACAAATCACACATGGATCAAGAAGTGTCATTGCATGTGTGTTCTTTCCACAAACCACATATGGATCAACCAGTGGTCATTGCATGTGTGTTCTTTTCACAGACCACATATGGATCAACCAGTGGTCATTACATGTGTGTTCTTTTCACAAACCACATGTGAACCCACTAGAGTCATTGCATGTGTGTTCTTATACTAAAACCAACACTAGAGTCATTGCATGTGTGTTATTTCCACAAACCACACATGGATCAACCACTAGAGTCATTGCATGTGTGTTCTTTCCACAAACCACACATGGATCAACCAGTGTCATTGCATGTGTGTTCTTTCCACAAACCACATATGGATCCATTTGAGTCATTGCATGTTTGTTCTTATACTAAAACTAGCACTAGAGTCATTGCATGTGTGTTCTTTCCACAAACCACTTATGGATCTACTAGTGTTCATTGCATGTGTGTTGTTTCCACAAACCATTATGGATCAACCAGTGGTCATTACATGTGTGTTATTTTCCACAAACCACTTATGGATCAATCGGTAGCATTGCATGTGTGTTCTTTCCATAAACCACTTATGGATCAACCACTGGCCATTGCATGTGTGTTCTTCTCCACAAACCACACATGGATCAAGCACTGTCATTGCATGTGTGTTCTTTCCACAAACCACACATGGATCAACCAGTGGTCATTGCATGTGTGTTCTTTTCCACAAACCACAGATAGATCAACCAGTGGTCATTGCATGTGTGTTCTTTTCCACAAACCACATATGGATCAACCAGTGGTCATTACATCTGTGTTCATTCCACAAACCACACATGGATCAACCAGTGGTCATTGCATATGTGTTCTTCTCCACAAATCACACATGGATCAAGCAGTTTCATTGCATGTGTGTTCTTTCCAAAAACCTAACACGGATCAACCAGTGGTCATTGCATGTGTTTTCTTATCCACAAACCACACATGGATCAAGTAGTGTCATTGCATGTGTGTTCATTCCAAAAACCACTTATGGATCAACCAGTGGCCATTGCATGTGTGTTCTTTCCACAAACCACTTATGGATCAACCAGTGTCCATTGCATGTGTGTTCTTTCCACAAACCTAATGGATCAACCAGTGGTCATTGCATGTGTGTTCTTTTCACAAACCACATGTGGACCCACTAGAGTCATTGCATGTGTGTTCTTTTCCACAAACCACATATGGATCAACCAGTGGTCATTGCATGTGTGTTTTTTCCACAAACCACACATGGATCAACCAGTGGTCATTGCATGTGTGTTCTTATCCACAAACCACACATGGATCAAGCAGTGTCATTGCATGTGTGTTCTTTCCACAAACCACATATGGATCAACCAGTGGTCATTGCATGTGTGTTATTTTCACAAACCACATATGGATCAACCAGTGGTCATTACATGTGTGTTCTTTTCACAAACCACATGTGAACCCACTAGAGCCATTGCATGTGTGTTCTTATACTAAAACCAACACTAGAGTCATTGCATGTGTGTTATTTCCACAAACCACACATGGATCAACCACTAGAGTCATTGCATGTGTGTTCTTTCCACAAACCACACATGGATCAACCAGTGTCATTGCATGTGTGTTCTTTCCACAAACCACATATGGATCCATTTGAGTTATTGCATGTTTTTTATTATACTAAAACTAGCACTAAAGTCATTGCATGTGTGTTCTTTCCACAAACCACTTATGAATCCACTAGTGTTCATTGCATGTGTGTTCTTTCCACAAACCATTATGGGTCAACCAATGGTCATTGCTTGTGTGTTCTTTTACACAAACCACTTATGGATCAACCGGTGGCATTGCATGTGTGTTCTTTTCACAAACCACACATGGATCAACCAGTGGTCATTGCATGTGTGTTCTTTCCACAAACCACATATGGATCAACCAGTGGTCATTGCATGTGTGTTATTTCCACAAACCACATATGGATCAACCAGTGGTTATTGCATGTGTGCTCTTTTCCACAAACCACATATGGCTCAACCAGTGGTCATTGCCAGTATGAGCACTTATGGATCCACCAGTGTTCATTGCATGTGTGTTCTTTTCACAAACAACATATGGATCCACCAGTGGTCACTTCATGTGTGTTCTTTCCACAAACCACTTATGTATCAACCAGTGGCCATTGCATGTGTGTTATTTCCACAAACCACTTATGGATCAACCAGTGGCCATTGCATGTGTGTTCTTTCCACAAACCACTTAAGGATCAACCAGTGGTCATTGCATGTGTGTTCTTTCCACAAACCACACATGGATCAACCAGTGGTCATTCCATGTGTGTTCTTTTCCACAAACAACAGATGGATCAACCAGTGGTTATTGCATGTGTGTTCTTTTCCACAAACCACATATGGATCAACCAGTGGTCATTGGATGTGTGTTCTTTCCACAAACCACACATGGATCAACCAGTGGTCATTGCATGTGTGTTCTTTCCTCAAACCACACATGGATCAAGCCGTGTCATTCCATGTGTGTTCTTTCCACAAACCACACATGGATCAACTAGTGGTCATTGCATGTGTGTTCTTATCCACAAACCACACATGGATCAAGCAGTGTCATTGGATGTGTGTTCTTTCCACAAACGACATATGGATCAACCAGTGGTCATTGCATGTGTGTTCTTTTCACAAACCACATATGGATCAACCAGTAGTCATTGCATGTGTGTTCTTTTCACAAACCACACATGGATCAACTAGTGGTCATTGCATGTGTGTTCTTTCCACAAACCACATATGGATCAACCAGTGATCATTGCATGTGTGTTCTTTCCACAAACCACATATGGATCAACTAGTGGTAATTGCTATTATGAGCACTTATGGATCGACCAGTGTTCATTCCATATGTGTTCTTTTCACAAACAACATATGGATCCACCAGTCGTCACTTCATGTGTGTTCTTTCCACAAACCACTTATGGATCAACCAGTGGCCATTGCATGTGTGTTCTTTCCACAAAACACTTATGGATCAACCAATGTCCATTTCATGTGTGTTCTTTCCACAAACCACTTATGGATCAACTAGTGGTCATTGCATGTGTGTTCTTTCCACAAACCACACATGGATCAACCAGTGGTCAATGCATGTGTTTTTTTTCCACAAACCACATATGGATCAACTACTGGTCATTGCATGTGTGTTGTTTTCCACAAACCACATATGGATAAACCAGTGGTCATTGCATGTGTGTTCATTCCACAAACCACACATGGATCAACCAGTGGTCATTGCATGTGTGTTCTTTTCCACAAACCACACACGGATCAAGCAGTGTCATTGCATGTGTGTTCTTTCCACGAACCACATATGGATCAACCAGTGGTCATTGCATGTGTGTTATTTCCACCAACCACATATGGATCAACCAGTGGTCATTGCATGTGTGTTCTTTTCCACAAACCATATATGGATCAACCAGTGGTCATTGCCAGTATGAGCACTTATGGATCCACCAGTGTTCATTGCATGTGTGTTCTTTTCACAAACAACATATGGATCCACCAGTGGTCACTGCATGTGTGTTCTTTCCACAAACCACTTATGGATCAACCAGTGGCCATTGCATGTGTGTTATTTGCACAAACCACTTATGGATCAACCAGTGTCCATTGCATGTGTGTTCTTTCCACAAACCACTTATGGATCAACCAGTGGTCATTGCATGTGTGTTCTTTCCACAAACCACACATGGATCAACCAGTGGTCATTGCATGTGTGTTCTTCTCCATAAACCACACATGGATCAAACAGTGCCATTGCATGTGTGTTCTTTCCACAAACCACAGATGGATCAACTAGTGGTCATTGCATGTGTGTTCTTATCCACAAACCACACATGGATCAAGTAGTGTCATTGCATGTGTGTTCTTTCCACAAACCACATATGGATCAACCAATGGTCATTGCATGTGTGTTCTTTTCACAAACCACATATGGATCAACCAGTAGTCATTGCATGTGTGTTCTTTTCACAAACCACACATGGATCAACCAATAGTCATTGCATGTGTGTTCTTTCCACAAACCACATATGGATCAACCAGTGGTCATTGCATGTGTGTTATTTCCACACACCACATATGGATCAACCAGTGGTCATTGCATGTGTGTTCTTTCCACAAACCACATATGGATCAACCAGTGGTCATTGCATGTGTGTTCTTTTCCACAAACCACATATGGATCAACCAGTGGTCATTGCCAGTATGAGCACTTATGGATCCACCAGTGTTCATTGCATGTGTGTTCTTTTCACAAACAACATATGGATCCACCAGTGGTCACTGCATGTGTGTTCTTAACACAAACCACTTATGGATCAACCAGTGGCCATTGCATGTGTGTTCTTTACACAAACAACTTATGGATCAACCAGTGCCCATTGCATGTGTGTTCTTTCCACAAACCACTTATGGATCAACTAGTGGTCATTGCATCTGTGTTCTTTTCACAAACCACATGTGGACCCACTAGAGTCATTGCATGTGTGTTCTTTTCCACAAACCACATATGGATCAACCAGTGGTCATTGCATGTGTGTTCTTTCCACAAACCACACATGGATCAACCAGTGGCCATTGCATGTGTGTTCTTATCCACAAATCACACATGGATCAAGAAGTGTCATTGCATGTGTGTTCTTTCCACAAACCACATATGGATCAACCAGTGGTCATTGCATGTGTGTTCTTTTCACAGACCACATATGGATCAACCAGTGGTCATTGCATGTGTGTTCTTTTCACAAACCACATGTGAACCCACTAGAGTCATTGCATGTGTGTTCTTATACTAAAACCAACACTAGAGTCATTGCATGTGTGTTATTTCCACAAACCACACATGGATCAACCACTAGAGTCATTGCATGTGTGTTCGTTCCACAAACCACACATGGATCAACCAGTGTCATTGCATGTGTGTTCTTTCCACAAACCACATATGGATCCATTTGAGTCATTGCATGTTTGTTCTTATACTAAAACTAGCACTAGAGTCATTGCATGTGTGTTCTTTCCACAAACCACTTATGGATCTACTAGTGTTCATTGCATGTGTGTTGTTTCCACAAACCATTATGGATCAACCAGTGGTCATTACATGTGTGTTATTTTCCACAAACCACTTATGGATCAATCGGTAGCATTGCATGTGTGTTCTTTCCATAAACCACTTATGGATCAACCACTGGCCATTGCATGTGTGTTCTTCTCCACAAACCACACATGGATCAAGCAGTGTCATTGCATGTGTGTTCTTTCCACAAACCACACATGGATCAACCAGTGGTCATTGCATGTGTGTTCTTTTCCATAAACCACAGATAGATCAACCAGTGGTCATTGCATGTGTGTTCTTTTCCACAAACCACATATGGATCAACCAGTGGTCATTACATCTGCGTTCATTCCACAAACCACACATGGATCAACCAGTGGTCATTGCATATGTGTTCTTCTCCACAAATCACACATGGATCAAGCAGATTCATTGCATGTGTGTTCTTTCCAAAAACCTAACACGCATCAACCAGTGGTCATTGCATGTGTTTTCTTATCCACAAACCACACATGGATCAAGTAGTGTCATTGCATGTGTGTTCATTCCAAAAACCACTTATAGATCAACCAGTGGCCATTGCATGTGTGTTCTTTCCACAAACCACTTATGGATCAACCAATGTCCATTGCATGTGTGTTCTTTCCACAAACCACTAATGGATCAACCAGTGGTCATTGCATGTGTGTTCTTTTCACAAACCACATGTGGACCCACTAGAGTCATTGCATGTGTGTTCTTTTCCACAAACCACATATGGATCAACCAGTGGTCATTGCATGTGTGTTTTTTCCACAAACCACACATGGATCAACCAGTGGTCATTGCATGTGTGTTCTTATCCACAAACCACACATGGATCAAGCAGTGTCATTGCATGTGTGTTCTTTCCACAAACCACATATGGATCAACCAGTGGTCATTGCATGTGTGTTATTTTCACAAACCACATATGGATCAACCAGTGGTCATTGCATGTGTGTTCTTTTCACAAACCACATGTGAACCCACTAGAGCCATTGCATGTGTGTTCTTATACTAAAACCAACACTAGAGTCATTGCATGTGTGTTATTTCCACAAACCACACATGGATCAACCACTAGAGTCATTGCATGTGTGTTCTTTCCACAAACCACACATGGATCAACCAGTGTCATTGCATGTGTGTTCTTTCCACAAACCACATATGGATCCATTTGAGTTATTGCATGTTTTTTATTATACTAAAACTAGCACTAAAGTCATTGCATGTGTGTTCTTTCCACAAACCACTTGTGAATCCACTAGTGTTCATTGCATGTGTGTTCTTTCCACAAACCATTATGGGTCAACCAATGGTCATTGCATGTGTGTTCTTTTCCACAAACCACTTATGGATCAACCGGTGGCATTGCATGTGTGTTCTTTTCACAAACCACACATGGATCAACCAGTGGTCATTGCATGTGTGTTCTTTCCACAAACCACATATGGATCAACCAGTGGTCATTGCATGTGTGTTATTTCCACAAACCACATATGGATCAACCAGTGGTCATTGCATGTGTGCTCTTTTCCACAAACCACATATGGCTCAACCAGTGGTCATTGCCAGTATGAGCACTTATGGATCCACCAGTGTTCATTGCATGTGTGTTCTTTTCACAAACAACATATGGATCCACCAGTGGTCACTTCATGTGTGTTCTTTCCACAAACCACTTATGTATCAACCAGTGGCCATTGCATGTGTGTTATTTCCACAAACCACTTATGGATCAACCAGTGGCCATTGCATGTGTGTTCTTTCCACAAACCACTTAAGGATCAACCAGTGGTCATTGCATGTGTGTTCTTTCCACAAACCACACATGGATCAACCAGTGGTCATTCCATGTGTGTTCTTTTCTACAAACAACAGATGGATCAACCAGTGGTCATTGCATGTGTGTTCTTTTCCACAAACCACATATGGATCAACCAGTGGTCATTGGATGTGTGTTCTTTCCACAAACCACACATGGATCAACCAGTGGTCATTGCATGTGTGTTCTTTCCACAAACCACACATGGATCAAGCCGTGTCATTCCATGTGTGTTCTTTCCACAAACCACACATGGATCAACTAGTGGTCATTGCATGTGTGTTCTTATCCACAAACCACACATGGATCAAGCAGTGTCATTGCATGTGTGTTCTTTCCACAAACGACATATGGATCAACCAGTGGTCATTGCATGTGTGTTCTTTTCACAAACCACATATGGATCAACCAGAAGTCATTGCATGTGTGTTCTTTTCACAAACCACACATGGATCAACCAGTGGTCATTGCATGTGTGTTCTTTCCACAAACCACATATGGATCAACCAGTGATCATTGCATGTGTGTTCTTTCCACAAACCACATATGGATCAACTAGTGGTCATTGCCAGTATGAGCACTTAAGGATCAACCAGTGGTCATTGCATGTGTGTTCTTTTCACAAACAACATATGGATCAACCAGTGGTCATTGCATGTGTGTTCTTTCCACAAACCACTTATGGATCAACCAGTGGCCATTGCATGTGTGTTCTTTCCACAAAACACTTATGGATCAACCAATGTCCATTTCATGTGTGTTCTTTCCACAAACCACTTATGGATCAACTAGTGGTCATTGCATGTGTGTTCTTTCCACAAACCACACATGGATCAACCAGTGGTCAATGCATGTGTTTTTTTTCCACAAACCACATATGGATCAACTAGTGGTCATTGCATGTGTGTTCTTTTCCACAAACCACATATGGATAAACCAGTGGTCATTGCATGTGTGTTCATTCCACAAACCACACATGGATCAACCAGTGGTCATTGCATGTTTGTTCTTTTCCACAAACCACACACGGATCAAGCAGTGTCATTGCATGTGTGTTCTTTCCACGAACCACACATGGATCAACCAGTGGTCATTGCATGTGTGTTATTATCCACAAACCACACATGGATCAAGCAGTGTCATTGCATGTGTTTTATTTCCACAAACCACATATGGATCAACCAGTGGTCATTGCATGTGTGTTCATTTCACAAACCACATATGGATCAACCAGTGGTCATTGCATGTGTGTTATTTCCACAAACCACATATGGATCAACCAGTGGTCATTGCATGTGTGCTCTTTTCCACAAACCACATATGGTTCAACCAGTGGTCATTGCCAGTATGAGCACTTATGGATCCACCAGTGTTCATTGCATGTGTGTTCTTTTCACAAACAACATGTGGATCCACCAGTGGTCACTTCATGTGTGTTCATTCCACAAACCACTTATGTATCAACCAGTGGCCATTGCATGTGTGTTATTTCCACAAACCACTTATGGATCAACCAGTGGCCATTGCATGTGTGTTCTTTCCACAAACCACTTAAGGATCAACCAGTGGTCATTGCATGTGTGTTCTTTCCACAAACCACACATGGATCAACCAGTGGTCATTGCATGTGTGTTCTTTTCCACAAACCACAGATGGATCAACCAGTGGTCATTGCATGTGTGTTCTTTTCCACAAACCACATATGGATCAACCAGTGGTCATTGGATGTGTGTTCTTTCCACAAACCACACATGGATCAACCAGTGGTCATTGCATGTGTGTTCTTTCCACAAACCACACATGGATCAAGGAGTGTCATTCCATGTGTGTTCTTTCCACAAACCACACATGGATCAACTAGTGGTCATTGCATGTGTGTTCTTATCCACAAACCACACATGGATCAAGCAGTGTCATTGCATGTGTGTTCTTTCCACAAACGACATATGGATCAACCAGTGGTCATTGCATGTGTGTTCTTTTCACAAACCACATATGGATCAACCAGTAGTCATTGCATGTGTGTTCTTTTCACAAACCACACATGGATCAACCAGTGGTCATTGCATGTGTGTTCTTTCCACAAACCACATATGGATCAACCAGTGGTGATTGCATGTGTGTTCTTTCCACAAACCCCATATGGATCAACTAGTGGTCATTTCTAGTATGAGCACTTATGGATCCACCAGTGTTCATTCCATATGTGTTCTTTTCACAAACAACATATGGATCCACTAGTCGTCACTTCATGTGTGTTCTTTCCACAAACCACTTATGGATCAACCAGTGGCCATTGCATGTGTGTTCTTTCCACAAAACACTTATGGATCAACCAATGTCCATTGCATGTGTGTTCTTTCCACAAACCACTTATGGATCAACTAGTGGTCATTGCATGTGTGTTCTTTCCACAAACCACACATGGATCAACCAGTGGTCAATGCATGTGTTTTTTTTCCACAAACCACATATGGATCAACAAGTGGTCATTGCATGTGTGTTCTTTTCCACAAACCACATATGGATAAACCAGTGGTCATTGCATGTGTGTTCATTCCACAAACCACACATGGATCAACCAGTGGTCATTGCATGTGTGTTCTTTTCCACAAACCACACACGGATCAAGCAGTGTCATTGCATGTGTGTTCTTTCCACGAACCACACATGGATCAACCAGTGGTCATTGCATGTGTGTTATTATCCACAAACCACACATGGATCAAGCAGTGTCATTGCATGTGTTTTCTTTCCACAAACCACATATGGATCAACCAGTGGTCATTGCATGTTTGTTCATTTCACAAACCACATATGGATCAACCAGTGGTCATTGCATGTGTGTTCTTTTCACAAACCACATGTGAACCCACTAGAGTCATTGCATGTGTGTTCTTATACTAAAACAAACACTAGAGTCATTGCATCTGTGTTATTTCCACAAACCACACATGGATCAACCACTAGAGTCATTGCATGTGTGTTCTTTCCGCAAACCACACATGGATCAACCAGTGTCATTGGATGTGTGTTCTTTCCACAAACCACATATGGATCCATTTGAGTCATTGCATGTTTGTTCTTATACTAAAACTAGCACTAGAGTCATTGCATGTGTGTTCTTTCCACAAACCACTTATGGATCCACCAGTGTTCATTGCATGTGTGTTCTTTCCACAAACCATTTATGGATCAACCAGTGGTCATTGAATGTGTGTTCTTTTCCCCAAACCACTTATGGATCAACCGGTGGCATTGCATGTGTGTTCTTTTCACAAACCACACATGGATCAACCAGTGGTCATTGCATGTGTGTTCTTTCCACAAACCACATATGGATCAACCAGTGGTCATTGCATGTGTGTTCTTTCCACAAACCACATATGGATCAACCAGTGTTCATTGCATGTGTGTTCTTTTCCACAAACCACATATGGATCAACCAGTGGTCATTGCCAGTATGAGAACTTATGGATCCACCAGTGTTCATTGCATGTGTGTTCTTTTCGCAAACAACATATGGATCCACCAGTGGTCACAGCATGTGTGTTCTTTCCACAAACCACTTATGGATCAGCCAGTGTTCATTGTATGTGTGTTCTTTCCACAGACCACTTATGGATCAACCAGTGGCCATTGCATGTGTGTTCTTTCCAGAAACCACTTATGGATCAACCAGTGGTCATTGCATGTGTGTTCTTTCCACAAACCACACATGGATCAACCAGTGGTCATTGCATGTGTTTTCTTCTCCACAAACCACAGATGGATCAACCAGTGGTCATTGCATGTGTGTTCTTTTCCACAAACCACATATGGATCAACTAGTGGTCATTGCATGTGTGTTCTTTCCACAAACCACACATGGATAAACTAGTGTCATTGCATGTGTGTTCTTTCCACAAACCACATATGGATCCATTTGAGTCATTGCATGTTTGTTCTTATACTAAAACTAGCACTAGAGTAATTGCATGTGTGTTCTTTCCACAAACCACTTAAGGATCCACCAGTGTTCATTGCATGTGTGTTTTTTCCACAAACCACTTATGGATCAACAAGTGGTCAGTGCATGTGTGTTCTTTTCCACAAACCACGTATGGATCAACCGGTGGCATTGCATGTGTGTTCTTTTCACAAACCACACCTGGATCAACCAGTGGTCATTGCATGTGTGTTCTTTCCACAAACCACATATGGATCAACCAGTGGTCATTGCATGTGTGTTCTTTCCACAAACCACATATGGATCAACCAGTGGTCATTGCATGTGTGCTCTTTTCCACAAACCACATATGGTTCAACCAGTGGTCATTGGATGTGTGTTCTTTCCACCAACCACACATGGATCAACCAGTAGACATTGCATGTGTGTTCTTTCCACAAACCACACATGGATCAAGCAGTGTCATTCCATGTGTGTTCTTTCCACAAACCACACATGGATCAACTAGTGGTCATTGCATGTGTGTTCTTATCCACAAACCACACATGGATCCAGCAGTGTCATTGCATGTGTGTTCTTTCCACAAACGACATATGGATCAACCAGTGGTCATTGCATGTGTGTTCTTTTCACAAACCACATATGGATCAACCAGTAGCCATTGCATGCATGTTCTTTTCACAAACCACACATGGATCAACCAGTGGTCATTGCATGTGTGTTCTTTCCACAAACCACATATGGATCAACCAGTGGTCATTGCATCTGTGTTCTTTTCCACAAACCACGTATGGATCAACCGGTGGCATTGCATGTGTGTTCTTTTCACAAACCACACATGGACTTACCAGGGGTCATTGCATGTGTGTTCTTTTCCACAAACCACACATGGATCAAGCAGTGTCATTGCATGTGTGTTCTTTCCACAAACCACACATGGATCAACCAGTGGTCATTGCATGTGTGTTATTATCCACAAACCACACATGGATCAAGCAGTGTCATTGCATGTGTGTTCATTTCACAAACCACATATGGATCAACCAGTGGTCATTGCATGTGTGTTCTTTTCACAAACCACATGTGAACCCACTAGAGTCATTGCATGCGTGTTCTTATACTAAATAAAAAACACTAGAGTCATTGCATCTGTGTTATTTCCACAAACCACACATGGATCAACCAGTGGTCATTGCATGTGTGTTCTTTCCACAAACCACATATGGATCAACCAGTGGTGATTGCATGTGTGTTCTTTCCACAAACCACATATGGATCAACTAGTGGTCATTGCCAGTATGAGCACTTATGGATCCACCAGTGTTCATTCCATATGTGTTCTTTTCACAAACAACATATGGATCCACTAGTCGTCACTTCATGTGTGTTCTTTCCACAAACCACTTATGGATCAACCAGTGGCCATTGCATGTGTGTTCTTTCCACAAATCACTTATGGATCAACCAATGTCCATTGCATGTGTGTTCTTTCCACAAACCACTAATGGATCAACTAGTGGTCATTGCATGTGTGTTCTTTCCACAAACCACACATGGATCAACCAGTGGTCAATGCATGTGTTTTTTTCCACAAACCACATATGGATCAACTAGTGGTCATTGCATGTGTGTTCTTTTCCACAAACCACATATGGATAAACCAGTGGTCATTGCATGTTCATTCCACAAACCACACATGGATCAACCAGTGGTCATTGCATGTGTGTTCTTTTCCACAAACCACACACGGATCAAGCAGTGTCATTGCATGTGTGTTCTTTCAACGAACCACACATGGATCAACCAGTGGTCATTGCATGTGTGTTATAATCCACAAACCACACATGGATCAAGCAGTGTCATTGCATGTGTTTTATTTCCACAAACCACATATGGATCAACCAGTGGTCATTGCATGTGTGTTCATTTCACAAACCACATATGGATCAACCAGTGGTCATTGCATGTGTGTTCTTTTCACAAACCACATGTGAACCCACTAGAGTCATTGCATGTGTGTTCTTATACTAAAACAAACAATAGAGTCATTGCATCTGTGTTATTTCCACAAACCACACATGGATCAACCACTAGAGTCATTGCATGTGTGTTCTTTCCGCAAACCACACATGGATCAACCAGTGTCATTGGATGTGTGTTCTTTCCGCAAACCACATATGGATCCATTTGAGTCATTGCATGTTTGTTCTTATACTAAAACTAGCACTAGAGTCATTGCATGTGTGTTCTTTCCACAAACCACTTATGGATCCACCAGTGTTCATTGCATGTGTGTTCTTTCCACAAACCATTTATGGATCAACCAGTGGTCATTGCATGTGTGTTCTTTTCCCCAAACCACTTATGGATCAACCGGTGGCATTGCATGTGTGTTCTTTTCACAAACCACACATGGATCAACCAGTGTCATTGCATGTGTGTTCTTTCCACAAACCACATATGGATCAACCAGTGGTCATTGCATGTGTGTTCTTTCCACAAACCACATATGGATCAACCAGTGTTCATTGCATGTGTGTTCTTTTCCACAAACCACATATGGATCAACCAGTGGTCATTGCCAGTATGAGAACTTATGGATCCACCAGTGTTCATTGCATGTGTGTTCTTTTCACAAACAACATATGGATCCACCAGTGGTCACAGCATGTGTGTTCTTTCCACAAACCACTTATGGATCAGCCAGTGGCCATTGTATGTGTGTTCTTTCCACAAACCACTTATGGATCAACCAGTGGCCATTGCATGTGTGTTCTTTCCAGAAACCACTTATGGATCAACCAGTGGTCATTTCATGTGTGTTCTTTCCACAAACCACACATGGATCAACCAGTGGTCATTGCATGTGTTTTCTTCTCCACAAACCACAGATGGATCAACCAGTGGTCATTGCATGTGTGTTCTTTTCCACAAACCACATATGGATCAACTAGTGGTCATTGCATGTGTGTTCTTTCCACAAACCACACATGGATAAACTAGTGTCATTGCATGTGTGTTCTTTCCACAAACCACATATGGATCCATTTGAGTCATTGCATGTTTGTTCTTATACTAAAACTAGCACTAGAGTAATTGCATGTGTGTTCTTTCCACAAACCACTTAAGGATCCACCAGTGTTCATTGCATGTGTGTTTTTTCCACAAACCACTTATGGATCAACAAGTGGTCAGTGCATGTGTGTTCTTTTCCACAAACCACGTATGGATCAACCGGTGGCATTGCATGTGTGTTCTTTTCACAAACCACACCTGGATCAACCAGTGGTCATTGCATGTGTGTTCTTTCCACAAACCACATATGGATCAACCAGTGGTCATTGCATGTGTGTTCTTTCCACAAACCACATATGGATCAACTAGTGGTCATTGCATGTGTGCTCTTTTCCACAAACCACATATGGTTCAACCAGTGGTCATTGCCAGTATGAGCACTTATGGATCCACCAGTGTTCATTGCATGTGTGTTCTTTTCACAAACAACATATGGATCCACCAGTGGTCACTTCATGTGTGTAATTTCCACAAACCACTTATGTATCAACCAGTGGCCATTGCATGTGTGTTATTTCCACAAACCACTTATGGATCAACCAGTGGCCATTGCATGTGTGTTCTTTCCACAAACCACTTAAGGATCAACCAGTGGTCATTGCATGTGTGTTCTTTCCACAAACCACACATGGATCAACCAGTGGTCATTGCATGTGTGTTCTTTTCCACAAACCACAGATGGATCAACCAGTGGTCATTGCATGTGTGTTCTTTCCACAAAACACTTATGGATCAACCAATGTCCATTGCATGTGTGTTCTTTCCACAAACCACTTATGGATCAACTTGTGGTCATTGCATGTGTGTTCTTTCCACAAACCACACATGGATCAACCAGTGGTCAATGCATGTGTTTTTTTTCCACAAACCACATATGGATCAACTAGTGGTCATTGCATGTGTGTTCTTTTCCACAAACCACATATGGATAAACCAGTGGTCATTGCATGTGTGTTCATTCCACAAACCACACATGGATCAACCAGTGGTCATTGCATGTTTGTTCTTTTCCACAAACCACACACGGATCAAGCAGTGTCATTGCATGTGTGTTCTTTCCACGAACCACACATGGATCAACCAGTGGTCATTGCATGTGTGTTATTATCCACAAACCACACATGGATCAAGCAGTGTCATTGCATGTGTTTTATTTCCACAAACCACATATGGATCAACCAGTGGTCATTGCATGTGTGTTCATTTCACAAACCACATATGGATCAACCAGTGGTCATTGCATGTGTGTTATTTCCACAAACCACATATGGATCAAGTCATTGCATGTGTGGTCATTGCATGTGTTCTTTTCTACAAACCACATATGGATCAACCAGTGGTCATTGCATGTGTGTTCTTTCCACAAACCACTTATGGATCAACCAGTGGTCATTGCATGTGTGTTCTTTCCACAAACCACATATGGATCAACAAGTGGTCATTGCATGTGTGTTCTTTTCCACAAACCACATGGATGAACCAGTGGTCATTGCATGTGTGTTCTTTCCACAAACCACTTATGGATCAACCAGTGGCCATTGCATGTGTGTTCTTTCCACAAACCACTTATGGATCAACCAGTGGTCATTGCATGTGTGTTCTTTCCACAAACCACACATGGATCAACCAGTGGTCATTGCATGTGTGTTCTTTTCACAAACCACACATGGATCAACCAGTGTCATTACATGTGTGTTCTTTCCACAAACCACATATGGATCAACCAGTGGTCATTGCATGTGTGTTCTTTCCACAAACCACATATGGATCAACCAGTGGTCATTGCATGTGTGTTCTTTCCACAAACCACACATGGATCAACCAGTGGTCATTGCCATTATGAGAACTTATGGATCCACCAGTGTTCATTCCATGTGTGTTCTTTTCACAAACAACAAATAGATACACTAGTGGTCATTGCATGTGTGTTCTTTCCACAAACCACACATGGATCAACCAGGCCATTGCATGTGTGTTCTTTCCACAAACCACTTATGGATCAACCAGTGGTCATTGCATGTGTGTTCTTTCCACAAACCACATATGGATCAACCAGTGGTCATTGCATGTGTGTTCTTTCCACAAACCACACATGGATCAACCAGTGGTCATTGCATGTGTGTTCTTTCCACAAACCACACATGGATCAACCAGTGTCATTGCATGTGTGTTCTTTCCACAAACCACATATGGATCAACTAGTGGTCATTGCATGTGTGTTCTTTCCACAAACCACACATGGATCAACTAGTGTCATTGCATGTGTGTTCTTTCCACAAACCACATATCGATCCATTTGAGTCAGTCATTGCATGTGTGTTCTTTCCACAAACCACTTAAGGATCCACCAGTGTTCATTGCATGTGTGTTCTTTCCACAAACCACTTATGGATCAACCAGTGGTCATTGCATGTGTGTTCTTTCCACAAACCACTTATGGATCAACCAGTGGCATTGCATGTGTGTTCTTTTCACAAACCACACATGGATCAACCAGTGGTCATTGCATGTGTGTTCTTTCCACAAACCACATATGGATCAACCAGTGGTCATTGCATGTGTGTTCTTTCCACAAACCACATATGGATCAACCAGTGGTCATTGCATGTGTGTTCTTTTCCACAAACCACATATGGATCAACCAGTGGGCATTGCTGGATCCACCAGTGTTCATTGCATGTGTGTTCTTTCCACAAACAACATATGGATCCACCAGTGGTCACCGCATGTGTGTTCTTTCCACAAACCACTTATGGATCAACTAGTGGCCATTGCATGTGTGTCCTTTCCAGAAACCACTTATGGATCAACCAGTGGCCATTGCATGTGTGTTCTTTCCACAAACCACTTATGGATCCACCAGTGTTCATTGCATGTGTGTTCTTTCCACAAACCACACATGGATCAACCAGTGGTCATTGCATGTGTGTTCTTTTCCACAAACCACATATGGATCAACCAGTGGTCATTGCATGTGTGTTCTTTCCACAAACCACACATGGATCAACCAGTGGTCATTGCATGTGTTCTTTCCACAAACCACACATGGATCAACCAGTGGTCATTGCATGTGTGTTCTTTCCACAAACCACACATGGATCAACCATTTGAGTCATTGCATGTGTGTTCTTCCACAAACCACATATGGATCAACCAGGGTCATTGCATGTGTGTTCTTTTTGCATACCACCTATGGATCCACTAGTGTCATTGCATGTGTGTTCTTTCCACAAACCACTTATGGATCAACAAGTGGTCATTGCATGTGTGTTCTTTCCACAAACCACTTATGGATCAACCAGTGGTCATTGCATGTGTGTTCTTTCCACAAACCACTTATGGATCAACCAGTGGTCATTGCATGTGTGTTCTTTCCACAAACCACTTATGGATCAACCAGTGGCATTGCATGTGTGTTCTTTCCACAAACCACACATGGATCAACCAGTGGTCATTGCATGTGTGTTCTTTCCACAAACCACATATGGATCAACCAGTGGTCATTGCATGTGTGTTCTTTCCACAAACCACATATGGATCAACCAGTGTTCATTGCATGTGTGTTCTTTTCCACAAACCACATATGGATCAACCAGTGTTCATTGCATGAGAACTTATGGATCCACCAAAGTTCATTTCATGTGTGTTCTTTTAACAAACAACATATGGATCCACCAGTGGTCATTGCATGTGTGTTATTTCCACAAACCACACATGGATCAACCAGTGGTCATTGCATGTGTGTTCTTTCCACAAACCACTTATGGATCAACCAGTGGCCATTGCATGTGTGTTCTTTCCACAAACCACTTATGGATCAACCAGTGGTCATTGCATGTGTGTTCTTTCCACAAACCACACATGGATCAACCAGTGGTCATTGCATGTGTGTTCTTTCCACAAACCACATATGGATCAACCAGTGGTCATTGCATGTGTGTTCTTTTCCACAAACCACATATGGATCAACTAGTGGTCATTGCATGTGTGTTCTTTCCACAAACCACACATGGATCAACCAGTGTCATTGCATGTGTGTTCTTTCCACAAACCACTTATGGATCCATTAGAGTCATTGCATGTGTGTTATTTCCACAAACCACACATGGATCCACCAGTGGTCATTGCATGTGTGTTCTTTCCACAAACCACATATGGATCAACCAGAGTCATTGCATGTGTGTTCTTTCCACAAACCACATATGGATCAACCGGTGTTCATTGCATGTGTGTTCTTTTCACAAACCACATATGGATCAACTAGAGGCATTGCATGTGTGTTCTTTCCACAAACCACATATGGATCAACCAGTGGTCATTGCATGTGTGTTCTTTCCACAAACCACATATGGATCAACCAGTGGTCATTGCATGTGTGTTCTTTCCACAAACCACTTATGGATCAACTAGTGGTCATTGCATGTGTGTTCTTTCCACAAACCACATATGGACCAACCAGAGTCATTGCATGTGTGTTCTTTCCACAAACCACACATGGATCAACCAGTGTCATTGCATGTGTGTTCTTTTCACAAACCACATATGGATCAACCAGTGTCATTGCATGTGTGTTTTTTCCACAAACCACACATGGATTAACCAATGGCATTGCATGTGTGTTCTTTCCACAAACCACATATTGATCAACGAGTGGGCATTGCATGTGTGTTCTTTTCACAAACCACACATGGATCAACCGGTGTCATTGCATGTGTTCTTTCCACAAACCACATATGGATCAACCAGTGGTCATTGCATGTGTGTTCTTTCCACAAACCACAAATGGATCAACCAGTGGACATTGCATGTGTGTTCTTTTCACAAACCACACATGGACCTACCAGTGGTCATTGCATGTGTGTTCTTTTCCACAAACGACACATGGATCAAGCAGTGTCATTGCATGTGTGTTCTTTCCACAAACCACACATGGATCAACCAGTGGTCATTGCATGTGTGTTATTATCCACAAACCACACATGGATCAAGCAGTGTCATTGCATGTGTTTTCTTTCCACAATCCACATATGGATCAACCAGTGGTCATTGCATGTGTGTTCATTTCACAAACCACATATGGATCAACCAGTGGTCATTGCTTGTGTGTTCTTTTCACAAACCACATGTGAACCCACTAGAGTCATTGCATGTGTGTTCTTATACTAAAACAAACACTAGAGTCATTGCATATGTGTTATTTCCACAAACCACACATGGATCAACCACTAGAGTCATTGCATGTGTGTTCTTTCCGCAAACCACACATGGATCAACCAGTGTCAGTGGATGTGTGTTCTTTCCACAAACCACATATAGATCCATTTGAGTCATTGCATGTTTGTTCTTATACTTAAACTAGCACTAGAGTCATTGCATGTGTGTTCTTTCCACAAACCACTTATGGATCCACCAGTGTTCATTGCATGTGTGTTCTTTTCCACAAACCACTTATGGATCCACCAGTGTTCATTGCATGTGTGTTCTTTTCCACAAACCACTTATGGATCAACCGGTGGCATTGCATGTGTGTTCTTTTCACAAACCACACATGGATCAACCAGTGGTCATTGCATGTGTGTTCTTTCCACAAACCACATATGGATCAACCAGTGGTCATTGCATGTGTGTTCTTTCCACAAACCACATATGGATCAACCAGTGGTCATTGCATGTGTGTTCTTTTCCACAAACCACATATGGATCAACCACTGGTCATTGCCAGTATGAGAACTTATGGATCCACCAGTGTTCATTGCATGTGTGTTCTTTTCACAAACAACATATGGATCCACCAGTGGTCACAACATGTGTGTTCTTTCCACAAACCACTTATGGATCAACCAATGTCCATTGTATGTGTGTTCTTTCCACAAACCACTTATGGATCAACCAGTGGCCATTGCATGTGTGTTCTTTACAGAAACCACTTATGGATCAACCAGTGGTCATTGCATGTGTGTTCTTTCCAAAAACCACACATGGATCAACCAGTGGTCATTGCATGTGTTTTCTTCTCCACAAACCACAGATGGATCAACCAGTGGTCATTGCATGTGTGTTCTTTTCCACAAACCACATATGGATCAACTAGTGGTCATTGCATGTGTGTTCTTTCCACAAACCACACATGGATAAACTAGTGTCATTGCATGTGTGTTCTTTCCACAAACCACATATGGATCCATTTGAGTCATTGCATGTTTGTTCTTATACTAAAACTAGCACTAGAGTCATTGCATGTGTGTTCTTTCCACAAACCACTTAAGGATCCACCAGTGTTCATTGCATGTGTGTTCTTTCCACAAACCACTTATGGATCAATAAGTGGTCAGTGCATGTGTGTTCTTTTCCACAAACCACATATGGATCAACCGGTGGCATTGCATGTGTGTTCTTTTCACAAACCACACATGGATCAACCAGTGGTCATTGCATGTGTGTTCTTTCCACAAACCACATATGGATCAACCAGTGGTCATTGCATGTGTGTTCTTTCCACAAACCACATATGGATCAACCAGTGGTCATTGCATGTGTGTTCTTTCCACAAACCACATATGGATCAACCAGTGGTCATTGCATGTGTGTTCTTTCCACAAACCACATATGGATCAACCAGTGGTCATTGCATGTGTGTTCTTTCCACAAACCACATATGGATCAACCAGTGGTCATTGCATGTGTGTTCTTTCCACAAACCACACATGGATCAACCAGTGGTCATTGCATGTGTGTTCTTTCCACAAACCACACATGGATCAAGCAGTGTCATTGCATGTGTGTTCTTTCCACAAACCACATATGGATCAACCAGTGGTCATTGCATGTGTGTTCTTTTCACAAACCACATATGGATCAACCAGTGGTCATTGCATGTGTGTTCTTTCCACAAACCACTTATGGATCAACCAGTGGCCATTGCATGTGTGTTCTTTCCACAAACCACTTATGGATCAACCAGTGGTCATTGCATGTGTGTTCTTTCCACAAACCACACATGGATCAACCAGTGGTCATTGCATGTGTGTTCTTTCCACAAACCACATATGGATCAACCAGTGGTCATTGCATGTGTGTTCTTTCCACAAACCACATATGGATCAACCACTGGTCATTGCATGTGTGTTCTTTCCACAAACCACACATGGATCAACCAGTGGTCATTGCATGTGTGTTCTTTTCCACAAACCACACATGGATCAAGCAGTGTCATTGCATGTCTGTTCTTTCCACAAACGACATATGGATCAACCAGTTGTCATTGCATGTGTGTTCTTTTCACAAACCACATGTGAACCCACTAGAGTCATTGTATGTGTGTTCTTATACTAAAAAATACACTAGAGTCATTGCATGTGTGTTCTTTCCACAAACCACTTATGGATCAACCAGTGGCCATTGCATGTGTGTTCTTTCCACAAACCACTCATGGATCAACTAGTGGCATTTTATGTGTGTTCTTTTCACAAACCACATATGGATCAACCAGTAGTCATTGCATGTGTGTTCTTTTCACAAACCACACATGGATCAACCAGTAGTCATTGCATGTGTGTTCTTTCCACAAACAACATATGGATCCACCAGTGTTCACTGCATGTGTGTTCTTTCCACGAACCACATATGGATCAACCAGTGGTCATTGCATGTGTGTTCTTTCCACAAACCACTTATGGATCCACCAGTGTTCATTGCATGTGTGTTCTTTTCCACAAACCACATATGGATCAACCAGTGGTCATTGCATGTGTGTTCTTTCCTTCAAACCACATATGGATCAACCGGTGGTCATTGGATGTGTGTTCTTTTCACAAACCACATATGGATCAACCAGTGGTAATTGCATGTGTGTTCTTTTCCACAAACCACATGTGGATCCACCAGTGGTCATTGCATGTGTGTTCTTTCCAGAAACCACACATGGATCAACCACTAGAGTCATTGCATGTGTGTTATTTCCACAAACCACACGTGGATCAACCACTAGAGTCATTGCATGTGTGTTCTTTCCACAAACCACACATGGATCAACCAGTGTCATTGCATGTGTGTTCTTTCCAAAAACCACATATGGATCCATTTGAGTCATTTCATGTTTGTTCTTATACTAAAACTAGCACTGCCCCCTAATGGATCCACCGTTAGACCGAGTCTTGTAGAAGGCACGCCATAACACAGTTGTTCTGCTTGACGATTGTTACATACCGTTCGATTGGGGCGCTTGGACGATTGGGATGGTCTTCACGAGAGCGATCCTCGAGTAGGCTGTTCTGCGGCATGATTGGCCAGGCTTGCTCTGGACAAACTGGCATGTTGCGAGTGTTACGACTCACGAGTTTAGTAGGCCATATCCCAGTGTCACGTCCCTGTTACTTCTCTTCCTCCCCGTACTTCTCTTTCTTCCCCTCAAAGCCACTTTCCCCACTTGACTTCCATCCTGCCGTAGACGCAAGCCGACGACATCCGCCAATTCTCCGGTCGCTACCTTCATGGTAAGAAATCATTTTACAAGCTTTTGAACTTATCCTACATATTCCTTCTATTCGCCAATCTAAGTGTTGATCTTTTTCCGATTTCTCGACGAACTTCAGATGTGGCAGATGTTGCAGCCCAAGAATCTAGAGATCCTCGCGCGCAACTTCGCAGCGGCGTTCCCGCTCGTGTGCTCCCACCCAGTTCGCCGTTACTCCTACCACGAGCTCCTGCTCCACGAGCTCGCGTGCGCGCACGGCGCATGCTCCTGCATGGAGCCAGGCTGCAATTACACTGGCCCGCCGGCAGAGGTTGTTGTCCACCTTGTAGAGGGGCACTTGATCGAAGTGATTAGGATCTCGTACGGGCAAGCCCAACTTCTCCAAGAGCAGGTGTCGTTCACTGACTCGGCACGCCGCCTGCTAATTTTCCATGGGGGGACGGCTCTGTTTTCGTCCTGACCATCACTGCCGGTGTTCCGGGAACCAGAGCCGGGCCCACCGTCATGGGTGCCGTATGCGTCAGGTCGGTCTCGTGCGCCTGGCCCGTATACACGGTGCGCATGTGGGCGAACGCCCAGTCGCCGTCGTCGGATAGCATTCTTGTGTTAGCCGAGGCGCCGAGCTGCCCGACGCCGCAGGAGGTAGAGTATGTGGACCTAAGGTCGATCCTATGCGTGCCATCTCAGTGCCTTGTCGGTGCTGGATCGAATAGGCAGATGCATTTCTACATTTGTATCGAGAAGACCGACAGGCAAATGTAGTACTTGTTCTGTCGTTACTGTTAGACTTAAGCGATGATTCTCAGGTGCTTAGAGCATACGTCTTGTGCGAATGTACCCCAGTTGTAGTTTTCAGTACTCCTTATACTTCGACGAGTTATTATATTGGTCCAATCAGCTTGTTGTTGTCACGTTGCAAAGTCTGCTTGCTCTGGACAGACCGGCAATACCGTGTGCTCCCGCTCCCGCATGTCAGTGTCACGTGTTCTGAGGGCCCACCTGCCAGTGTCACGCCCCCTCCTCTTCCTTCCCCTCGAAGCCACTGTCCCAACTTCTCTTCCATCCTGCCACTCCCGTCCGATGGTTGTAATCTGATGATTTTCATTGGATTGTTTACAAGTAATCTATGTTGATAATGCAACATGCAAATGGCACAGACACAATTTCTAAAGTGGAAGCACTCACACGCTGCTATTGCACATATTTCTCAATATAGATCGACAAACCCATTACAATAATTGTACTTGCATTAAACACAACCGAAACTGCAACCATCCTAAACAACATCTAAACCCACATCACACTGCTGTCGTCGGAGTCCACCTGATTGGTGACACCGTCGTGCCCTTCCCGGCGACATCCACTCCCGCCCGTGGCTTGCCCTTCGCCAAGGAGGCAACAATGGCGTTCTGTACAGCTTCGTCCCCGTCGTCCTCCACATCGGAATCGACAATGATGAAGGTGATGGGGTTGGCGTGGACCGAGCGCCGTCGCGCCTAGCGGCTCCTTCTCGACCTCGACGCCGCATCAGTCCTTCTACAGGTAGGAGGTGTCGAGCTCGCATACGTAGCGTCGTCGGTCCTCTCAAGTAACCATGGCCATTTGATACTGCGACGGTAGGATCTTGGGGTGGATCCGCCACGGCGAGCCCTACCGGAAGCGGTGGAGCGGATGGATCTGCCGGCGCGAGCCATGACAAGTTCCTAGGAGGGAGTAAGATTGTGGGCCAGGCGTGTCTGGTTCCTGAGCAAGGCCTCCCAGTGATATGTACGCGGGCAAGGTACCAAAAAATTTCGTCCAATGCGCGCGAGAGGGCTTTTGAACCACGAAGGTGCGAGTTTTTTTGACAAGCCCACACGCTAGGTCCCCCACCTGTCATCCAAATGTGGACGGTAGGATTCTGCCCGAGTTATTACGTAGGGATAAATCACACTTCACCACTACCCTGACATCCAAAGGCTCATCTTTCCTCTGCCCTCGCTCCCCTCGCTCATGGCTCGCAGCTCATGATGTTCGTCTCGGGCCAAATCAGGGTCGGCTCAACGCCGTCAGGCGGGTGCCCCCATCAGGTACCGGAGGGCGCCCTACGATTACTACCACGATATGCTATGTTTATGCGGTCAGAAGATGCCAAGATGGATTTCGTGAACCGACGAAAATACTGCAGGAAAATTTAGCAACTGCAGCATCAGAGCGGTAGGTTCCTACTGTAGGTACAATGGTAACCCGGATCCGGAAAGCGTAATGTAATTCTTTTTTTTTTGTTTCCTTTGATCTACAATGCAGGAAGGAAGGGGGACTGGCTGTGACAAGTTTGTGTGGATCGAAAAGCCACTGACAGGTTTTCACAGAGAGGTTGTTCAGGATCTGCGTGATGTTGTGTGGGACAAGAAAGAGGAGATTCATGCGATGGAGCGAGAGATCCGGGAGCTTCGCCAGGTGCAGGGGAGGCAGGGGCAGGGAGGTGGTGAGACAGACGGGCTCAAGATTAGGCCAGATAGTGGACACAATTTCCTCATTATCTAGGCATTATCTGTTGCATTTGCAGTTTATGTTGCCATGTCGTTGTCCAGCAGCTGAAATAAGTTCTTTGCCGTGGAGTGTAGCAGAGCTTAAGAAATTGTTTTCCAGCCCAGAAACTTATCATAAGTGTAATGCCAACAACAGGGATTTATTAAGCGCCTATAAATAAATCATGTCTGTGCCACTAACACCCATCGATTTTGGAGAGGATTTAACCGCTCAGCTATCGCGATTGTTCAGATAGTAGTGGCACAGTCACAGTTTTGGATTCAACTAGTGGCCTCGGCCGTATCAAATCCTAAAGTCGCGATACATTTTACTCCGAGTACGGGAGGCAGATTGTTTCGCCAACAAGTTCCACGCACACAGCTCCAGAGTTTAACCGAACTACATATATAGGTTCAAGTTCAATACATCATTAGGCTGCTACACTGCTAGCCCTCTTTCTCTGCTTGGGTGCCAACTTTCTTCCTCTTTCCTTCACGTCCACTGGCTTCTTCATCTCCTGCCTTCTTCCTCTTCCTGGGTGCCAATTTTCTTACCTTCACGTACCCTGCATCTCCGGGCCGAGGGAAGTCAGGCCAATCAGCACCAGAATCTTGTCCGGCATCATCACTCCACTCATTTTGGTTTTCTTCCCGCAGCAAAATCACTGAGTCGGCTGTCTTGTTTCTTACCTTGCGCTTCCTGTAAAAAAATAGTACATGGATTACTACCTTATATCTACAGACTAAACAATTTTTTGTGTGAATGTACCATCTCATACCTAGGTTTGGGAGCATTAAGGGGACATCCAGCTGCTCTATGGCCTATAAGATGGCAGGTCTTGCATCTGTTTTTGCCCTTCTTTGTAGCACAGAAAGTCGAACCCTTCTTCTCGAGAAAATTCTTAAACCTATTCACCTGGGGTCTTCCTCTGCCCCTTTTTGTAACTAGCTGGCAAAGATCGAAAGGCAGTTGGACTTGAGGCCACTAAGATGGGTCTATACATGGCTCGACGGATCCAGCGTATGCAGCTCTGAACTTTTCTATAGAGTAGTAGTCTGACAAATACTGATCCAAATGTGGTAGAGTTCTTTTCTTCACCAAGAAGGCCAAGGCATGGTCGCAAGGTTTCCCAGTATGCTGCCACTCTAAGCAGGTGCATTCTCGCAGCTGGATGTTCACAACATCCCTTTTGCCACTCTTGGACATATCGACCACCTCATAGCTTCTGCTGGTTGACGGGAGAACCTTAAGATGAGCAAGTCCTCGGCATCTCTTGTGCAGTTGCTGTACAACTAGCGGTAGCATATGTCCTCTAAGTCTCCTACCGATCTCTCTCCTCATATTTAACAGCTTCATCATCATACCACGTATGCTGTCCATCAAGATATGAACAGTACGCACTTTTATGTCCTTCACCCAGTTATTCAGGCATTCTGCAAGGTTGTTGTTTATGTAATCAACTTTGATGTCAGGGTTGAATTGACTCCTCTTCCATAGCTGCGAATGATGGATGGCTAAGTACTCTGGAAGTTCAGGGGCTTCGACAAAAATCTGGCTCATGAAATAATCGCTGCTACTAGGTTTGGAAACTCTAGCAGCAGGAAACATGTAACGAAATACGCTGCCTGCGTAGTGTGAGTACAAGTTGAGCATCATATGGGCATGGCATTCTCTACCTTCAGCTCGCGGGAAAACCTCCTTCACTACATTCGTCATCCCTTTGCATGCATCCTGGATATAGCCAATGGATCCATGTGGCCTATTGATCTCCTGAGCTGCCTCATAAACCAGTCCCAGTTTTCCTCCGTTTCTGTTTCAAACAGCCTGAATACCACTGGGAACATCCAGTTGTGACCATCAAGTGTTGTGGCAGATGGCAGGCAGCCTTTCCATTTGCCAGTTAGGACAGTGTTGTCTACACTTAGATACGGCCTACAGCCGTCCTTGAATCCCTGTATGCAAGGTTTAACCGCCATGAAAAAATCTTTTGAAATATATCTTACCACCGTCTGATTTGGTGACAATCTCCACAACACTCCCCGGACACCTAGCTTGTACCTCCGCCTTGAAGTTGTACAGCATCCTGAAGCTTTGGTCCAATCCCCGTTCAAGACCCCCAGAGCTTTCTCTTTACCTTTCTAAACCGTGTAATACGGAAGGACAATGTTGTATTTGAACCGAGGCTAGTCTGAATATTCTTCGTGATCTCCTTAGGGTTATCCTTTAGTATGGACATAGATTGCATAGCCACCCACTCTGTATCAGCCATTGAGGATTTCAGTTTGCTACCTGTCGGACACATGTGTGGAGGGCCCATTTTGTTCACCTGCAACACAGATTCATTTAAAAGATAAGCGGAGTCGACTAGTTGCCAGAAAGATATCACACATCAATTGTAGTTATAGAGTGAAAAGAGAGAGAGAGAGTTCTAATGGTTTGCTGCATTCATTGCCCCAATACCCTAATTGCAGTCAACGCAGGTAAGAATCTTGTTGTGATCCTCCATGGACAATGTACCTCGGCCCGTCCATTCATCCACATTAACTTGCAAACGGCCTCATACCTCTTGGCAGAGTTCTTCAGTCAATAAACGTCGAACTCCCCCTTGATACAAAAATGCCGGAACAACATCTTGAACTTATGCATGCTCCTAAACTCGGTGCCGACCGAAATTATAGGATACTCGTGGTCATGTTTCATTTCTTCTACGTCAACACCCAAATCATCGACTGGAATACCAGCCTCATCGTTATCATCACCAGATTCTTGATCCTCTAGAGTGCCTTCTTCTTCATCTGATTCAGAATCTTCGCCATCGTCTCTAATGCCTAGTACTGCACACATCATATTGACTCCATGGGTGAAATTTTGCACCATCGTCTCCACCCGGATGGACAGGAACATTGCCCTAGTCCACCTCACCGGCAACTCTGTTTTCTCCAAGACACTCGGTTGGTTCTGCTGCAACCACATGGGGTGGTCTTACGTTTGCACGCATCCCAGGTACTTCAGTGGACAAATAGCAGTCAGAATCAATTTCATCTTGAGTGTACAGAACCCTCTTTCTCTTCCTGTGTACATCCTCCTTCCTAATGTAATCTTTCCTGATGGTATCAGTAGAGCTTGACATTCGCTTTCCATTCCCCATCTAACTAGGCTTTTTGTTGACGCTCTTGGGTCTGATCCCTTACTGCCTCCCCTCATGGGTGTTAGCTCCAGGGTGCTGGCATTATTGCCTGACCTCTGGGGCATGTTCTTCTTCGAATTAGCCCTTTTGCTGCTACTATTGGGCGTGTTCTCCTTCAGACTTGGCATTTTTGCTCGACCCAATGGCGTGTTCCGCTCCAAATTAGCCCTTTTGCTGCTACTATTGGGCGTCTTATCCTTCGTGCTGGCATTATTGCCTGACCTCAGCGGCGTGTTCCGCTCCAAATTAGCCCTTTTGCTGCTACTATTGGGCGTCTTCTCCTTCGTGCTGGCATAATTCCCTGATAGCAGCGTGTTCCACTCCAAATTAGTGTTTTTTCTGCTCCCACTGGGTGTGGTAGCCTCTGTGCTGGCCATCTTTGCCTCTTTGCTACCACTCCTGGGAGTGTTCATCACCGTGCTAGCCGTCTTAGCGTTTTTGCTGCTACCGTTCGGTGTGGCATTTTGACTGGATCTCAGGGGTGTACTCTGCAGCGTGGTGCCTTTTGTCGTGCGACTCTTGGGCGTCCTCTTCTCTGGCGTGGTCTCCTTGGTGACGTTCTTCTTCGGGGTGCCCTTTCTAGGGATGCTCTTCCTGCTCCTCTTTATGACGCTCCTCTGTAAGATTCTCCTCTGTTCGAAGCCACCCTCAGTCGCACCAGCCCTAGTGATGCCATGGATCAGGTCACGCATGCCTTCCAAAAGTCCATCATCTCTATTGTTGAGTTCCAATTCCTCTCCAACCGTGAGCACTACCAAGTGGAAGTAAACTTCACCTCTATAATGTTTCCTTGTAAACGGTACGACTAAATCCCTGGTATCTTTCACTTCCATAGCCTTTTTGCTCCTGTAACCATAATATAACAAACGTGCTTCCTGGGAGGACCCCCACAGCACCTTCACACGTAACGATGCCATCAGGTCAGATAACTCTACCACTTTAGGGTCATATTTGCCAAGGATTACATCAAACTCGTCATAGAATTTTTCTGTGCCATCGTCTAATTTTGCAGTATAATCCGCGACACCGATAGGAATGATTACTTTGCCATCATCAGGTTCTTCAGGATAGAAACCTCCGAGAGGTTCGAGAGATGGAGCGGCACCATCAGACCCAGCCCCAATGCCACTGCCACCATCACCAGCATCATCGTTAGCTGGATCAATCTCGGTGTAAGTACCAGGACCAGGAGCAAGGTGAGGGCCCTTAGCAGCGGGAGCTACATTACATGGTGGACAGGCAGGGCCCCTTCTAACGGCAGCCACAATAGGATCAGTTGCTGCCATGCCACCTCGACGATCAGGAGCAGTTCCCACAACAACAGTGTTTCAAGTGCTAGCAGAGTCTAGACCATGAGCTGGCTTCAGACCAGCAGCTCGCTGAACCCGAGCAGGGGTTCGAGGAGGAGACAAGGCATCAGTCTTTGCAACAATAGTGGGGCAGCCTCCGGAAGCCTTAGTTTGGTCAACAGCGGCAGGGATTGGGTCAACAGCATACAGATCAACAACAACACGAGGACAACCAGTACCAGCAGATTCCAGAGCACGGGTTCACACAACTTGAGGACGGTTTTGAGGAGGAGAAGCACACAAGGTGGCGGTCTTGGCAACAACAGCGGGGCAGCCTCTGGATGCCTTAGTTTGCTCAACAGCAGCATGGATTGGGTGAGTAGCAGCCGCAGAAACATGGGCACGGGGATGGGGACGACCAGTACCAACAGATTCTAGAGCAGAGTTTTCCACAACGGCCATACGGGGACTCCTATGAGGAGGTTGCCTGACAGAAGCATGTCACGGACAAGGAACCACATTTTGCTCAACAACAGCAGGGGTTCGAGTTAGACCTCCCTGTCCAATAATAGCTGCACGACTCCCAGTAGCAGGAGCTTCCTCATCCACTATGTTACACACCAGCATAATCACGCGAAGCCTAACATGTTGTTTCATCAACCCAATTAGCTGACTGTCACACGCTATAGGAACCCTGAAGCCTCATTCATCAACGATGTTGAACCATGCAATCTTCTCTGGCCTCATTTCAGCAATTTCACGCACAGCAGCAACCAAACTAGGGATAGTGCATAACTGCACAAGTGCTACTTCCATCTTCAGACTCTGACCCTGTTTCCACGTGCTCTTCCCATGTGCTAATTTAATGAGGTAGCGGCAGATGCTCACCAGAACCGTGTATTTGGGTTCAGCGGAGATCCTAGTTGATAGAAAATTGGAGACAAAAGATAAGAATTGTTTGTCAGCGTCGTGCTAGCAAACAATTCTATGTTCGATATATCTATGTAATGCCAATAGCCAGCTAGCAGTTATCGGTAGTGTGAATAGCAAAGAGAAGAGTAGCTCACCCGAAATTAGCCAGAATACTTCTTCCTCGGCAAATGGATCTGCCATCCTTCGCGCTGCTCAGCTCGTCGGCGGTAGAGGCGGGCTAGATCGTCGCAACGGCTGGCACGGCATTCAGAATTAGAGCTTGGTAGCAGCGAGTAGCACAGCAACTTGGCGCCGGAAGTCAAATGCCCAAAGAGATCATTCTGGTTGGAGAGGGGATTTCGACGCCGCTGGTGCTAGGGTTCATGCGAAAGGAGGGAGGGAGTGGATTTGTGAATTTGGTCAACGCACGATGCTCCTTTAGTATCTCGTTTCGCCTACGTGGTTGCCGCCTTGGCGCTCGCGTCATGGACATATTACTGACATGAAGGTCCCGACCGTCTACTTCACGGCGCAGTTTCACGGCATGTTTGGATTTGGTAGGGGTGAGACGATTTTGCATCGAAATGGCCCCTCTCGGTAGTTGGCGGCCCAACTTTTCGAAACGCGGTAATTTCAGGCAACTTAGGTACCGCCATGCGCTGGCCTGCCAACTTTGGTACCGCAGACGAACAAGCCCCGTAGGAAGCCACTTTGTTGAGCCAAGTGTGAGTTCACCTCTAAATAACCACTGTGATGTCTGAGAGCAATCACCCATATAAACCACCACAATTACGGGTTTCCCCATGGATATCGTAATTAGCTTAGGGAGTCCCTCTTTAATCCCCCTTTGACTGTGTAGTTTACGAGCCAACGCCAATCTGTCACGGGGCATTCCGGGTACGCTTCCAAGACACGTCCAAAGGATTTCTCCCTCCCTTTAGTCCTGAAGGCAAATGATATGCGACCAACTACGCATACCATCTAAAGAGAGAGATCAAACACAAATCATAATTATATCATAGACAAGCAAGTCATACGGACACAAGGATAGATCATCTTTATTACAAGTTCATAATTGTGCTAGGGTTTCTCCATCTCCCCAAGAACAAAGGAACTACTCAATTATGGAAGCAATCAACAACATCATCATAATCAAATGAATGGATTAAAGTATGGGGGTAGATCTAATGCAAACCACATTTGGATATGGAATTACAAAGAGATCTAATAAATGAAAGATGGAGTAATGGTGGTGATGAAGATTTAGCGGTTGATGATGAAGGGGACGATGCGTTGTCCTCCAATGATTTGTGGATCAGCAGGGAGTTTACCCCATCCAAGTTCCTCCTTCAAATCCCTCTCGAATGTGGTGTTTCATGGTTTTTGGTGGCTGTGAATGTTGGATCTCCCTCTCGTCTTTGCCAGATAGAAGTATTTGACGAGGCGGTCGTGACGACGCCTGATACGGGCGGGCTGTACGGGCGGGCTCCGCCCATACCAGTGGTCGTTAACCATACTGATGCCTCCTCTTCGATTGGTATTCTTCCAGGTGTGAAGGTAAATTCATAAAATGACTTTTATCACTTAGAAATATCATCTAATTACACAATATGACAACTCTGATTGATATGTTCATATATGACTCCATGATTTGGGATCTTGTTGAAACAAGAATAAAATAGCGCGCGTAGGGGCAGTAAAATACAAAAATCACTACTCTATTTATGCAAAAACAAAAGGTAAATATGCTTCAATTTTGGACGCATCAACTCCCCCAAGCTAGGCTCTTGCTCGTCCCCGAGCAAGATGGTGGCTTATAGACAAGATCATCATTTTCATGAGACAAGAGTCGTTACAAAAAATGAGGCAGAGATTGAAACAGGAATACATTATCGGATGTAGAGATATGTCGGGGGTATTAACATACCCTTACACATTACATAACTTAGAGGCTTCCACACCTTTTTCAGTATCAATGAAATTATAAGAAGCTACTAGTGATTCAACATATCATATAATCACGGAATTTAAAGATATGTAGCACTAAGTTTAGTAATGAAGATTCATGATCATTTTCTTTTTCTTTTTCTCTCTTTTTTCTATGTTTGATTCTTTTGATAGCTGCTTTCTTCTTCTCTTTTGATACTTGTATGTCTATATTTTTACTTACTCCCTTTTCTGTTTTTCTTTTTAGTAAGCTATTTGATCATGCTCACTACTTCAATGGCTTTCGAAAACTCTTAATTATAATATGCTACCAAAATTCTTCTTCTCATAACTTAATCAATACTTCTATTGGTGTGGAAGTCCCTAAAATTATGACAGTTGTACAAGTATCATAACACTCAACCTAGTTCAATCATCCAATATAATAATCATGAATCAAACACAACTTGAATTATCATAAAGTCTCATAACTCAATGGATATAATTCTTCTCTTGAACAAAGGGAACTCGAAGTTGATGCAACTAATGCAAATTCGGAAATTTAAATCTAACAATGCATGCAGAAAAGTAAATATGCAAAAATTGTAAGATAGATTACAAGGTTCTCACAGATCCCCCCAAGCTTCGAGTCGAGCTGGGTGGATAAAATAATCCCTTGTGATTATTTCATACCGTGGCGCGCTTCATGGTGAAGAAGTCTTGTTGTAGAGTGCCGCTCGAAGATTCTTGTTTGTCCTTTCCAGAGAATATATGCGTTGGAGACACTTCTGTAGATCCGAACGCAAGAGAAACATCCCATCAGCAACTTTTCTCATCATGTCATTGAGTTCCTTCTTGCCTTCAAGATCCAAGAGGCACTTGCGCACGATCCCCATGTGGACAAGCTCTTCTTTCCGGTACTTCTCTATCCTGTTAAGACTGTGTTCATTGTCTGGGACGTGCATACCAACTGGTACGTCTAGAAGGTTGAACCCCTAGTTCTCTTGCGACTTCACGCTCATGTGCGTGTTCATGGCGATCTTCTTTGTTGTTGATGTATGAGCCATAGTCTCCTGATAGGTTCCTATAGTGGAGTGGTTGGACTTCTTACGCTTTGGTGAAGAGTAGTTAACGGAGATGAGCTTGAGAAACTCCGTGCACCCCTTCCCATGAGGTTTCTTGGCTTCTTCCTCATCTTCAGGCTTCACCAACGCCAAGTAGTCCGGTTGCTTCCATCCCCTCTTTGTTTGCTCCATGAAGATCTAGAACTCCTCGTCTCCAGAATCATCATCGGAATCATAAGTGTACCGCTTGTCCTTCGGGCTTAGGCCTTGAGCTTCACGATCATCGGCTTCGATGGAGGAGGTCTGGAAACTATCCCATGAATGAGCCATGAGGTTTAGAGGCTTCCTTTGCCTTGAATCGAGTAGCGCATCAAGTAGATTAGATCTGTTGATATAAGAGAGAGGTGGATCTCTAAAGAGACCTATAAAGGGTTAGAGGCAAGGTAAAATTCATACTGGGAGGAAAAGGGTCACCCAAGAAAAGAATCTTAACAAATATGGAAACAAATAAGCATAAAAGAAGGAAATTTGGGTCGTAACAACCAGACGGTACGGGCGGACGCCCATATGGCGCGCCCGTCCCGGGTCGTTTCCAAAAATCCCACGGGTTGAAGCCGGTAATAAGTCAACATACTAAGCAGTACGGGCGGGTCCCGCCCGTACTGCCCGTCCATATCGACTTCACGGTGGTTCATTTTTTACGGACGAGAATAGTAAACGAAAATCGGTAGGCGGTCACAGAATAGATAACGATCGGCCGTACGGGGGGATGCACCGATACGGTGCGGTCGTACCGATTATGCGAACATGAAACCGAGGCACACCAGGCTTAACGACCATTGGTACCAGCGGATCCAGCCGTACCGCCCGCCCGTACCGAACTTGTAAGACCAGCAATGGACTCAAAAAAAGAGAGGAAATCAAATATGCAAAAAGAAATAGCACAAAAACATCCAGAATAAGCCATGATCATCGAGAGAATATGGTCTCATTTGAGTTCCTTTTCTTCCTCTCTTCGAATAAAGTAGGTCGTAGAAAATCATCAAAACCTTTACAAGAAGATGTAGAGAACTTTATTTTTGGTAATGTGGTTCCCACGGGTATGTACACGTATACCACCTCTTTTGGATGAGTAACTTCTTGGGTGTCCATGAATGTTTCCTCCACCTCTTCCTTCCTTTGTAAGATCTATAAATCAAATTCTTGTAGAAGTAGAGTTCAACGGATCATTCTTGGCTTAACATCAGTCCTTTCTAGGATTTCCTTTAAGCCAACATGATCAGTATGAAGTCTAACTTTGGAGTCCATGATATAAGTTCTAAATTTATCACAGGAAAAGACTACTGCAAAGAATTCTTTTTCTACCATAGGATAGTTCTTTTGGGCCCCGTTTAAGGTGCGACTAGCATGATGAATGATATTAAGGTCATCACCATCATACTGATAAAGAATTTCTCCTACAGCTTCATGACTAGCTTTGCAAAATAGCTCAAAAGGTTTCTTCCAATTAGGTGGTTTTATAATGGGAGCTTCAAGAAGGGCTTGTTTTAATATGTTGAAAGAAGTAAGACATTATTCATCAAAATTAAATTGAACATCCTTTTGAAGAAGGTTAGTTAATGGTCTAGCAGTTTTCGAAAAATTCTTCACGAATCTTCTATAAAATCCTACATGACCTAAAAAGCTTCTTATACCTTTTATATCTCGAGGAGGGGGTAACCTTTCTATTGCTTCAATCTTTTCCTTATCGACTTCTTTGCCCATACCTGAGACGTTGTGACCGAGTACTATGCCTTCTTGGACCATAAAATGATATTTCTCCCAGTTCAACTAAGTTAGTGTCTTCACATCTCTACAAAACTTTGTGAAGATTATGGAGACAATGATTAAAGGAAGTTCCATAAACAGAGAAATCGTCCATGAACACTTCCATAATACTTTCAACATAATCGGCAAAAATAGCAGTCATGCATCTTTGAAAAGTGGCAGGAGGATTGCAAAGACCAAAAGGCATATAATGATAAGCATAAAGGCCATAAGGACAAATTAAATTAGTTTTTAGTTGATAATGCATAGAAAGCCTTTCTAAAGTAACAATTTAGGAAAAAGCAGAATAGCCATCTAAGTAACAAAAATGATAATGCATAGAAAGCCTTTCTAAAGTTTCATCTATAAACAGTAAAGGGTAATGGTATTTCCGAGTTTCCTTATTTAGTTTCCTATAGTCAATGCACATCATGTGTCCAACAACAGTCCTAGTAGGTACCATTTCATTATGTTCATTTTCCACAACCGTGAACCTACCTTTCTTTGGAACACAATGAACATGACTTACCCATTCACTCTCCTCCACATGAAAGATGACACCTGCATCCAACAAACGTATTATTTCTTTTCTTACCTCCTCTTTCATGTGAGGTTTAAGACATCGCTGAAAGCCCGCGACCGGCTGAGCTCCTTCTTCCATGAATATTCTGTGGGTGGCTATCAAGGGAGTAATACCCTTCAAGTCACTCATCGAATACCCAAGAGCATTTCGATGCATGCAGAGAACCTTCATTAAGTTTTCCTCCTCTTTGTCTCTGAGGTTAGCACTTACAATAATAGGGAAATTATTTGTCTCATCAAGAAATCTATATTTTAATTCCTTTGGTAGAGTTTTAAGAGTTGGAGGGGGAAGAGCCTCAAGTCCTTTCCTTATAGGTTCTTCATATTTTTGATTAATATCGATGTCCACCTCTGGTGTGGAGTCGAGATAGTTATCTATTTCAGATTTTATTCAGGCTAAACTTCTTCCTAGATCATCATCAGGAGTCTCAATGACTATTCAGGCTAAATTTACAATATTACCTTCTTCCTCACGTTCGTACTCATCATCATCTAAATCTTCAATAGCCAGCTTATGGTCGAATTTGGATAAATGAAAATCCTTTTTCTCATCACCAAACTTGAGGGACACAGTTTGCTTCTTGCAGTCTATGTTTGCTCCTACGGTATTTAAAGAAGTTCTTCCAAAAATGATGGGACAATAAACGTCATTAGGCATATCAATAACCACAAATTCAATAGGATATTTGTAAGGTCCAATACATATTGGTACGTTCCTAATTATTCCCATAGGGACTCTGAGGGTATTATCTTCAAACATTATAGTTATATCCGTATCTTCCAATTCATATGGAGCTAATTTGTTTTGAATTTTTAAATAAAAATTTAATGGGATAACATTAGCAGCTGTACCAATATCAAAAAGGCCATAATAGGAAGTTCCTACGAAAATGCGCAGAAGGATAGGCTTACCCACTTCTTTAGCTTTTACCTTTCCTTCAACAAATTGTGACGCTTCAAAATCTAGCTCAATCACGTTGCAATGCGCAAACATGGTTAAAATATCTTCCTTTATAGATGCATTTGCCTCTTGTACATGCTCTTCTTCAGTTTTCCTTATTTGTGTTTCCTCTTCCAGCTCCTTGAGAAATAATTCTTCCTATTTGCATTGCTCCTCAAGTTGCTGAGCCATCATATGTCTTCTCATCATCCTTGGAAAAGGAAAGGGTTCAGCACATGGGGGTACCTCCCTTATTGGCTTGACAGGGGCCATAATTATTGGAACTTCTTCAACAACTGGCTTGGGTGGCAGAGTATAATGAAGCCAGTCTTTCTTTGGAGCTTCAATATGTTATGTATAAGACTGAAGGATTTGCAAGATAATATCATCATCAAGTTGCAGTTCATTAGCAGTTTTTTTTACCTTACCGGAGTCTTTATAAGCATTAAGACAATCATATTCAATTCTATACCTCCTTCGCCTCCTAAATCAAATCCACATGTTTCTCTATTATGGCGAATTCGTTCTAAAAGTTCCCAAGCTTCTATTATAGTTAACTCCATGAAAAAACCTCCTGAATTCGTCTCAAGCTCATTTTTAATTTCTTGATTAAGTCCTCCATATAAAATATGCAATACATACCATTCTGGTAAATCATGATGGGGATATTTGTGAAGTAGAGACTTGTACCTTTTGTAGGCTCTTACCAAACCTTCACCCGGGTGGTTCTTGAAGTTTGTAATTACCCTTCTTACTTCAACAGTTTTTACCTTGGGAAATAATCGAGACACAAATTCTACTTTAAGTTTTCCCAGGTATCAATTTTCTCTACAGGGCAGATTCTATACCAAGCCAAAGCAGTGTTGGTTAGAGATTGGCTAAACAGTTTAAGTTTCAATTCATCATCGGAATAGCCTCTCAATTTAAGAGTCCAACATAGCTTGGTAAAATGCACTAAATGATTGTAAGGATCCTCATCGGGATCATCTCCTTCAAAAGTTTTCTCTTTAATAATAGCGATAAAATGAGGGCCGTCGTGGTGTGGAACATGGCAGTGCCATCAGGGATGGCATGAGAGGGGACAACCAGGATGCTATCAGTGGCTACTCGCAACGGGTTAGGCACAGATACTGCAGACACAATGATCTACCTAGTTTTAGAGCCCTCTTGTCACGGTAACACTCCTACTCCTGCAAGGATCTACTATATGGGGAGCTAGTGCTCAATACAGGTGCTCCTTGTGTTGTTTCCCTAGATTCTATCGAGAGCTAGAGGAAGATGAACTACTCAACTTGGTGATTCTGGCGAAATTCTAACTTGTTATCATTTACCTAGAACCCTAGAACTACCCCTCCGTACATATTGGTGGAAGGGTAGGTTACAATGTGGGCTCTAGGGTTTACTGTTTGGGCTTTGGGTTTATAAAGCGGGTCGGCTGAACGGTCCTAGTCGGTGGGCCAGGACCCAGTCAAGCCTCCAATACTGGGGGGACAACGCTACAGTGTCCTAGCACCGCTGCTTTGGGCGTCAGCCGGCGCTTTACTCATCAGCTTGGCGCTTTACCTGTCAGTTGGAGCTTTACTTGTCAGTTGTTGCTTTACTCATCAGCTTCCAGCCTTGGTGCTTTGCGCCCTCGTCTTGTAGCACCATCCGGGCGACACGCCAGCCTGTCCGGTCAGGGGTGCGCTTAGCAAGGAGCGTCACCCCCTGTACCTTTGGCCAACGAATCTAAGGCGGCCGGGTAGAGGTGGCCACCCAGCCGGCTCTTCTAGTCATCCAGCTAGACGGCCTAGCCGGGGAATCTTGAGGGCGGACCGGCTGGAGCAATCCACCCGGTTGTGGTTCTTTGTCTTGCGGCCATCCAGCTAGGTCTCCCTGGAGCTGCCAGTTGAGCCTGGCTTGGCCTACCCGGGGGTCATCCCCCCGACACTAGTACTCGAGTCTGTTGGGACTTCACCCTGTGGAGAAGTTCTTGCGTGCTCATTGGCTGAGCTTGAAATAATTGCTGATGAAGACCGTATCGCAAACTGTTTTGTAGTGATTGCCTTGTAGTGCTTATCATTTTCCAGCTCGAGATGCTTGTTTTCCCCGGCTAGAGTTTACCGGCTACGGATCCGGTGGCCCACCCACAGGGTGTGAGCGGCGATTGGATCGACTGGCTGCCACAGCTGGAAGGGAGACAAATCGCCTGGTTGTTGACGTCAGTGTCCATGTTGGCCACGCCTGCCACTTCTGGCATGTGTCGCATCAGTTTGACCTCTTGGCCTGTTGCGGCAGTTTTCTCAACTGTGCACACATCTTCATCATTGCGGTTTCTTGGAGATCGTGCACACGCCTCGCCTCCCATAGTAACGCCTGCGGGGTATTCTAGGGGAATTACATTGGCACACGTGATCAGCAACTGAAGCGTCATGGGGGAGTGGAGCGGTTGTCTGCCACATGGTGGAGGGGAGCACTGGCGGAGCGGTTGCCCTGCCACGATAAATAGGGGCCCAAGAGGGAGTTATTTCCCCACTTCATCTTCTCCTTGCATCCGTTGTTTCTGCCCTTTGCGCTCTGCCTCCTCACTGCTTCCTTCCGCCTCCATTTTTTGGCCATTGGCGCCGCTGCTTGCTCTCCGCGACAACGGGACCGTGATTCTCTAGCACAGCCACCGCGTCCACCAAGATGCTCCCAGAGCAGGTCGGGGGCTGGTGTGGCTCATACATCACCGATGAGCTCATCCAGAAGTACCGACGGGGAAAATTCATCCTGTTGGAACGCCTGGTGAAGCATCACCTCACGCTAGAGGGGGGCGGGTGCCTAACCCCTGGCCTGGCAAAGCCGTCATCTTTCTCGCCCGGTTTGCTCGTGGACTTGGCCTACCATTGAGCAGGTTCTTCCTCGAGCTTCTTGTCTCCTTCGACCTCTAGCTCCATCACTTGGGGGCCAATGCCATCGCGCAGCTGACGCACCATGCGGCCTGCTGCGAGGCCTTCCTGGGGGTTTGCCCGAACACGGCGAACTTCTTGAAGTTTTTCAACTTCAAGGTCCATGTGGTGGGGAAGGGCAGCCTCCTGACGAAGACTGGCTGCTACGCCATCTACCTATGGCCACGGTGGCGATCCTGCGGTTGGAGATGCCTAACACCGTCAAGCTGTGGCAGTGCTCGTATTTTTACATGCACAACGCCTCGGACGTCGACCTCATCAAGGTGCCGGCCTTCACCAATGTCCCCTCCACCCGAAAGGCGTGGAGCATCCAGAATCTAGGAGCCCAAGCCGACATGGAGCGGATGGCCACCCGCGTGGGGGTGTTGGTGGAGAAGGAGCGGCTACCGCCCGGGACATCCTGATTTCCTGGATGACGAGTCGCGTGCTTCCGCTGCAGCAGCGGTCGCACAAGATGTGCCACCTATCCGGCATCCTGGATCCCACGTGGGTGTCCCGGCTGGAGGTGCCGTACGGGGCCCTTCGAGAGTGTCTCGCCACCATCTCGAAGGAGACGCTAGCGGAAGACTAGACCTTCTCCTGCCGACCGTACTCTGCAACCGGCTGCCGCTAAAGGTTAGCCTCCTTTCTTCTTTTTCTCTAGGTGAACTTGTCCCCAGGGATCTCTTCTAGCTTCTTATTTTACCCTTGTTAAATAGCTCTTTACGGCACAGCTAGCGGAGGACGGCATGGGGGACAATGAGCTTCCCTCCTTCTCGGCCGACTTCAAGCTAGTGAAGTACCCTTCGCAGGAGTCGAAGCGCTTACCCACCCGTGCTGACAAGGGCTCCAAGTTCCCAGTCGGTGAGGATGCGGCCCTAGCCTTTGTTAGTTTTTCCCTTCTTCATACTTATGCTTGACGCTTTGCCTATATCTTGGAGCAGCCGCCCATGGTGTGGACGCGAATCCGGCTGACGTCGCCTCGCGGGCCAGGGGAAACGGGCTGCCTTGGCCAACACCGCCCCCGCCGGTGGGGGCTCGAAGAAGGCCCACCGGCAGAGGGCTGCGGCCGTCGTTCCCAGCGTCGCCAGGTACGTGCCTTTGTTATTTTTCTGTTTGTGGTTCCTCGCTCGCCCTTTGTTTATCATGCCCTTTTCGTCTTGCATGTAGTGAGGCGATGTCCTTGGGCGGCTCCACGACCATCGCCACCGTGTCTGCCCTTCCCCTGGCTGGGGCTGAGGGGCCTTGTCGTTGTATTGGGAATTGCAGTACCTGAAAAGGTTAGATAGAGGTGTGGGGACTAGCAGGGAAGATCTTGACGGTGTTCGCAGGCAGGATTGGGTACGAGCAAGTGCAGCGAGACACAGGAAGTACCCAGGTTTGGAGCCCTCATGGTGAGGTAAAGCTCCTACTCCTGTCGATCTGACTATGGGTAGTATACGGGTTAGAATCTCTCCTCGAGTTGTATGTTGTAGCTACCTCCTTAAATGCTCAGAGTCCAACCCTTGCTACGAAAGTCTTGCCCCTCCTTATATAGGCAGAGGGGCAACGGTCTCACTAGCCGGTCCGGCTGGAGGGTCCCACAGGCGGCCCCCAGCTGGCTAGTCATCTACAGTATCTGGTATGGATTGTCCCGTCGAAGTACACGTCGTGCAGGTCATCGTGGGCACAGTGAACACCGTGCGAGCCTATCGTTAGCATCCGGCCACTGTGCCCACGTCATCAGCGAAGTCTTCGGTATGGTATAGTAGTTGCGGGTCTTGTCGTAGTGTCAGGGCGTATCGTGCACTTTGCCGCACGTCGCCATGTCCTCCTGATTGCGCCCGGCTATACCCATGGTTCCGGCTACCGGCTGGTAGCCGGTATGAAGTGCCTACGTCCGGCTATGATCTGCTTAGCCGGACGCGGCCCGCCTCCCTTAGTTCTTGCCTGGCTGGGGTATCCGGGGGTGATCCCCCTGACACTATCCCCTGAGCGCGTGTGGATTCCACCCTTAGGTGAAATGTGCATGTACTCCCTCTTACGTTTGAAATTTGTGTCCGCCTGGCGCCTGACGTCAGTGCTGACGCTGGCCACGCGTGCACGCGCCATCATTGCACTGCTGCGTGCAGCGTTACGTCGCGTCGCACATCACGCACGTTGCCTCGGGAACCGCTGTCTGCCGTTTCGGTTTCTGGCCCGGGATCTATTGCGCATTCGGCACCGGCGCAAAGGATCGGGAGCGGTGGTGGGGGTGCGTCGTGGTCCGGTGGACGCCACATGGCGCGGTAGACGGTTGCACTCCCTGGTCCTTAATAGGTCGCTCGGGGGAGCCGTTCCTCCCTTCCGCTTGCTGCCTCCTCATTCTTCCCATGTGCCCTTGCTGCCTCGCTGCTGCCTCTCGCGCAACCGCTGGATTTAGCTACGCCGCCCTCTTTAGCGCCTCCGGAGACACGGGCCACCGCCACTTGGCACCCACCGCCATGGAGTATGAACCCGTGATGGCCTCGGAGCGCGGCGTCTGGGGCGGATCCTCCATCACGGAGGAGCACATCGCCAAGTACCGCGCCACCCGTGTCTTGCCGCCGGAGACGGAGGTGAAGGTGCGGATCACGCCGCCAGAAGAGGAATCGCCGCACCCAGAGGAGGGGGAGTGGGTGATCTTCCTCTCCCACCTCGCGTGGGGCTTCGCTCTGCCTGTGCACCCCTTCTTACTCACCTTCCTTGCTTTCTTTGATCTTCGCCTCCACCACCTCGGTGCTAATGCAATCGGCACCCTCGCGCACTTCGCAGTGTTCTGCGAGTGCTACCTCAGGATCCAGCCAGATCTCGGGCTCTTCTGCCAGCTCTTCCGCGTCCGGCCGGAGGTGCGGTTCACCCAGGGCCCGTTGGTGGAGGACACGGTCTGGCTGTGGCAGCAGTCGTACTTCTACGTCAGCAATGTCACCGAGGTCAACCGGATCAGCCTGCCGGTCTTCCAAGACATAGAGTCGACAGGCTGAACTGGGACCTGAAGATCCACAGCGGCAAGGCGGAGACCGGACGCGATGCTGCAACAGATGCGCTCCCTCGTCACTGCCGTCTTGACCAGCCTGGACATCACACTTAGCTAGATGTCCCGGCTGATGATGCCTCTATAGCAGTGCGCCAACAAGATGTGCTACTACTCCGGTCGGCTAGACCCCACCAAGATGTCTCGCTGCAATCCTCGCTACCACAACCGCAAGGAGTGGGTGTGGATGATCACCAAGGAGAGGCTGCCGGAGAACTGGAGGTTCGGGCACGTTCCCTACAACCGCGATAACCGTGCACCCCGGGTGAGTTTCCTTGTTCAACCGGTTCCTTTCATCTTTTGTTCTGGTCTTTTTCATCCGGCTGATTTCTTTTCTTATTTTCCTCTGACAGAACTTCGCCTGCATCATCTGGGAGGAGGGCGAGACTACCCTCCAGGTCTTCACGCCCAATCTACCTGAGCCGCACGCACACCAGTCTGGCGTGGAGTCGGATGGCGACGCCAACGTCTTCCCTAACCGGAATGACGAGCCGGCAAACAACCCCCACGCGCAGGTTGATGAGGAGGAGGAGGCTGCACCGGCTACCAAACCGACTCGGCGCCGTGCACCGGACAGTGACTCCAGTCGATCGGGATCCGGAGGGAGCTGCTCCATCCGGTCAGGCGCCGGAGGGATCGGGTCCAACCGGCCCACTATGAAGGAGCCGGCCCCCAAAAGGAGTCGGACCAGTGTCCTCCCCCCGAGCTAGCTCGGCCGCAAGAAGGCACCGCCCCGGTGGTGCAGGGGTAAGTTCCTGTCGTCCTTGCACTACGCTTGTTCCCCTTTTCTTCTTGCATAGTGTCTTGTCGTCGGATTGATGACAAGTACGACATGAGGGGATCCTCGAGGCGTGTGGAAGAGAGGGGTGTGATACATACGGTGTTCCAGGACGGTGATCACACAAGTTTACCTAGGTTCAAATCCGCCGGCTTTGGACGGATCCTATTCCTGCTAGCAATCCAGTAATACGGCAGAGCCGGAATATGGGTTACAAGGGTTTCGCCTATGCGAGTTGAGATTGTAGACTATTGTAAGGGTGCCCTAAAGTCTCTCCCTAGGTTGGCTTATATAGATATCTAGCCTAGGGTTTACATGAGAGATCTATCCGGCTATGACTGAGAGTCAATTATAGAGTACATCTTGGACTACAAGTAACACTACGGGCCTATGTCGATAAGTCTTCTGGGCCTTCCCATAACCGGACTAGACTCCGTCTCTTCTCCCTGACTGGGCCGCCCGTGAAGCAAAGCTCAAACCCGAAGTGGGCCACCCTGGTCAGCGAGGTACAGTGAGGATACCCGAAAAGTATATCCCCAACAGTAGCCCTCGGAAGCCTCCATGATCCAAAGTCGGATTTCATCATCGTCTAGCTTGATCTTCGGCTTGCAGAATCGTGAAGGGTTCCTGAAACTTCAAAAAAGAAAGGAGTAGATCTGAGTCTCAAATGAGCCGGACCTATGAATAGGTTTATTCGGGTTTCCAGCTTGAAATTCAAACTAAGCCGGAACTTGGTCTCTTACGTAGCCTGACACTAGTCATGGTCAAGTCACGTCACTGACAGACATTTCCTGTCAGCACGACCGTTGGTGGTCCCGCCTCTCGCGGAACCGAGGCGCCGTTTCAATGCGTGCGTGGAGATCGAGGCGGCGTAATCATCGCGTGGGGGTTTACCAGTCCTTTCCATGATGTGTGGCATGTTTACTTTAACATCTGCACAAATCTTGATGCGGCCAGTGGATATAAGCGGTGAAGATCATATTCCTCATCTCTCCTCACCAGCACTTTGCACCGTTTCCTTCTCCCTTACGCCTCCCACGAACCAAGATCTTCTCTGCTTCCCAAAAATTCTCTAGCGCCGCCCATTCAAGGTCACTGACGCACTAGAAAAATGGCTTCCGCATCATCTTCCAGCACAGCGGCGACGACAGCGACGGCGGCGGCGGAGAAGGAGAGCAACCGCGGGATTTGGATCCCGTGCGTCCTCGGCGATCCTAAGATCCGTGTCGTTGAAGAGGAAGGGCTCCTCCGCGCCGGCGACTGGTGGACTGGCTTCGGCGAAACCATCCCCATCCCCCGCAACGACGAGCGAGTGCACTTCCGCACTCACCTTGACAGAGGTCTGAGTTTTCCTCCCTCAGATTTCTTTTCCGAGGTCATAGTTCATTACGGAGTTCATCTCCATCATCTCCCCCCGAACTCCATCTTAGAGATGAGTGCATACGCCTCTTTGTGCCAGGGGTATCTCGGCATTAGGCCGAGCCTTACTCTCTTCCGGTACTACTTCCATGTCCGGAGAAATTCCATTACTGCCGGTAATCCTAATATTACCGGTACTATTAGGTTTTCGGTTAGACGAGAGCGTGTTTATCCTCGGATCATGGCTAGTGAGTCGGTGAAGCAATGGCCGTCCACTTTTTTCTATCACAAGGATATTCCCGCTCCCAGCAAAGATACTGCTTTGCCGGCTTTCGTCGATAGAGCCGCTACGCCTCAAGAATCCTGGGATGAGGTCGCTCCGACTCTCAGCGATGATCTGCTTCTCGCCAAGAGGCGGATCGAGTACTTGATGAAATACAAGGGCCTGAGAGGGTCGAACTTAGTTCAATGCTGGGTGGCACGCCAGATGCAACCCCTTCAACATCATGGAGATCGACTGATGCATTCCATCACGTCGTCGAAGAAGGATTCCCTCTGAATCAGCCCCAAGGCCTATGAGCCAAAAGATTATGTATGCCGAATCAAATGGCTGATAAGGGAGCGGATCGAGAGGAAGATTCTGGAGCTGTCCTTGGACATGCATACATCGGAAGATCCCGTAGTGCTGGTAAGCTTCCAGCAACAACTCGTATTGTGTTCTCACCTTTGAATTATTTTTGCAAATGCTGAGATATATCTCTTCTTTTCAGCTTGCCGACGTCCCCGAGTTGGATCTTGCTCCTATCGAGGGATATCCTCCTGAGTTTTCTCAGGATACTACTGAATTGGTTCCACTACCGGACACAGTTTCTTGGAAGCGTAAAGCACCGACATTGGCCATTGGCACAAAGGAAATGCCTGTTGTGAAGAGGTAATCTTTCCTCACAAGGTCTCTTGTATTTTATTCGTAATTCCTTCCGAGATGTAATGTTCTATGTTCTATTACCTTCTCAGAGCTAAACAGCTCATCAAGGGCAAAGGGAAAGGGGTTATCTCGAAGCCTCTACGCCAGTTGAAACTAAAATTAGCTTCTCCTGTCGTGGCTCCTCCGACTCCTGCCCTTCAGCCTTCTGTGGCTCCGGAGATTACTCCATCTCCGATAGTCACAGAAGTTCCGGCTCAATCAGCAGAGCCAGCGAACCTCGGGTCGCAGACTGACATCACCATGGGTGACTCAGGTATTGATAAGGGTGAACCCTCTTCGGGTAATGATCCCTCGGCAGAGGTCTTCGCCGACAATCTTCTAAGCAATCCGGGAATTGACAAACTTGGCCTTTCTCGGAAATCTGCTAAGGAAATCCAGCGGCTGGCCCAGCAATGCTTAGAAAGCCGAACCATTTCTGCCAAAGAAGAAGCACAAGAAGTGGAGGATGTCAAGTACTCCAAACTTCTTGATCAAGTTCGCCTTCACAATGAGAAGCTGAGAACCGGCTAGCTTCCAACTCCGCCAGTGGTCCCGCTCACTCTCGCCGAGAAGGTTACCACTAAAGTAAACATGAGTTTAAACAAACTCACTCATGAACAATATGTAAGTCGGAATTCCAACTCACGTTTTACTTTATTTCATATCATATATCATATCCTCTAACTCCCAAGCATAAAGTTGGATAGACAATCCGGATTTATGCTTTCTTAGGATGCCAAAGAATGAACTAGTGTAGCCCCCAAGGCTCGTGCTGATATTAGCAAAAATATTAGCCCGAGTCTTTAGTAGACTTTTGACTCTGGGTATTCTGACTTATAGAAAGTTAATTCGTATAACCAGGAATTATTGAAGAATATATGTAACAAGCGGAGAGAGATCAGAGCTCTCCGACTTGAAAATGCTCAACTGAAGGTATCCAGGGATGAGGCTGAAGGTAAACATTCCCGATCTCAAACCTTGCCTTTTATTTCATAGTCGAATTTTGATTCAACTTCTGTTCTTTTTTACTACAACACTGGTAAAGCAGTCTTGCACTATGATTGAAGAAGCTGAGAATCTAAGAACCCTGGAGGTGGAAAACAAGGACCTCCGCCAAGAGCTGAATAAGCTTAAGGCGGATCATAAGAAGAGCATTGCTCAAGTTCTCGAGTCCTCCTCCATGGCTACCGAGGAGCGTGATCGCAAGATTTCGCTCTAGGATAAGAAAATCTAGGATCTCAGTAATGACTTGTTCAAAGAGAGGGACATTGCCGAGGCACTCCGGGCTGAACTCCAGAGTCTTCGGGAAGAAAAGACCAAAGTTGACGATGTCATCTTTGGTATGTTTCCAACTTTTTGACTTTCTGTTTTTCTGATTCTTAAAATTCAGATATATTTCCTTACCTTATGCACTATGTGCATAGGTCCTCTGAACTTACTGGACTCAGCCTCTGCCGAATCTTGCACCAGCCGGCTTACACAAGTCGGCGATCTGCTTCATGACTTCCGCCAATCTTTTGAAGATATTGGCGAGGTTATTAAAGTTCCGGACATTCATAGCATGTCTGGCTTTGAAGTGCGAGATAAGGCCAGGGATATGCCGCAGCTTTTCTAGGACTGGAACATGTCCTACGCACGAACCGCAGCGCAAAACGCTCTCACCATGGTTATGAGCCACCATGGAAACATGGAAATCTGGCAAGTAACTAGAGGGTACTACAAGGTGGACGAAGATGGACAGGAGCAAGACATCAAGGCTATCATGGACTCCTGCGCTGGATATGGGTGCCACGTAGCTGATTTGACCAGCTACGACACTCCCTTCTTCACCCGCGTGGACACGCCACCTCCGTCTTCCGAAGAAACAGCTAAAGTTTCCGACGATGATCAAACCATATCAGATTTGAACATCTCGGAATGTTATCAAAATGAGGCTGATGTATCCAGCGAGCTGGCAGCTCGTACCTCTCCCCTTGCATCATAGAGTATCAGAAAGAACAATGTGTTATTCTAAAAACAATTTGGGTCTGTAAATATGTAGTATAATACTTTTGCTAGTGCTAAGCTTTATCTTATCTATTCAGCACTTTTGGCTTTATAATTTTCATGCTTGAAATATTTTCATAAGCACTTATATTTTTGTCTGTACTCATCGTTTATCTGGCTTTCCGCCTCGTCCCTTTTGTGAGCCGGCTAACTTTTAGCACAGAAACTTTGCCGAGAAACGGAGCTCAATTGCTAAACCAGTTTAAACTCGGAAACAAAGCCGGCTTCCAGTACCAACAATTCACTACTCGGAAAATACCCGCATCCAGCAATTAGACAAATAACCAAAGTATAGACTATAAAATTTAGATTTATACCCGAAGGTAACAATTTTAGAATCGGAAATCTAAACCAGAAAAACATGAGCATAAAGTACTTTCAAGTATTCTGGGATTTTCGACTGTGACATGGTCATTCGGAAATAAGATGGTAAAAAACTTCTCAGAAAAAATTTGAGGCAACCAAGACTTTATTTCTCATTGAATATGTACACATATATGATTACAAAGAAAAAATAAACTAAGAATAAAAGGGACGTAGCTGAGCAATATTCCATGGTCTGTCTAATTCATCCGGGTTTGTACTGCCTCTAGCTCTATTTCTTTTCTTAGTTGCAGTCTTTCTTTGACTGGCCGCATATCAGTTAGGTAATAAGAACCATTGTGCATTACTCGACTAACTAAAAATGGCCCTTCCCATATTGGGGAAAGTTTGTGCTTTCTTTGGTGCACAAGCCGGAGAACCAAATCACCTTTATTGAAAGACCGGTTTCTGACTCTCTGGCTATGATACTTGCGTAACTTCTTCTTATAGGCTATTGATCTCATCTCAGCAACGACGCGTACTTCTTCGACTAAGTCGAGATCATTTTGTCGAGAAATTTCGGCATCCTCTTCAATATACGCGGCCACTCTAGGAGAAATGTGAATCAAATCACTAGGAAGAACTGCTTCTGCACCATAGACCAAGAAGAAAGGTGTGTATCCGGTTGACCTGTTTGGAGTTATTCGTAAACTCCATATTATAGAAGGTAATTCCTCTTCCCAAGCTCCCGCAGCACATCGTAGTGGTGCTTCGAGTCTTGGTTTTAGGCCTTGTAGGATTAAACCATTTGCTCTTTCGACTTGTCCATTAGCTTGTGGATGTGCGACTGACGCAATGTCAAGCCAGATATTTTGTTCATTACAGAACTCAGCAAGCTCTCCCATAGAGAAATTACTCCCGTTGTCCGTGATAATACTATGCGGATAACCATATCGGATTATGACATCCTCGACAAATCTTCTGGTTGTTGGTCCATCACAACTAGTGACGGGTTTAGCCTCAATCCATTTTGTGAATTTATCCACCATCACTAAGAGATGAGTAAATCCACTTGGATCCTGTTTAAACGGTCCTACCATGTCAAGCCCCCAGACCGCAAATGGCCATGTTATTGGTATTGTTCGTAGCTGATTAGCCGGAACGTGAGCTTGTTTGGCGTATTTTTGGCAGCCTTTGCACGTCTTGACCAGCCATTCGGCATCTGCCTTAGCTGTAAGCCAGAAAAAACCGTGCCGGAAAGCTTTTTCCACTAGAGATTTGGCTACGGCGTGGTGACCACACTCGCCTTCGTGGATCTCTTGTAAGATTTCCACTCCTTCTTCCATAGATACACATCGCTGAAAGACCCCAGACGCACTCCGCTTATAGAGCTCACCACTAATTATAGTGTAGACTTTTGCTCGTCGGACGATCTGTTGGCTCAGAATTTCGTCTTCGGGTAATTTTCCATCTACCAAGTAATCAAGGTAGGGTTGAGTCCAGCGGGGAATCACAGCCAGAACTGCTACTAAAGGTGAGTCGGATTTGGTCGGATATTCCTCATCCACTCCTTTTATAGAGGGAACTTTGAGGTGCTCTAAAAAAGCGCCATCCGGGGCCTTTTTCCAAGCAGAGCCTATTCGAAATAGTGCATCTACTTCCTCATTTTCTGTTCGAGGGATGTGTTGAACTTCAAACCCTTCAAACGATTTAGATAGTTCATCCACGACAGCCCTATATGCCGCCATTTGCTTGTTTGCCTTATAGATATCCGACACTTGTTGAGCAACAAGATCTGAATCTCCATAACACATTAAACGTCGGATGCCGATATTCTTAGCAATCCGGATTCCTTGCAGTAATGCTTCATACTCGGCAATGTTATTTGTCGCCGTGAAGTGTATCTGCAATACATAGAAAAGTTTATCTCCTTGGGGTGATTTGAGCACCACGCCAGCCCTCGAGCCCCCGAGCGCTTTAGACCCATCAAAATGCAGGGTCCAGTATTCCGACTCTGGTAGGATCATATTCTCCGTTGTCTCTGTCCAATCAGTGACAAAGTCAGCGAGGATTTGGGATTTGATTGTTGTACGGGGTTTGTACTCAATGTCGAAAGCTGAAAGCTCTATGCCCCATTTTGCGACGCATCCTGTGGCATCACTATTGTTGATTATGTCTCTCATGGGAGCTGTGATCACCACGGTAATTGGATGTTCCTGAAAATAATGCCGCAACTTACGAGATGCTAAGAACACACCGGAAGCCAGCTTTTGATAATGCGGATAGCGCTGTTTTGATTCAGTTAAGACCTCGCTGAGATAGTAAGTCGGATGCTGCACCAGGTGTTCCTTATTTTCCTCCAGTCTCTCCACTACCATGACGATACTGACGGCCCTGTTTGTCACAGCAAGGTAGAGCAACATCGATTCTTGTGGTTCCGGTGCTGCAAGGATGGGAGCAGATGAGAGTACTGCTTTCAGGTCTTGTAGTGCAGCCTCAGCTTCGTCGGTCCAAACGAAATTCTTGGTCTTTTTCAGGACCTTGTATAATGGTGCGGCTCTTTCACCGAGCCTGTTTACAAACCGACTGACTGCGGCTATGCAACCAGTTAATCTTTGAACGTCCTTCAGGCAAGTTGGCCCGGAAATATTGAGTATAGCCTTGATCTTATCCCGGTTTACCTCTATGCCTCTTTGAGACACGGTAAAACCTAACAATTTTCCGGCTGGAATTCCAAAGAAGCATTTCTTCGGGTTAAGCATTATGTTGTATTTTCATAGATTGGCGAACGTTTCCTCCAAGTCGGAAATCAAGTTTTCCTTATTTTTGGACATCATCGTAATATCATCCACATATGCATGTACATTGCGTCCAATTTGGTCGTGGAGGCAACGCTGCATAGTGCATTGGTACGTAGCTCCTGTGTTCTTGAGCCCAAAGGACATCGTAACGAAACAGAAGGTTCTGAAGGGTGTTATGAATGAAGTTTTGACTTTGTCAGATTCCTTCATCCGGATTTGGTGATATCCGGAATATGCGTTGAGAAAACATAGGAGTTCCGAGCCTGCCATAGAATCGATAACTTGATCAATCCTAGGCAGAGCGAATGGATCTTTGGGGCAAGCCTTGTTCAACGCAGTATAATCAACACACATCCTTAAATCAGTGGTGTCCTTTTTAGGGACCATTACTGGATTGGCCGACCACTCAGTGTGGATGACCTCTTCTATGAATCCGGCTAACTCGAGCCAGGCTAGTTCCTTAGCTATTGCCTTATGCTTTTCATCGCCAAAATGTCGTAGGGACTGTTTGACGGGTTTAGCATTTGGGTATATATTTAGAGAGTGCTCGGCAAGTTCCCTAGGTACTCCAGTCATGTTAGATGGCTGCCATGCTAAGATATCTTGGTTTGCTTGGAGGAACTTGACGAGCGCGCTTTCATATGCGCTATCTAGGCCTACGCCTATCTGGCTCACCTTGGAGGGGTCATCATCCTTCAACGGCATCGTCTTCGTCTCTTCTGATGCCTTGAGCTCCGGATTTGGCTTTGTCACCTCCTTCTTCGTTGCGGGCATCTCGGACGGATCAATGGTTTTCTTGATCTCCTGGTACTCCTGGGCATGCAGCACGGCTTCCGCAAAGGCGACATTTCCGTCCTCGCACTCTCGCGCCTTCCTCGGGTCTCCCCTGATGGTGATCATGCCGTTGGGACCTGGAATTTTCATCATATTGTAAATGTAACACGAACGAGCCATAAAAGCCCAGTAAGTCGGACGTCTGAATATAGAGTGGTACGCTCTCTTGAACGGGACCACTTATGTCCGATAGTTCTTTGGAGTTCCAAAGGTCACATCCATAGTGATTTCTCCCAAGGAATTTGCTTGTCTTCCTGGGACAACTCCGTGAAAGATCACATAGCTGAAATTTAGTTGGGTCTCCGAGATCTTCCTCCAGCATAGCGTTCTGACATACAAGATGTTAATGCTGCTACCGCCGTCCATGAGAGTCTTGGAGAAACCATAGCCATCAATAAGTGGATTGACGACTAAGGCGTATTTTCCTCGCCTATGCAACTTAGGCGGATGATCAACACGGTCAAAGGTGATTGCCACTTCCGACCAGTCCAAGAACTGGGGGACAGCCGGAACAGTCGCATTGAGCTCATGCAGAACTGCTTTCTTGACCTTAGCTGGTTGAGATTCGAGGAAGGTGACGTAAGTGTCTTTCTTTGTCGGGAAGTTTTTCTTTCCCTCTGGCTTGGGATTTGAAGCATCGGCTTCCTCCATGTCGGAATCTTCCTTGGTCTCTTTATCTTTTTCGGGATTCTTCTTTCCCTTCTTTCGCTTAGCCCTGTAGCCAGCAGTGTCATCTTTCTTGATGTCGTCATTAAAACGACACTCGGCGTTTGTGTGAGACGAGCCCCCATTGGCATCTAAGTGATGCACACATGGATTATTGGCAATGTCGTCCCAGGAGTAGGTTTTGCCAGGTTGCTGCTCTCCTCTACCCTGTACTCTTGATGTCCCACGATCGTGTCCGTGGCCACCGCCACGTCCTCCTCGTCCTTCAGACCCGAAAGTAGCAGTGACCACTGCCGTTTCCGCGTTGGGTTTTTCCTCCGAGGTATTTTTGCTCTTCTAAGCTTGCTGCTTTAGTTTTTCTGCCGACTGTGGAACAGCTAGGGCGTTCAGTAATCCCTTTTTGTTATCGCCAGCATCCGCATACTTGCTCGCTGTTTCTATCATCTCTCCCAAATCATTTACCTTGTCGCACTTCAAACGATGACGTAGTAAACCAATTGGGAGTCCTACAATGAAAGCTTCAATCGCAGTTTTGTCATTTACCCCTTCACAGGAGTTCTTAGTGTCGATCCATCGTCCGAGATAATCTCGCCAAGTTTCTCCGGCCTTCTGGGTGCAACGATGTAGGTCTCCTACCGTACAGGGCCTCCGGTACGTGCCTTCGAAATTCCGAAAGAACGCACTCTACATATCATACCAATTGTGGATGGTGTTCTTCCAGAACATGAGTGGGAGATAACGGGTTACGACCAGGCTGTTTCCGCCTTTGGCGATACATCAAGCCTAGAAAAAATCCTGGAGCCAAGTATCTGGTCGAGCCATACCGTCGTAGGCTTGAATGTGTCTTGCTATAGCAAATCCTTCCGGGAATTTTGTTGCTCTTATGTGTGGTCCGAAGCATTTTGGGCCCACGTATATATCGTCATTCTCGTAGTGCCGCGCCTCTATGTTAGAGTTAATCCTGTGCCTTGCGTCACTTGGGGACAAAGATCGCCCTGATTGACGGCTATGGCTGCGGTGCCTTAGAGCAGGACTTCGGCTTCTGCCACCACCTCCTCCGCCACGACGCCCTCCTTGGCCTCCTTGGGAGCCGTTGTGATGGATGCCTAGTGGATAAGGTGGAGCAGCTGGATTGTTTCCGACTGATCGCCGGCCTCTGTCCAGAGCGTCATTATTCCGGTTTCAGGGAGGGTCTTCATTACGATGAGCCCCCTGTCGGCTTGACTCGGCACGGTGTCCGTCGTTCCTTCGTCCGTCGTTCCCCACGCGGTGGGAACCAGCCAGACAGCTTGTGTGTCTAGGAGGTGTCATTCTTTGTCGGTCCTCCTCCCGACGCTTCTCTTTGTCTTCCTCCCTGCGATCGTTCGACTCTCGCCGGGGAGGATTTCTCGGATGCAGTGCAGCAATGCCTCTTGCTCGGCAGCTAGAGTAACATTGCGCCAGTCACGTGCAGTTCTGTGATGCTGTCCTGAAGATCTTGTTATTGAGTAGTTGTCTTCCCGACGGTCGGAATGGTGATGTTGCTCCGGAGCGCGTTGGGGTCTTACGTCATTCTAGGCCAGATCCGTGTGGCATTGGTCAGATTGGGAGACCAATTTTCGCTTCCGGACTGGGCGGCCTTCTGTTGCTCCAAACACTTGGTGAGTAGCTTAATGCCCAATCGAACCTGTTCTGGGCCTGGATTACTTGCTAGGATTTCTCGAGCAGTGGCGGTGTTTTGCACTGGTGTTGGATATACCCAATCCCCCTTGTTGTCGAGTCGAGGCATCATATGGTCTTCTCCAAAGAGGACTTTGTGAACTTCCGGGAATTGGTCGTCACGAGTGTGACGTTTCTGGGTCTTCTGATGCTGCCAAGAGATGTACTTCTTCGTAGTTGACATGCGTTTCTTTTCTTCCTCGATGTTTTTGGCTTCATCCAGGAGTACTTGGCAACGCGCTTCTAGGGCCTAGGCCCTTTCATCCAGATCTTCAGCAATAAGTTCTGCAGCTGTAGGGGTAGGTGTGGTTAATGCAGCATCGATGAGTTTACACGCACCTTCGGTGATCACGTGTCCATCTACCGACTCTTCTTTGGGCTCGTCTGGGATAAGTGCTCCATCCGAGTCTTCCTCATATTCCTCGGCAATCACTTCCTCTGCTGGAAGATCTTTTGTCATGGTCTTGTTCTTCTTGTTATTCTTCTTTGCCTTCTTGGCAGCGCTGGTAGCAAAGACGGCTTTGGGTCCGTTTCCCGGAGTCAAGCTCTAATCAGTACTTTCGGACATCTGGACCTCGGGATTTTCTCCGATATCCATGTCATCCTGTGCTTTGGGAGAGTTTTCCCCGGATCCTTCATCCATGGCTTCTCCTTGTTCCGTAGCTTTGGAGTTGTACTCCTCTTCATACTCTTCGGAGAACTTTCGGAAATCCGTCGATGTCATCGAGTCACCCAATGATGCGGCTAAGTGAGGGTTTGTTTCGATCGCCTCCAGCACTGAGCCAGTGTTGTCTCCATCATCGGCAGAGCCGGATCCAGATCCAACATATCCGACGAAGTGCGACGTGTGGGTCCTGAGGTAGTTGCGGCTTTCCTCGTGGGATTCTGAAGGGAATATGCCCGAGAGGCAATAATAAAGTGGTTATTATCTTATTCCATGTTTATGATAAATGTTTATTTTGCATGCTATAATTGTATTGATCGGAAACATCAATGCATGTGTGTTTAATAAACAAAAAGGGTTCCTAGTTATGCCTCTCTTATAGACTAGCTTGTTGATTAACAAGATGATCAAGGTTTCTTGATCATAGACATTGGATGTTATTAATAACAAGGTCACACCATTGGTGGAATGATGTGATGAACATTCATCCAAAGTATAGCATTACGATCAAGTCATTATGTTTATATTGCTATAACATCATACAAAGTAATCTTAGTCCTTAGACCATGAGATCATGTTAATTGCTAACACCGGAAGAGTATCTTGATAACATCAAACGTCAGACCGTAACAGGGTGACTATAAAGGTGGGTCCAGTGCTACGAAGGTGCTATGTTGAGTCTCATGGATCAAGAGTGGGATTTTCCATCCCAATGACGGATAGATATACTCTGGGCCCTCTCGGTGATATCACATTGAAATAACTGGCAAGCAAGTGATGTGATCACTAGAATGTTATATCACGGGAACGAGAAAAGAGTGCATGTCGGTAACGAGATCAAACTAGGTATGGAGATACCGATGATCGAATCTCGGACATGTAATATATCGCGAGACAAAGGGATTTAGTTACTAGCGTTAAAGGTTCTCACGATCACAGAAGTCATCGTTGAATGTGTAGGAGTCAGTATGGATCTCCAGGTCCCGCTGCTGATTATTGATCGGAGAGGGGTCTCGATCATGTCTGCATTATTCATGAACCGTAGGGTGACACACTTAAGGGATACCGACACCATTTGGAGCAAATATGTTTCAGATAAAGATTTAAGAAAGCGCTGGAATTATTTCAATAGACACCGAAACTGTTTCGGGTGAAATTGCTGAAATTGGTTCTGCATGTAATATTGAAATGTTGCAGGGGGTTTTATGTGAATGTTTGTTAATTGAAGTAATTAACAAAATTCTGAATAAAAAATAATAAAAGAGTTTTATTAAATGAGAGAGCATTAAATTTGGAGAAATTTAATGCATTTAAAGTGGAGACTTTAAAAGAGAATGTGAAGGGGCATTTTAATGTGGAGGGGTTACCACCACATGAATGGAGGAGGTGAAGGGTCAACCCCTCCATGCGCCGGCCATGAAGGAGGGGCACCCCCCCTCCTCCTCCTATAAAAGGCCACCCCCTCCTCACTTCTCACTCACACCTTCTTGTGAAGGATCTCTCTCCCCCTCTAGTATTATTCCCCATGGTCTCGGATTAGCGAGATACATGTTCCTCGTGGCTTTATCTGGAAAGGAGTTGATGCTTCCGCTGCTTTGCTGGAGCGAGGGATGGAGGTTGTCGGGGTATCGGACGTGTGTGCGATCACGGATGTACCGCTGCTTTGCGGTGCTGGACTTGGTGGTGCTGGAGCTGGATCTGATGGACGTGCTGGAGCCGAACCTGCTGGACTTCATCACGATCTTGAGATCGGCAAGTGTACGACTACATCAACCACGAGTTCCTACTCGTTGTCTACGAGGGTAAGTTCTCGTTGGATGTATGTCCACCCGTTGCTTTGTACCTAGTAGATAGATCTTGGCGTGTAGTTCACACCGTAGGAAATTTTTTTGTTTTCTATGCTACGGACCCAACAGATTCCTCAAAGATCTTGATGGTTCCGAGAACCTCATACACGCTTGCATCTTGCATAATCATGCACCTCAACGTGTGCCTTAGGAATGGTTGATCTGTTCTGGCGTTGGCAGTGCCAGAACCAAGTTTGTTGCTATGCTCCTCCTTGATTTTGATCTTAGCAGACAGATCGATCTGGGATTCAACCTCACCAGGGAGATCCATTCCAGATTCGACTTGAACCGCAAGATCTGCTTCAGGCTCAACTTTCTCCACTATCTCCGCAATGGGTGCGGGCTGGGTGGATTAGGGTTTTCTGAGATCCGGAACTCTGCCGCCTCCGCGGACAAAGGGGACCCAGAAATTTCTTCTGCCTCTATCATCACCGCTGGGGTGGGTAGGACAGGTTCAGCGAATCCGAAGTATACATCGATCTCGCCGAAAGACATGATGGTGTAAGCAGTCACGGTTTCCCTAGCCGCAATCCAGGTCTCGTCGAGAACGATGAGAGGGACGTCACTGACGTAGAGGATACGACCGACGGCGATAGTCTCGCCGATTCCGATTCTTGTAGATTCTGCTCGGAACGCAGGTCCGAAGCTCACCTGACCCATGGTGGGCGCCAACTATCGTCGGATTGATGACAAGTACGCCATGAGGGGATCCTCGAGGCATGTGGAAGAGAGGGGTGTGAGACGTACGGTGTTCCGGGACGGTGAGCACACAAGTTTACCCAGGTTCAAATCCGCCGGCTTTGGACGGATCCTACTCCTGCTAGCAATTCAGTAATACGGCAGAGCCGGAATATGGGTTACAAGGGTTTCGCCTGTGCAAGTTGAGATTGTAGACTATTGTAAGCGTGCCCTAAAGGCTCTCCCTAGGTTGGCTTATATAGATATCCGTCCTAGGGTTTACAGGAGAGATCTATCCGGCTACGACTGAGAGTCGGTTACAGAGTACATCTTGGACTACAAGTAACACTATGGGCCTATGTCGGTAAGTCTTCTGGGTCTTCCCGTAACCGAACTGGACTCCGTCTCTTCTCCCTGACTGGGTCGCCCGTGAAGTAAATCTCTAACCCGAAGTGGGCCACCTTGGTCAGCGAGGTATAGTGAGGATACCCAGAAAGTATATCCCCAACATTCCTCCTTCTTTTGCGCTTCTTACTGGACTTTATTTTGTTCTTTTCAGCTCTCTTGTCTCCTTCGGTGTCGCCAGCCCGACGCGGGCGTCAGCCGGCTCAACACCCCACGCGCCGCCCACTACATCGCCTACTGCTGCCAGCGCCACCCCTACTCCGACGCTCAGGGCCTTGCCGCTCTCATCCCGCGCGGATATGGCTACCGGAGCCGAGACTAGGGACGCCCCCGCCGACCACCATGGTGCAGCCGGACGCGGCCATGGTGAACCCGCAAAGTGGAGGTGGTTCCTCCGCAGGGACAAGGAGGGCAGCAGCCGGCAAGGAGCTGGTGGTCATCCAAGACGACAACTCCGACGGCGAGCCGGGAAAGGAGTGGCGAGTAGCGGTCCGCGAGGCGAAGGAGTCGCTGACCGCCAACATCGTTGATGATGATGCCTCTTCTGCCACCTGCCTGTCGGACCTGGCCGCCACCCTAGAGCTAGCGGTGAAGGAGATTCGGTTGCTCGAAGCCTCGGTTGGGAGCAACCGGTCGCTGGAGCAGAAGTTGGCCACCGCAAATGGCACCTCCCAGAGTAAGTCATTTTACTCGGTTTTTCTTTTCCTTCCGTTCTCCCTTTTTTTGTGCTGATAGCCGGTTTCTTGTAGCCATCATGGTGTGTGCCCACGGGCGATCGATCGCCTGATGAAGGAGAACGACCGGCTGATGAAGTCTAACTCCTCCCTCTAGCTTTAGAACAAGGAGTGGCACTCCAAACGGACCGGCTAGAGGCCAGCATCAAGGAGCGTGACTCTGCCCTCGCCAGCCGGGCCCAGGCCTTTAACCTCCTTGATGCTCAGAGCGAAGACCAGGAGAAGGAGATCAAGCGGCTAGAGGAGCGGGAAAAGGCCCTGTTGGAGGAGCTGACGCAGATCGGCCGCATAGCCAAGGGTAAGTATTTTCTGACTAGCCTTTCCTGTCCGGATCCGGTAGCTGGACCTGACTTTCTTTTTCTGACAGCCTTTTATCCCGGCGTAGACCTGTTGGCCTACAACCGGCTCTAGGAGAACTGGCCGGGGGAGCAGCCAAACTCCCAGGAGTTGATTTCCCTTCTTGGCGAGAAGGCTGCTAAGCTACGGAAAGAGGCTCATGTGGTCTTCGACTTTCTGTGGCCGGATGCAGCGGCGCTGGAGACAATCGCCTAGCTAGCGGCCAAGGTGGTGGAGGTGCCGGCTGCCGTCGACCAGCTGAGGGACTTGGCGGCGCGAGCCAGAGCGGAGATGGCACTGGCGCTGATGTTGTCCTGGTACAAGGATGCACGTGTCGAGAAGATCGACGAGGGATTCTGCGCCGGTGCCTACCTCACTGCCATCCTCCAAGCTCACCCCGAACTTCGCGCCTCCACCATCAAAATTTCCGGCTACGCCGACATCAACGAGGTCCTCACCAACTCGGAGTCTGTCGAGACGCCGGAGACAGAGACCGAGCCGGTGCCGCAGCCGACGGGTGGAGACGTCGGAGCTGGGACATCTAGCGTGCCTCCTCCTCCATCGGAAGCCACGACCAGCGAGGGTCAGTCGCATGGCATGGGCCCTACCGCCTAGATATGACCCCCGAATGCCGGTGGAATTCTAATGACTTTTCCTTGTTGAACATGTTGCATGTGCCGATTGTTGTCGGTTGAACTTTTGGGAGCTTCGTCTCCCCTTTATCTTAATATGTTGCTTGCTTGCTCCTGTTTTTCCTTGTGGTCTTTTGTGCTTCAAAGTTTTTATATTCTGCCGACTACCTTTGTCCGACTATCTTTATCCGGCTTTTATTCGGACGAACTCCGACTCTAGTGGGGGCGCACCAGCGCTCCCACTGGGTGTAGCCCTCAAGATTCAGAGTAGTTGGCAAAGCCAAGTGCTTCGAATCTTCTTTTCCTGCCCTTGCCCTCACCTGGGCCCGAATAGCCAGCTAAACTCCTTTAGCCGGTCGGAACTACATGATTCCACTAGGGGCACGCAAGCGCACCTAGTGGGTGTAGCCCCCGAGATTCGGAGCGCTTGATGAAGGTAATGACTTCGAATCTTCTCTCCTTTTGATGATTGACTCGTTGTAGTCGTACAAAACAAACACATATATAGGTTCATTGTCAATACGTTAGTCGGTTAAGGTATTGCTTTTTAGCCGGAAAATAGTTTTGATTTTTTCAAAAATCTAGCTTGCGCTTCTCTGGACACTTAGTCACTTTCCCGTGCGCTATGCTGTTTACGCTGCGTCCTTGCCGGGCAGCCGAGTTGCGGTCTGCAGCCGGAGTCGAAGGGAGCTAACAATACATTGCGCACGGTACTGGAGGTTTAGTAGCCGGATAATCTCAAACTAGGTGCGGCGCCAGAACGTCCAATCTATCGCATCCTTCGCCATTTTTCTTGTGGAATGCCTCGGGCCTTTGCTCTTGCTAGCCGGATAGCCAGGTTGCGGTCTGTAGCTGAGACGAAGAGTGGACATCTGACACCATCACACACTACTCGGCGGGTTTATAGATTTAGTAGGTCGGGCCAACCAGCGAGCCCCCGAGTAGGGGTTGCTGGAGCCGGAAAAACTAAACCGGAAAAGGAATAGATGCAAATTTCTGGCAAGGAGCCCCCGAGTATCTCTCGGGGTTCCATATCTTTCATTCATAGGTTTCGCGGGATACATACACTATCAGGTGACTAGGTGTAAAACGGACGGACCAGGGCTGTGTTCCAGGGGTGTTCTGTCTCCTCGTCCGACTTGTCCATCTTGTTCTTGCGCGACTACTGTGCATCAATGAGGTAGTAGGAGTTATTGTGCAGCGCCCGGCTAACGATGAAGGGGCCCTCCCAAGGTGGCGATAGCTTGTGCATGCCCTTCGTGTCCTACACCAGCCGGAGGACCAGATCGTCCTCGCGGAACGCGACGAGGCAGATCTGATTCGAATGGTAGTGGCATAGACATTGCTAGCACAACACTGATCTGGACAGAGCTAGCTCGCGGGCCTCCTCGAGGAGGTCCACACCGTCCTCCCGTGCCTCCTGATTAGCCTTTTCATCGTAGAGGAGCTTGTGCGGTGAGTCGAACTCGATGTCTGCAGAGAGGACGGCTTCCGAGCCGTAAATGAGGAAAAACAGGGTGAAGCCAGTTGACCTATTCGGCATGGTACGGAGGCTCCACAGCATAGCCGGAAGTTCTTCTATCCAGCATCCGGGTGACCGCTCCAAGGTCTTGACGAGATGCGGCTTGATACCGGCTAGTACTAGGCCGTTTGACATTTTGACTTGCCCGTTAGATTGCAGGTGCACGATGGAGGCGAGGTCCAGCCGGATGCCCTTGTTGCTACAGAACCAAGCGAAGGCCCCCTTGGCGAAGTTCATGCCGTTGTCCATGATGATGATGTTGGGGTAGCCGAACCGGTTGATGATGTCTGTGAAGAAGATGACGACTGTCGCTCCGTCCAGCTTCTGGATCGGCTTGGCCTCTATCCACTTCATGAACTTGTCCATCACCACCAGCAGGTGGGTCATGCCTGCGCGCACTCGCTTGAAGGGACCAACCATGTCGAGCCCCCGAACAGCAAAGGGACAGGTAATTGGTATGGTCTTGAGAACCGTAGCCGGCATGTGCCTCATCTGCCCAAACCGTTGGCACCCGTTGCATGCGCGGACCAGCTGCTCGGCATCCTTGAGGACTGTGGGCCAATAGAAGCCGTGGCGAAAAGCCTTGGCGATTATCGCCCGAGATGAAGCATGGCGTCCGCACTCGCCCTAGTGGATGTCCTTGAGTAGCCGGTACCCCGTGTCCACGTTGACACACCGCTGGAAAATGTCGGATGTGTTGCGCTTGTACAGCTTGGTGTTGAAGATGGTGTACAAGTGCGCGTGCTGTCGGATCTATCTGGCCTCCACCTCGTCATCCGGAAGATCTACATTGGCGATGTAGTTCATGAAGGGTTGTGCCCAAGGTGGTATCTCCCGGATGGTGAGGACGCTCTCGTGCTCTGGTTGAGGGATGTCAGGGGGTCGTCTGAGTGAGATACCCAGGACGGCAGCCCTCGAGCCATCTGATGAGTCGGCAGCCCCGGGTCTTTCGGGCCGGAGGGTGCGGATGCACCGGAGTCGGTGCGATCCTTCTTTTTTGTGGGTTTCGCAGATTCCGGGTCTGCTGAGCCGGCAACCCCTGCGCTTATAGCCCAAATGATGGAGTCCGACTCGGAAGACGGGGTGATGGAGGGCTTGCGCAGATGCTCCAAGGAGACCCCTGGTGGGATCGCCTGCTTGGTGGACCCGATTCGAGCAAGCGAGTCGGCTGCCTTGTTGTTTAGGCGAGGGACGTGGTGGAATTCACATCCGTCGAAGCAGGCGCTGAGCTTCTGCATGTGGAAGCAGTAGGAAGCCTTCTTCGCGTCGTAGGCATCCCACTCGCCAGACACCTGCTGCACCACCAGATCCGAATCGCCGAAGCAAAGGATCCGGTTGATGCCGATCTCCTTGGCCAGTCGGAGGGCATACACCAGCGCCTTGTACTCAGGGATGTTGTTGGAGGTCTTGAAGTGGATCTAGAGAACGTACTCCAGCCGGTCTCCCTTGGGCGAGGTGAGGACGATGCCGGATCCCAAGCCCCCGAGCATCTTCGAGCCATCGAAGTGCATCCTCCAGTGATCCGAGTCGGGAACCGATGGTAGGTACTGGGTTTTAGCCCAGTCGACGAAGAAGTTTGCCAGAGCTTGCGACTTGATCGTGGGCCTTGGCTCGTACTAGATGCAGTTGGCGGAAAGCTCGATTGCCCATTGGCGACTCGACCGGTGGCGTCCTTGTTGCCGATGATTTTCGAGAGGGGTGTTGTGCACACCACCTTAATCGGATGCTCTTGGAAGTAGTGCTTGAGCTTCTTGCACGCCAGGTATACGCCATAGCACATCTTCTGTTAATGGGGGTAGTTCTGCTTGGAGAGGGAAAGAACCTCGCTGAGGTAGTAGACGGGTCTCTGAACCGGCTGAGCCTTGCCTTCCTCGGGGCGCTCCACCACCAGGACGACACTGACGACCCGGTTGGTGGCTGCTATATAGAGCAACATCGGCTCCTTGCTAGCCGGCGTGGCTAGAACCGGCACTGTGGACAGCATGCGCTTGAGGTCGTGGAATGCAGCGTCGGCTTGTGAGGTCCAGGAGAACTTATCCGTCTTGTTCATCAGCTGGTACAACGGGAGTGCCTTCTCCCCCAGCCGGCCGATGAAACGGTTGAGGGAAGCCAGGCATCAGGTGAACTTCTGGACTCCAAGCAAGCTCTTGGGCGGTTACATCCTCTCGATGGCTGCGATTTTCTCTGGGTTTGCCTTGATCCCTCGTTGTGAAACGAGAAAACCGAGTAGCTGGTTGGATGGGACGCTGAAGATGCACTTCTCCGGGTTCAACTTCATCTGGTACTGGTGGAGGTTGCCAAATGTTTCCCCCAAGTCCTCGAGGAGGGTGCGCTTCTCCTTCGTCTTGATGACGATGTCATCCACGTAGGCATGCACGTTCCGGCCAATCTGCGAATGCAAGCATTTCTGCATACAACACTGATAGGTAGCGCCTGCATATTTCAGATTGAAAGGCATGGTTACATAACAGAAGGCCCCGTACGGGGTGATAAATGACGTCTTGATCTGGTCAGCCGGATCTGGTTGTAACCAGAATAACAGTCCAAGAATGACAACAAGTCGCAGCCGGCCGTGGAATCGATAACCTCATCGATATGGGGCAAGGCGAAGGGGTCTTTCGGGCATGCCTTGTTTAGGCTGGTGTAGTTGATACACATACGCCAAGTCTTGTTTTTCTTCAACACAAGGACTGGGTTGGCCAGCTAGTCCGGGTGGTACACTTCCATGATGAACCCGGCTGCAAGGAGCCGGGTGATCTCGTCACCAATGATCTTCCTCTTCTCTTCTACGAACCGTCGCAAGGGTTGCTTGACCAGCTTGGCATCCAGCCTCACATGAAGTGAGTGCTCGGCAAACTCCCTCGGCACACCTGGCATGTCCTTGGGTGACCATGCGAAGATGTCCCAATTCTCACGGAGGAAGTCGATGAGCGCACCTTCCTATTTGTTGTCCAAGTTGGCACCAACGCTGACGAACTTGGTCGGGTCGGTGGGGTCAAGCAGGATCCTCTTCGTCTCCTTGGCCGGCTGGAAAGCCGCGTCACTAGCCGACATCTCTTGTTGGGCCATAGCCACATTGCGCATGATCTCGCGCTTCTCTTCGGCTATGATGAGGGCTTCAGCCAACTTGGAGCCGGATGACGGGCACTCCATCGACCGCTTGAAGCAACCGGTGACGGTGATCACGCCGTTTGGCCCCGGCATCTTCATCTTGAGGTATGCGTAGTGGGGGATGTCCATGAACTTGGTGAGGGCAGGACACCCAAGGAGAGCGTGGTAGGAGCTTGCTAGGTTCACCACCTCGAACCATATCATCTCGCACCGGAAGTTCTCCTCGGTTCCGAAGATGACGTCCAGCTAGATTTTACCCAGCAGGGCGCAAGCTAGTCTTGGCAGTACGCCGTGGAATGTTGTGGTAGTCGGGCGTAGGTCGCCCTCGCGGATGCCAAGCTTCTCTAGGGATGTCCGGTAGAGCAGGTTGAGGCTGCTGCCTCTGTCAATGAGGACGTGCGAGAAGCGGCAGGTACGCTTGTTGGAGACGATGAGGGGGTCAAGCACCATTGCGTAGCCCCCAGGATTCGGGAGGCGATCTGGCTGATCCTCCCGGCTTCAGGTACTTGGGGATTGGGGAGCCGATAGCATTGACCTCCTTGGAGCGCCGCCTGCGGTTGTGCTTGTCGTCCAGCTCGGTCTCGAAGATGTGGTATGCGGGGTGCGACTGAGAGTAGTCGTTGTTGTTGTTGCAGCCATTGCCATTGTTGCCGGCTCCCCTAGCCGATGGTGGTGGTCCGCCAGGAGGGGTGATGGCTCAAAATGTATCGAGCTCATTGGGGAACCCCAAGAGGAAGGTATGATGAGCACAGTAGCAAGTTTTCCCTCAGTTATGAAACCAAGGTTATCGAACCAGTAGGAGCAAGGAAACACCTCCAAGGTATTGTTTCCAACTTGGAATCCTGCACAACATAACCACGGAACTTTGCCCCCAACTTACAGTGAGGTTACCAATCTCACCGGTTTGCTGAAAACAAAGGATTAAACGTATTGTGTGGAAGATAGTAATTGCTTGCAGAAAGTAAACAGAAAACAGTAAATAGTAGATTGTAGATTGATGATAAAAGAATGGACCGGGGTCCATAGTTCACTAGAGGTGATTCTCCTTAAGATAGTTGACATGTTGGGTGAACAAATTACAACGGGGCAATTGACAGACACCGAGAAAGCATACATGCATATACTAATCATCTTGACTCCTATGAGATTCGATTGGGCATTACAACATTATACATAGACCGTAATCCAACTGCATCTATGACTAATAATCCATCTTCAGGTTATCATCCAAACCCCCTCCAGTATTAAGTTGCAAGCAATAGATAATTGCATTAAGCAAAGTGTGTAAAGTAAACAATATGATTGTTCTATGAACAAAGGATTGTTGTTTTCTCCCAAGTAGCAACAACACATCTAGTACCTTAAAGATTTCTGTCACTTCCCCAGATTACTAGAGGCATGAACCCACTATCTAGCATAAATACTCCCTCTTGGAGTTGCTAGCATCTACTCGGCCAAGATAGCTACTAACAACGGAAAGCATGCAAGATCACAAATAACAAAGACATGATAGAATCAATAATCAATCTGAAATACCATCTCAATATCCATCGGATCCCCGCAAACACAACATGTAAGATTACAAATAGATGATCTTGATCATGAACGGAGCTCACAAGATCTAAACATGGTAGCACAAAGGAGAAGAACCAACCATCTAGCTACTACATGGACCCGTAGTCCAGAGATGAACTACTCACGCATCACACCGGCGGCAGGCATGGTGATGAAGAAGGCCTCTAGGGTGATCTCTCCCCTCCAGCAGGGTGTCGGGAAGAGCTTCAGATCCCTCCCGATCTAGGGATGGAGATGACGGCGGCTACAGACTCTTTCGTGGAATTTTGATCGGGTACTTAGGGTTTGCGTCTCGGGGGACTTTTATAGGCGACGGGGCAACGTCGGTGGAGTGCCAGGGGGCCACACCCCCTGGTGGCGCAGGTAGGGCTGACCGTGCCGCCACCGGGTGTGGACGCCCTGGTGCGCCACTTCGTCTCCCCTCCAGACTAAGTGTTGCTTCGGGTAAAATATTGACTTTGGCTTTTGTCCGGTCCAATTCCGAGAATATTTCCTTACTAGCTTTTCTGAAACCAAAAACAGCAGAAAACAAGCAACTAGAACTATGGCATCTTGTGAATAGGTTAGTTCTAGAAAATGTGCAAAAATACTCCAAAGTATGGACAAAACATAAGAAAGTAGATATAAAACAAGCATGGAACATCAAAAATTATAGATACGTTTCCAACGTATCAAGGGGCGGGGGTAGACGGGGTTGGTGACCTTGGTCTTTCATTTGGCGGGTCCAGACGCAGTTCCGGGTGGTGTGCATAGCCGGTTTGAAGGGTCTCCTGTGCCACTTGCACGGTCCGTCGAACATTTGATCAAAGGTGAGCCCCGGCTTTTGCCTTCTTGCGTCGCCCGCCGGCGTGTCGGGCGCGCCCTCCACAGCATTAACCTGCCTCGCATGGTAGCGAGGCTTCTGCTGCCCGGCTTGGCGGTCCACGTGGAACCAGTTGTCGTTGTCATGCCGCCTGGAGGATCGGGCTTTGCTACCTGGGTTACTTGGCTGGTCGCGAGCCGGCTCCGAGGGAGTCGGTCGCCCGTTAGTGTTCACCCGGAGAGCCTTCTTCATCGCGGCGTCAGTCGTGGCATACTGGTCTACAACCGTCATGACCTCCGCCATGGTTTTCGGCTCGTCGCACAGTAGCCGATGACGAAGCATGGTGCCTTCTCAGCACCCCTCGACGAAGAACCCAATCGCCTAGCTCTCCAGGATGCCCTCACAAGTGTTGTGCAGCTCTATCCATCTGACGAGGTACTCGCGATCCGACTCACGGTCGCCCTGGATGCACAGGGCCAGGTCGCGAGGGTGACCCGGACTCTTGTACGTGTCGTTGAAGTTACAGACGAACACCTTCTCGAAGTTTGCCCAGGCGTTGATGCTGTTGGGCGCGAGGCTGTTGAGCCATATCCTCGCCGACCTAGTCAACATGAGGGGGACGAAGCGCACCGCGATGCGCTTGTTCCCATGGGCGATGCCGACTTCTGCTGTGGCATAGTCGGTTAGCCAATCCTCTGGCTTCATGCTGCTTTCGTACTTGGGGTGTCCGGCAGCAGGGTAAACTTATCCGGAAACGGTTCGTTCCGGATGCGAGGTCCAAAACAAACTAGATCGGTAGAATCTTCCTCTTCCATGATGCGCGCTTGAGCAAGGAGATCGATGCGGTCATGGGAATCTGGACGGTCTGGGTTGGGCGCTCCTACCCGGCCCGAGAGACGGGAACCGGCAGGTCGTGGTGCTCCGGTTGGTGGAGGGGGCGGTGGTGGGTTGCTGTTCACCATCTCCTCTTGACGTGGCTAGCCCGTGTTGCCAGAGTTGCAGCGCCTGCTGCGGGATCTTGCTAGAGGAGAGGACGCCTGCTGGGTCTCGCGGGGTGCGCCCTTGCTGTTGCCAGGCGGCTTGCTTCCCCTAGAGAAGCTGGGGTCCTCATGCATCTATCGGATGGCGTCAGCCTGCTCATCTGTGATCCGGAGGAGATCCTATACCCGGGCGTGTTGCCGGTCTTGCTCATCGCCCTCCATGTTGGGCAGCTCGTCCGCCGCGGCTCGCGCCACGTGCAGGTTCTTGATGGGCGTGCTGTAGGTGGGACGGACAAGGATAGGCGGTGGATCCGGCTCGCCGTCCCTCTCCATCCTTCTGCCTAGTTCACCGCCCCGGCGTCGTACTTGTCCGCGCCGTCTCGGCTCCGCGGTAGCCGAAGTGTGGCTGTGGGGGCGGCCGTACTCGCGCATGGTGATGTCGACTTGCTTCTTGGCGGCAGCCAGCTTGATGGCCTCCTGCAGGAGGAGATGCCTCTCAATGGTGAAGTTTGCCTCCGACTCCTCCAGGTTGTCCCCGAGATTAACCGACGTGAGGAGTCGGTCAATGGCCTCTTCCACCGTGTTCTTTGACCATGGTGGGATGGAAGTTCCGACCTCATCGCCGCCTTGCTCCCAAGGACGGTGAGGCTAGGAGATGGAGCCGGCCATCATGACCTCGACGTCGCGCGAGGCGATGGAAACACCGTTGCTGGGGAGCAGCGACTCCGAGATGGAGACAATTTCCGTAGGGAAACACTCCGGCATGGTGGCGACGTAGACGGGAAGGTCGCCGAAAAGCAGGATGGAGCCGTTTGCCAGGAAGGTGGATCTGGCGAAACATGACGCGTTGTCGATGACGCAGTCGAACTTGCCGAGCGTAAGCACTAGGCCAGAGGCCATGCGCTCACCGGCTGAAGTGCAGGGTCCTATGCGGAACGTGACTCCGGTCGAAGCCATCTCGCCCCACGGTGGGCGCCAACTGTCGTTGTATTGGGAACGGCAGTACCTGAAAAGGTTAGATAGAGGTGTGGGGACTAGCAGGGAAGCTCTCGACGGCGTCCGCAGGCGGTATTGGGTACGAGCAAGTGTAGCGAGACACAGGAAGTACCCAGGTTCGGAGCCCTCATGGTGAGGTAAAGCTCCTACTCCTGCCGATCTGACTATGGGTAGTATATGGGCTACAATCACTCCTCGGGTTGTATGTTCTAGCTACCTCCTTAAATGCTCAGAGTCCAACCCTTTCTACGAAAGTCTTGCCCCTCCTTATATAGGCGGAGGGGCAACGGTCTCATTGGCCGGTCCGGCTGGCTGGTCCCACAGACGGGCCCCAGCCTGCTGGTCATCTACAGTATCTGGTATGGTATGTCCCATCGAAGTACACGCCATGCGGGTCGTCATGGGCACAGTGAACGCCGTGCGAGCCTATCGTCAGCATCCGGTCACTGTGCCCGCGTCATCAGCGAAGTCTTCAGTATGGTCTAGTTGTTGTGGGTCTTGTCATAGTGTCAGGGCGTACCGTGCACTGTGATGCATGTCGCCATGTCCTCCTGATTACGCCCGGCTACGCCCGTGTGGCCAGCTTCGTATCTTGCTGCCCTTCCTAGTTTCGGCTATCGGCTGGTAGCCGGTACGAAGTGCATGCGTCCGGCTACGATCTTCTTAGCTGGATGCGGGCCGCCTGCCTTGGTTCTTGCCTAGTTGGGGTATCCGGGGGTGATCCCCCAATAGGCCTATCGCACCGGCTGCGGCCTTCGATGCCGCACCGGCTAAGGCTGCCGCAGGTGCGGTGGTGCTGATTGCACCAGCTATGCCTGTGACCTTGCACCAGGCTTCCACCGCCTCCAATCTTGCCGAGGTGCTGCATGCCTAGTGAGACACTACTAGGAAACAGGCTGTTAGTGGCGCACCCGAAATGCTCATCCGTGGCGCGCACTAGCGATGCGCAGACCTCTTGCTGGCTATCTCTCGATCGTGGTGCACTGCCTAGTGCGCATGCGGTTGTGTGAAGATAGGCGTGGCGCACCTCTAGTGCGCCACGAAGTTTGGGATGGTGCGCTACCTGATCTTCGTGGCGCACTACCTAGGGCGCCACTAAACTTCCATAGTGCGCTTTAGGTGTAGTGCGCCACAAGGTAGACCATGTGCGCCATGATGTATTTTTGTTTTTTTAATTTCGAGCCAGATTATATGCAATACAGATTATATACAATATTACAGCAGATATACACACACAGATACAAGATATACAATTATATATATAAATACTCAATATGAAAAACAAGATTGAAACAAATACATATAGATAAGTCTCATACATGAATACATAGTCTAAGTTACATTGTTTCGATCATGTTACAAAGTAGTAGTTGGTGACATACTAATACATGTGTCGATCGAACAAGTTAGAGCTCGGAAGCTCGCCTAGACATCTAAACTAGCTAGCTAGACACAAACGCAGGATAAATAACCAAAGAAGATAAGCATGATCACCGCCGCGACGAAGGTGTAGGTCTTCATCCGGTTCCTTGTCCTAACTCCCGCTAGATAGCGCGTGTATCTAGCTTCCGCCTCCGCCATAGTGTTGTACCCTTTGTAGCTATTGCCGCTGAAACGGTGCACCTGTCTCCGCAGTCTTCACAATCATCGTGAACTCGGAACCCGTCCCTTGTACCTGACGTACCACGTCATCTATAAGTTGACAATAATAATTAACCTACTATTGAAAAAACATATATAATTAAAAGTCGATATGAAGATACACTTATAGAAAGTACTCCTATATAGTGTGCCACGACATTTCAATCATCGGCATTATTCTCGAAAAAGACCAAAGTAACTCAAAAAGCATGCCTCATATATATACATAGGTCGTTGGACACAGGAATATGCTACGATGGAACCGTACGCCAAGTAGGATGCACAACACCTAGACTTGTGCATAGCACAAGGCGAACAATCCCATAGTAGCACATTCACATATAGTGTGCCACGACATTTCAATCATCGGCATTATTCTCGAACATGACCAAAGTAGCTCGAAAAGAATGCCTCATATATAACTAGCTAGGTCGTTGGACACAGGAATATGCTATGACGGAACGGTTAGCCAAGTAGGATGCACAATTCCTGGACTTCTGCATATCACAAGGCTAACTATCCCGTCATAGCACATTCACATATATATTGTGCCACGACATTTCAATCATCGGCATATTCTCGAAAAAGACAAAAATAACTCGAAAAGAATGCCTCATATATATACATAGGTCATTGGACACATGAATATGCTACGATGGAACGGTGAGCCAAGTAGGATGCACAAGACCTAGACTTGTGCATATCACAAGGCTCACAGTCCCATCGTAGCACATTCACATATATAGTGTGCCACGACTTTCAATCATCGGCATTATTCTCGAAAAAAGAGTAAGGAAAAAAAGAAGGACCAAATTGAGCAAAGGACCAAAGAGTAAGCAAAAAAACCAAGCATTGATTGATATATAATAATAAGCAAAATAAGTTCACTTGTCGTCCACACACACACACAAAGGTCATCTATAGTTTGTAACTATAACTAGGCCAACATCAAGCCTTCTGGCTCGGCTTAGGGAACGGGAGGACGCCTTGTCTCATCATGAACTTCCTATAGTCACCCTGCATCTCTAGGCGATCTTCTATGTCACGGTTATTCGGGATATTTCCTCCGTAGAAGATCCCCCCCGAAGTCATGACATCACGAAAGATGATTGCCCCAAACTGCTGCTGGATGCGATACATCTCTTGTCTAATATCCGAATCATTGATCTTGGCCTTTGCTTTGGCCCACTGTTTGAGATGATCTGGTAGCGTAGAATTCCGCTAGTCAAGTAGGAACGCCCTCATGTGATGGAGTGCGTAGTAGGCTTCCTTCTTACTGTTTTTCGGCTGCTTCATGCAGGGGAACTCCGTTACGTGGTTGAAGACGTGCCTGCCGAACTTGACCTTCTTACGCACGAAGCTGGTGCCTTCCGTCGAGGCAAAGCCAGTGAGAGCATCATCTAGAACTTCCTTGATCTTGTCGTAGTTTTTATTCTTTTCTAGACTCCCCGAGTCAAAATGCGTGGCGTGGGAATGCTTCGGCGATAAGGAGATGAGCGTGCAGTGTTCATCTCTGCGCAAAAAATTCAAATGGAATGTGTTGGAAAAAGAATGATGATGATCTAATAAAGCCAATCGACAGTGGCGAGTGAATAACGACTTACTCGGGAAAGTAAGGCACGAGAATGTATTCCTTTGTCTTGTTCGCCACGAGGATTCTTTTTAGGTACGAGGCCACGATACGTCGCCGTTCACGGGAAACCCAAGCAGCCGTCACGCATGTAGTAGGGGTCCACTATAGCGATGCCCGGTGTGTTCTCTCTAATGATCTGCATGGCCAGGCTGAGAGAAAAGAGACGGACCATGGTATAGTGCAGCGGGTATAGGTGGAACATATTGAGGATGTCCTCGAACCGCAGGAAGAACAGATCCTGAGGCGGTGTCGTGAAGCCCAAGCCTGGTGGCACCTTAACCACGAATACCGGGTGCGAGGGATCTTTCTCCGATAGAAGGCGTCTCTCTATCGTCAGCACGCCGTCATGCACACTCTGCAGTTCCGAACTGGCGAGCTTCCGCAAATTCTTAGGTAGCATGGGCTCACCCGCCACATGAATCCTCCACATAATACCCTCGGGTCTTGGTGGCCCGTCCCAAAACCTGATCGGATTCGCAGTTGTTGACGCCACCGGCTGGCTCGAGCTGCTAGATTTTCTTTTCCTGCCCTTTTTTCCTTTTGGAGAGCGGGCAGGCACCGCAATCTGAGCACTGGCTGCCCTATGTAGTGTGTCAGGGCTTAGAATAAAGGGCCGGTTGGTTGTATCAGCTGGCTCTGTAAAGGCGCAAGCTGGAGGCGTCTCCTAAGAACCAAACATACGCTTGGTGATAGTGGCTTTCTCTTTGGGGCCACCAGCTAGGTCTTCTTCGTTGCCAAACTGAGTGCTGAAGAAGTGATCATTCCAGTCTTCGTCGTCCTCGGCCGGATCCTGCGCCATGTGCATATCATCAACATGATCATTCGACCCACCGCGTGGAGGTGACGGCGAGGGCGGTAAGGGGGCCTTGCCACCGCTTGTCGCTGGCACGACAGGTGGTGCTGTTATCTGTGGCGTGATGGCCCCCGCCGTCCCCAAACGGATCATGCTCTTTGGCCATAGCAAGAATAAGCCGAAGCAACTTCTGAGGATGACGGCTCTTCTTCATCCGCTCGGGGTTGAATGGGAGGTTCCAGTCGTCGCAGCCCTTAGCACCCGACTAATTTTAACCCTGTGCACGCTTATCCGGCATCGGCTTTGAGTGGAACGTGCTGCAAGGTTGAACGATGGTACCCTTGGCAACATCCTCATTTCGTTGTTCATGTAGCATAAGAGAGTGCAAGGAACATCCGTCTGCGGAAAACATGTACGTCGTCGAGCGAGATGCCATAAGAGTAATAGATGGCATGAAAGCGGTAATTAAAGCAATTTGTTTACCGTGATGGCGTCCAGATCGGCTAATGTCGATGCACCGTGACACGGCGTGCAAGAGAAGAAGGGTTGCTTGATGGCGCGGTGCTGGCCGCCGGTGTATTCTCCCTACCGACGGGTGCTTGAGCTCCGGTGCGCCGCGGACGATGGCGAGGGGCACCAACATGTACTCGGCGCGCGGTGATGGCGGGGAGTCACCAACACTTGCGGCGCCGTGGTGCTAGTGGCGGAGTCACGAACATGTAGTTCGCCTGATTAAATCGGCGCCCGCGTTGTTCGGTGGCTGCTGACCATGCTTGGAATCGGCACGGCCCTACTCGACCACCCGCACTCCAGTTCTCTATTGACTCCACCAAGGTAGGCTGGAAGGACGTGAGGGTGATTGCCAGGTTGTCTTGGACGATCTGCGGGATCCGCGCCACTTGTTCCTTAAGTTCTTGAACCTCGCGGTTTTCCTCTCGCTCCTTCCCACGGGCGCCACATGCGTCCTCGGCGGTGGACCAAAATGATCCACCCAATTCTTACCCCGAGGCAGCCAGACGGCCAGCCGATGACGGCTTCTTCGTAATCGCTCTATTTTCTTGGCGGTTCGCCATACTGTTAAAGGGTTATCCCACGGGTGGCCGTCGACCCACAGGATGAGGAACCACAGGATCCATGACTAGCAACAATTTCCTCCTCTGTAGAAGAAGTAAGTGAATCATTTAGATCATCGATTAGATTGCAATCGTGTTGATCCGATAATTAGATTATACTTACCACAATTTCCTCGAATTCCTTCACCGCAGATCCGCGGTGAGTTGTTTGGTTTTGGGTCCACATGGTAACGGGCCCTGATGAAGTTTCGAACCTGCCCGGGTTCGAATTTGGCAAAGGGGTTTTCTATCCCCTTGGATCTATACTCTTCGTCCTCCTTATTCCATTTGGCCTCTGGTTCTGTATCCACCAGATCCGAGATGGTGATGACCTATATTCATCGCCTGCAGCACCTTTCCCCGAGTACTATTGGCGGGCTCTTTCGATTCACACCTCTCCTTGAACTCCGGAACTAATCTTCGGTGATCTGCGGGTCAATCTTGGATCTCCTCGAGACTTTTGCCTTCTTTATAGATCTTCTTCTTTATCCGGTTCTCCAACTGGCCGGTCGGTGCTCATCTTTGTGAGGGCGGATTTGTTTACGTTCCCATGATAATTTGTGTTACGATACTTAGCGGGAACTTGTATCTTGCGTGCAGCTTCTCGAAGAGGAGTGTGCGCAAGTGGCCATTATCTTTATGCCGGAGATTCTCGGTGTTGATCGAGATGGTTGTCTGGGTGATCGCCGCCACTTGCCCACCGTACCCTTTGACGACAAGGGCGGGCTCCAAAGGAACCCCTGATGGGCTCACTTCGGTAATTTCCTCCCTGACCGTGCCGACCGTGTTCGGGCGCCGGTCCTTCGGCTTCTTCTTCTTCTTCTTAGGAGGGTTGCTATCACTCCCTGTGCCCTCGCCGCCATTAGTGGTTTCATCGTCCGCCGTTCCTTCGGCTTCTTCCTTCGCGTCTTCCATCTCATCATCCTCGCTCTCCGAAGGATGGTATTCTTCATCGTCTTCTAGCCGCCTCCCAGAATGTCAATTGTTTATTCGGAGGTCTGAGTTCTCCTTCAGCGCTGATGCGCTTAGAACATCCAGCCTCGTCGTTGTCACACATCTTTGCACTAATAAAAAACAAATAATTGGTTAAATGCACAGAAAAATCCGGCATGACCTTTGCTAATTTTCTTAAACTAGGAGTGCCCGATTTCTGCCGAAACGGAAGTTAATCAACATTCCGGCAAAAATCATGACTCGTTTCATACAAGAACCTGCATACACGACATAATAAAGTAGCTCCTGTATATCACATCAATCAAGAAATACTTCTGCAAATGCTGGACATTCTTGTGTCAGCACTAGCACATTCTTGTGTCTGAATAAACAACAGTTTCAGGTTTGGACTTAGCAGCACATAAGAAGTCCTAAACTGATGTTCAGGTTTGGACAAGCTACAAAAGCTAACTGCTACAAGCTACAAGCTACAAGCTACAAGCTACCAAAGCTTAAGTAACTGAAACAAAATACAAAATACTAGGAATATGAACTAGTAATTTGCTTAGCTTTAGTGGTCAGGCACCACTAAGAACCACCTAGATTGCATAAATTTGCACATTGGAACCACCTAGATTGCAGAACCACCTAGTGCTTAGCAATAAAAATCAGTACATTGCTACTGATCTGAACCTTGCTACTGATCTGAACCATGCTACTATGAACCTTGCTCCTCTGAACCTTGCTACTGATCTGAACCTTGCTACTCTGAACCTTGCTCGATCTGAACCTAAGCTTACTCAACCCTTGCTACTCTGAACCCTAAGCTATCTACCAAGCTTACTCTGAACCCTAAGCTATGAACCAAGCTTACTCTTGACCTTGTCAACCAAGCTACACTAAATTTTCTATCAACCATACATCTTGCCAGACTACCACAACATAATGTGAGGCATAAAAGTTCGACAAATGCATCATAGCATAACAGACCGCAACTAGAACTACAACCATGACAATCCAACATCAGGACAATATATGAATATTTCAGAGGGGAGCTTTTCCATCAGTTATTTACAACAAATGCATATTGGATGCAACACTAAAAGCAGAACCACAGACCCCACATTGCATCAGTATCTGGACAAGGTACTATTATTAAGAATAAGAAGTATCACTGAAGAGCGTTATTAAGACTTAAATATATGGGATCCAAAATAAGCATGCAATAAAAGAGCCTACTTCTTTGCGTAGCAGAACAATATTAAGTATGGTAACAACAAGGTAGACAATAAAGGGAGAAACGTAAGCAAAATAAACACAATGAGAGGAAGTAACCAAGGATATGCATATATTTTGTAGTTCATCCACAAAATATTCTTAGGACCACACAATACCAACAAAGCTATCATGTACCGATGATGACAAGTTTTGCAAGGGACACCAACACTAGAAGCTACCACATCTATGGGCATAATGGAACAAAGAAAATGGAGGAACCGTAACACCGTACTACCATATTCGATTCAAGGCACAAACATGATCATATAACCTCCTGCACTACTCTGAACCCTAATGTGTCAACAACCTCCTGCACTACTTTGAACCCTAATGTGTCAATACTGTCAACAGAGATAAATCTGAACCTTATGTGTCAACAACCTCCTGCACTACTTTGAACCCTGAAGCATCAGCTTTCGCACTCTCTTATTTAAATTAATACCTAGAACTAGAAGTACTTGAGCATTTAAACCTTGGTGTACTGAATAATCCAAGGTCAATCTAAATTAAGCTTGCATCATTAGTGATATATATATCGACAGCATAATCCAAGGATAATTAAAAATGTTCATCAATAGCATACAATTGTATCTCTGTCAACTACCTATATCTCTGAAACCACTCTGAAACCACTCTGAAACCACTCTAATCATGGGCTAACCTCAACTGCTAATCATGGGATAACAACAACCATGATGTAGACTATTGCTTATTACAATCAACAACAACAACAGCAACAAAAATTTACTGCTATATTGTCAGTAGTGTCAACAACAACAGCAAAGGATGATGCACTCCATGAACAACACAGAGACCATGAACAACACAGAAACTCCATTGGAACAAGACAAATATTGTATTCAGTTCTTGCTATAACTTGTCTCTGATAAGACCTACCTAACCAGATGCAACAGAATCATGAAGGAAAAAATACCTATAACAGAGCATTTAATTGAGAGTTTGAACGTCAGACATATAGATTGCTAACAGTTGAACACACCTAGGAAGAACCACTAGATAAACAACAAGGCAAAGCCAAGTCCTCGGTCCAGGAAAATAGATACAGAACATAATTTGATCTAGAACATAATTTGATGGACATCTAGTACATCTAGAACATAATTTGATCACTGTCAGAGGCATCAATTAAATCATCAGGTGCTAACCCTAACCATTGCTCGAGGAGAGAGGGGGAGAAGGATAGAGGGGAGGGGCAGAGCTCACCTCTACGATTGCTCGAGAAGAGAGGGGGAGATGACAACGACGAGGGCTGGCGGACGAGGTAACAAGGGGGAGGGAGCGGCAGAGCGCCTTGCCGTCGGAGGAGCGGAGCCGACTCTGCAGGAACCTCGTCGCCACCGACCTCCTCCTCCACGGAACGAGCGCGCGAGCAAGGCAGCCTCCTCCTCCTCCTAGCGTGGAGGCCTCCTCCTCCTGGCGTGGCGGCCTCCTCCTCTTGGGATGCGGCGGCGGCGGCGCCTCGATGGGGATGGGGACGATGCGGGGATGGGGATGGGGACGATGTGTCTGAGGACGACGATGGGGAGGGCCTGGCTCACGGTGACTAGTCCTACCCACTTAGGCGTAGTGCACCCTGGCCAAGTGCGCTACGGATAACCGTAGCGCACTTGGCCAGGGTGCGCTACGCCTAAGTGAGTAGGACTAGTCAGATAAGAGGGATGACACCCCCTTTGCTACCACTAGCACTGCCTTACCCCACTGGTTCCTCCCACTGCTCTATTCTAAACCTGTTAGCACCTGTGTTCGAATCCACGGTGCCACATTTTTTAATTTTATTTTAAAAATACTTTTAAATGTTCCAAAAAATGCCCAAAAGTGGTGATATATGATACAAATGTTTTGTTTTGTTTTTAAAATACTTTTAAATATTCCAAAAATGCCCAAAAGTGATAATATATGTCATAAAAGTGGTACAAATTAAATATGCTTCAAATATGTCATAATAATTTGTCCATAAATATTACAATCTTTTTCGACCACGCGTTTTACAATATTTTTTGAGCTAGCGTTTTACAATCTTTTTTCCCTTCTTTGTCGCGGTTGAATAATTTAGCCCCGGCACTTTAATGTTTCTTCTTTCGAACGGGCTACCTTTTTGGGTAGGGTTGTCCTTTTTCTTCTTGTGATGTATGTTGCTGCATCGTAGTCGTCGTCATCTTCAATCTTTGGGTCGCCGTCTGGTCAAGTCTTGCTCGTTGGCGACTCCATCCATTCGATGATGTTTCTTTTCCTCTCCTCACGACAACATGGCTAGGCTTTGTCGGGTAGTGAAAAAACATTGGTCCACTTTGGTAGCCAGTACCCACGGTTCATTTTTCGCGGCCACGTTTGCACCGGCGGCCTTGGATTTGGCTGCTTCGGGTATAACCATGGTTGTGAAATACCGGTCTTCTCTTTCGACGCTCTTTGCCCATCTGACACGGAACATCGGCACCTTTTCTCCACAGTAGTCGAGCTCCCAGATCTCCTCGATTCTTCCGTAGAATCTTTCCTTCACGTTGTCATCGGTGTAGAATTCCGACGTTACGCCTGAGTTCTGATAATCACACTTGTTGTCCTTTTCCTCCGTGTAGAATGTGTAGCCGTTGATATCATACCGATAGGTCACCAGGTTTTGCATCGGTCCTGCGACAAGGTGAATATGATCTTTTCCGTGTCGGAAGAATGCGGCGCTGGGATTATCAAGGAGCGTCTGCCTAAACCAACGCGTGAAATCTAAGTTGTGCTCTTTGATTATTTCTCCCTACGTCCTCTATATGCCCCGGTCACTGTACTTCTTCTCGATTAACCTTTTGTGCTTCTGTACCCAAGGATCGACCAGTTCTAAATGCTGTAGCGCGACGAGGTTTGCTCGATCAAAGTCTGCGCGTCGAAAATCGAAGTCTGCATGCAGTATGCGACGACCCTCTCGGTGACCAGATCCGTCGAGCTTGCCAAGGTGTCTGTTGACGGGAAGACCGACAGGGTTCTCAATGTCTAGATAATTCGTGCAGAAAGAGATGCACTCTTCGGCCAGAAAGCCCTTGGCTATGCTTCCATCTGGACGGGACCTGTTGCGAACGTATCCTTTGATGTGTCCGTTCATCCTTTCGAATGCCATCATGCTGCGGAGGAACATCGGCCCGAGTTGTACGATGTCCTCCACGACATGGACCAGCAGATGCACCATAATGTCGAAGAATGCGGGTGGGAAGTAGACCTCAAGCTCACATAGTATCACCACGATCTCCTCCTGTAGCCTTCCGAGCTGATTCAAGCCAATCGACTTCCTAGAGATGACGTCGAAAAACTTGCATAGGCCAAATAACGTTTCACGGACGTGCTCGTCCATTATCCCTCTTAGTGCGACCGGAAGTACCTGCGTCATTAGCACGGCACAGTCGTGAGACTTCATGCCACTGAACCTCTTCGCTTCGTCTAGGTATCTGCTTATCTTGCCCGCGTAGCCGTAAGGAAATTTGACTCCTAGAAGGCACTTGAAAAACTGTTTGATCTCATCCTGGCTTAGAGTGAAGCAAGAAGGAGGGCAGTAATATTCGTTCTTCTTGAACTTTTTACCCTTCCGAGGACCTTGTGTCGTCTCCGACTCATGATCATCGTCATCTTCCTGATCATCAGGAGTAGTGCGTCCTCCGTGAAGCTCCTTCCGGATACCCAAGCATATCAGGTCGTGCCTTGCTTTCGGACCATCTTTCGTCCTATCTGGCATGTTGATTATGGTGGCGACCAGACTCTCGCTGCGTTTTTCGTGATATGCATGATGTCGAGGCTATGAGGCGTCGGAGAAACTTCCAAAGATGGCAACTCCCGCAGACCTTGTTTTCCATACCTTCATCAGCGGCTTGTCTTGTTGCTGCCTCTTTCGCTTCTTTCCTGGCTTAGGACAATCTTTCCAGTTTTTCAGCAACTCTTCCACTTCTTCGCTGCTCCTATGCTCTGGGATTCCTCGGGTCTCTGATTTGCCATCGAACAGGTCTCCATGTTTTCTCCATGGATCATTCTTGCCGAGCCACCTCCGGTGCGCCATGAACACGGTTTTCGATGACCCTGGATCTTTCTCTAGTTGGAGATAGCTTGTGTTATCCATGCACCTAACGCATGCACAGAATCCTTGGATAACCTGCCCCGAGATATACCCGCAACCTGGATAGTCTTGCACCGTAGTGACCAACGCGGCTCTCATAGTGAAATAATCTTGTGCGACGGCGTCGTAAGTATTGGCTCCAGATTCCCATAACGTGGCTAGCTCCTCTTTCAACAGCCCGAGATACAGATTGATGTCGGTACCAGGTTGTTTCGGCCCTTGAATTAGCATACTCATTTGTATGTACTTCTTCTTCATGCACAACCATGGAGGGAGGTTGTACATCCATACAAACACGGGCCAAGTGATGTGCGTGCTGCTCTGGCTACCGAACGGATTGAGTCCATCGGTGCTCGCACCAAGCCTGATGTTCCTCGAATCTCCACCAAATTCTGGGAATTCAAGGTCCAATGCTTTCCACTGGCTAGGATCTAAAGGGTGCGTCAGCAGCTCATCCTTTTCGGGGTCATCATCATCTCATGGCTTCTTCCTTTCCGCATGCCATCGCATGAGCTTCGCTTCCTTAGGGTCCGCGAAATAGCGCTGCAGACGAGGAGTGATAGGAAAGTACCATACCACTTTTCGAGGTGCTTTCTTCCCTTTCTTGTATCGACTCACGCCGCACACCGGACATGTGGTTTTCTCCGCGTCCTAGCCCCGATAAATGATGCAATCGTTGATGCATACGTGATATCTAACGTGCGGTAGATCGAGAGGACAGACAATTTTCTTGGCATCCTCGATACTAGTTGGACATGTGTTCCCCTCCGGGAGACGATCGTGCCAGAATGCCATCATATCGTCGAAGCTTGCGTCGCTCAATTTGTGCTTTGCCTTCATCTCCATAGCCTTGAGCGTTACATTCAACCGGGTATCATCGGGCCTGCATCCTTCATACAATGGAGTAACCGCATCTTTCTCAAGTTGCGCAAGCTTGGCTTTCTCTCTAGCGGCGACCTGGCGTTACTAAATGCGCTTGAGAAGCAGCTCTTGCACATAAGGGTCCCGCACCCAGCCTGACGTTGTTCCATCGTCGTCTGCTCCTCCGGCATCTAGATCATCATCATCTCGGTCTGCTTCCGCACCTTCACCATCTCCAGGAAACTCTTCATCATCTCGCCCGTTCTTGCCGTGATGATGATCATCGTCATGTTGGCCACCTTCTTCACTGTCTCCATCATCTACGTCATCGCTTATCCAACGAGTGTATCCATCCATGAAACCATGGCGGGCAGTGCGCAGATTCGAATCTGGGTCGATCACCCAGTTGAGTTTGCATCTTCTGCACGAACATCTTATATCTGTCTTGTTATTTCGTATCATGTCGGCCGTCGCACATTTCAAAAATCTAGCCACAATGCCTTCGCTCATTATGCGGACCATTTTTGCCTGCACGATGTACACGGTACAATTTTGAAGTCTATTAGAACCACATAATGAATGCATGCATGCAATGGTCGATAGAAAATTTCGGCATGACCTATCCTAAAATTAGGACCTTTGCGAAATGCCAAAGTCTTGCCAAAATGGAAATGAATCAACATTTTGGCAAAACAAATGGCAACTTGTTCACATACAAACACAAGAGAGAGAGAGAGAGACCGATCCATACACACATGAACATATCATTATCCTCTCCATACACACATGCATGAGCATCATCGATACTCTCCATATACACACACATATGACCATCGATCCTCTCCATACACACATCATGAGCATCGATCATCTACATACATATGAGCACATCATCCATATACACATGAACACATCCTTACATGGTTACCGAGATGAGAGACCGATCGCGAGAAAGATGGAAAGGAGAGGTGCGCGCGTCGACCGGAGAAGGATAGATGAGAGACCGGAGACCTCCTCTATTACTTATGTAACATCCAAAGCAAGTTTTACATGCTAAAAATGGTGAATGTGTGGAGAAATTGAGGTGGGAAGGAGAAGATCTCGACTAGATCTAAGGAGGAAGAAGAAGGGAAAGTGAAGTGTGGGGTGGTGGATGTGGTCACACATGTGCACATAAAGTGTTGTCCTAAAGAATGACATCCGTGCAAGACACGCCCTAGTGCGCCACAGAGTACAAACATCTGTGGCGCACTATGCCATGTGCGCCACAGACAGCCTGGCGCACTAGGCCGAAAAGCCCATGAGTTTGTGGCCGCTTTGAGCGAGAGGGGCATGCGCTTGGCGTGGCGCACCAGCCCCATGTGCGCCATGTATGACCCTAACAACCATGGCGCACATGACTATAGTGCGCCATGATGTTTGGCGTGCGGCCAACAGGCCCTGGCACACATCTGTGGCGCACTATAGTCATGTGCGCCACAGTTGTTCTAGTTATTAGTAGGGCACTGCCCACAGGTGAGCCACGCCTGTTTTAGCCGTGGGGCACTTCAACCATGTGAGCCACGGATGTGCTGATTACCTATAGCCGTTTTCCTAGTAGTGAGATGGCAAGGCTGCTCCTTCCCTTCAGCTGATGGAAGGGACGGAGCCGGCTTCGGGCCAGGTTCAAACGGGTTCTGCGACCTATCAAGTGGAGGAGCCCGTGGAGACGGTGCCGGAAGTTTCGGCGCAGCTGGCTGCTGGAGACAGTGGGCGGGAGGTGGCTCCCGGCTCGGGCAGCGCAGGTGCTGGGGCCCCTGGAGCATCGTGTGCGGCCTCCGGCAGCGATGACGATCTCCAGCTTACCGGCTGGCGGCCAGCTCCGGTCGCGCCGCCGCCGGACTCTATCTTGGTGCAGCTCTCTGAGTCAACGTCCGTCACCCTTGGATAGGCCCACCACCTGGTCAAGGTGATGAAGCAGGGGCTTGGCCAGGCCAAGGCGCCGGGGGCCTCCCATGAAGAAAGTGTATCTTTACCGTTTTCGCTGCCCTTCCTTCCGACTGTCCTCTTTGTTCTCTTCTTCACTATGTCTTTTTGTAGAAAGCTTTTGCTGAAGCTGCCAAGACCTCGCAGGATCTGGGGCATAAGATTGATTCCTCTGCCATGTCCTCCTAGTTGCGCGAATTTTCGTGTTTCTTGTTGACCATTGGGTACCCTCCTACAGCTCTGCTAGCGGACAGGGAGCGGGAGTTGGAGAGGCTGAAGGTGGAAGTGGCCCGGCTGGATGACTCCAACCAGGCTCACCAAGCCTAGATCGGTCAGCTGGTGGAGCACCAGAAGCAGATGGAGGTCAAGGCTGGCCAGGCCAAGAAGGTCGCAGACAGCCAGACGGAGGTGCTGAAGAACCTTGAAAAACTTCATGCCCAACAGGAGGAGATGCTGAAGACCGCCTAGGCCAAGGAGAAAGCCGGCGCTGGCGGAGCTATGCCAGATCACCGAAATCATCGTCAGTAAGTAGCTCTTCCTTAAGTGAGCTTGCTCGTCTTGTTCTGCAGCCATTTTTGGCAGCTATTTCTTTCTCGGGTGCAACCCAGTACCCTAGGGCGACTAACCAAGCCCTAGCCCGCATCCCTGAGGTGGACGTCAGAAGCGACCTCTGTCTGGAGTTGGTGGCCGTTGTATGCGAGGAGGGCAAGCAGCTGGGGGATGATGCCCTCGGGGTTTATGACTACGTCTAGCCGGAAACCACTTTGCCGGCTACAATGGAGGCCTTGGCGAAGAAACTCCTTGCCGCTCTTGATCTGATGGACGTGGCGCGGGACTAGACGACTCGTAGCGGCACGGAGATGGTGTTGGCACTGCTAAAGTCCTAGTATCCCGATGTGGACCTGTGGAGTCTCTCCAGAGGGTTTCAATAGGGGACCAGCTACGACCAGCTGCGCGCGGAAGTCCCTGACATCCGCTCCTACGGTGTCAAGATTGGAAGCTTCATCCAGCTGGACCGGGACTTCAACGATCCGACCGGCACGGAGGGGTACCACTTTAGCCCTCTTCTGACTCCAGTGGACACCAACGCCCCGGTTGCGACAGCCTCCGCTTCTGCCGATGCCGCCTCCAGCAGCCATGCTCCAGCCAACGCCTCTGGCCCTTCCACAGACCCCCAAGCTTGATCCTAGGAATGCCGGGAGTATTTGTATATGTTTGGAACTTATTCTTTTGTCTGTTGACATGAACAATTTGTCTTTTGCTCTGTAGTGAACTTTTCAGGAGATTATCTATAACGCACATTCAGTGACGATTCATTAAAAAAACGTCATGTTTTATGAAAAAACGTCACAATTTGGATGAATCTCTGACGTTTTTTGCTGAATCATCATAGAATGAGTGTCATATATAATCACATTTGTTGTAGTCTTGTGCCTTTCTTGCATGCACTTTGATGTGTGTTGCACTAGTTGCGTGCTTGTTTCTGTGTGGGGGCACGCGAGCACACCCATAGGGTGTAGTCCCTGCGGTTCGGGCCGGCTGGAGAATTCAGCCAGGTCGAAGCTCCTTTGTATTGTTGCTTGTTGCAGTTTTTCTATGTGGGCGCACGCGAGCACACCCACAGGGTGTAGTCTCCGAGGTTCGGGCCGGCTGGAGAAATCAGCCGGGTCAAAGCTCCTTGTCTGCTCTTCTGCCATCTGGGAGGTGATTAGCATCTGGCTCTGGCACTTAGGCTCATGCAAAGATGAAAACACAAGTAGTGGTTTGTGCGTTAGATATGCATAGGATAAATATAGTCTGTTGTTGTACGTTTGGTTGAAAACTTTGCTTTTTCGCGTGAAACTAATAACTTCATCCTTTTCTTAGTGAGCATTGGCCATAGGAGCTATACCCTTGTCAGTTGTTAGCCAGAAACAAGGGTTTGCTTAGTTGGCGTACTTCACAATACTTTGGATTTTTGCTATCGGCCTTGAGCGAGCAAGCGCAACCGGAATGTCCAGATGTTTTGTCTTCCTTAGGATTTTTCCTGTATGGGTCCTTCGAGTTTTCTACTCTTGTCGTGTTTGTCAGCCGGCATGCGGTCTGTAGCCAAAATCAAAGAGGAATCTCTTAGAGCCGCATATAGTACTTCGTCTGCTAGAATGTGCGGCCGTCAGGGCCATCCGGCGAGTCCCCGAGAGAGATTGCCGGATCCGGGGTTAAAAATAATGCAGCCAGAAAACATCAAGTTATGCAGCAAAAAATTTCAAATGATTACGGAGTTCCCGAGACTGTGTCGAGGCTCCTCAACTTGTTCGTTACAAAAAGGTAAGATACATTTGCCCTTTACTCGGGAGTAGAATGGGCAAAGTAGGTCCGTGTTCCATGGGTGTTCAGTTTCTCTGCCGGAGTGGTCCATCTTGTTCTTTGTCGGCTGGCGAGCATCGATCAGGTAGTATGAGTTGTTCTACAATGTCCGGCTGATGATGAATAGTCCCTCCCAAGGTGGAGCTAGCTTGTGCATTCCCTTGGTGTCTTGTACCAGCCGCGAGACTAGATTTCCTTCTCAGAATGACACGTTGCAGATCCGGCTAGCATGGAAGCAGCGCAGGTTCTGCTGGTAGATGGTGGACCTGGACAAGGCCAGCTCTCTCACCTCTTCAAGGATATCGACATTGTCTTCCTGTACTTCCTTGGCCTACTGCTCAGTGTATAGCAGTTTGCACGGCGCGTCGAACTCGATGTTAGTTGGCAGGACTGCTTCTAGTCTGTAGACGAGGAAGAATGGCATGTAGCCGGTAGAGCGGTTTTGCGTGGTGCGTAGGCTCCACAGCACAGCCGAAAGCTCTTTTATCCAGCATCCAGGAGCCTTCATTAGTGGCTCGATCAGCCTTGGCTTGATTGCGGCTAGGACCAAACCATTTGCTCGCTCGCGCTGCCCATTGGACTAGGGATGCGCAATGGAGGCTAGGTCCAGGCGGATACCCTTGTCTCCATAGAAACATGTGAAGGCCCCTTTAGCGAAGTTTGTGTCGTTGTCGGTGATGATGTTGTTGGGGTAGCCGAAACGCGTGATGGTGTCGGTGAACAACTTGACCACTATGGCCCATTCAACTTCTTGATTGGCCTTTCCTCAATCCACTTGGTGAACTTGTCCACCACCACCAATAGGTGGGTCATGCCAGATCGCGCTATTATGAAGGGGCCTACCATGTCCAAGCCCCAGACGGCAAATGGCTAGGTGATAGGGATTGTCTTGAGCACCGATGATGGAGTGTGTTTCTGCTGGGTGAATCGCTGGCAAACATTGCATGCCTTTACCAGCTGCTCGGCATCCTCTAGCGCCGTGGGCCAATAGAACCCATGACGGAATGTATTTTCCACTATGGCCCGTGATGATGCGTGGTGACCTCGTTCGCCTTGGTGAATGTCCACCAGCAGCCGGATTCCTTCTACTTGGCTTACACAGCGCTGGTATATTCCTCCAACACTGTGCTTGTAGAGTTCATTGTTGATGATGGTGTATGCGCTTGCCCTGCGCTTCACTTGCCTTTCCTCAACCTCTTCATCAGGAAGCTCCCCCTTAGCTAGGAAGTTCATGAATGGGTTGCCTCATGGAGGTGTCTCTCGGATGGCGCAGACAGTCTGCATGATCAGCTTGACTTCCTTGATCCCGGACGGCTTGGGCTCGTTAGGTGGCCTTTCGGGTGGGAGGTCGGAGCTGGCAGTACCCGGGCTGCTGGAGCCGGCTGGGAGTGTCACGGCGTTTGGGCCGGCAGTCCCTGCGATGGAGGTGGCAGTCCCCGTGACCTTGGCCATAGCTTCGGGTTGCTCGGAGCCAGCAGTCCTCGGGTCCGCATCCAGCATGATGGAGTCGGACTCCAGAGACGGCGTGACGGAGGGCTTGCGCAGTTGCTCGGGGGCGACCCCAGGAGGAATTTCTGCTTTTGTTGACATGACGCCGGCGAGTGTGTCTGCGGCTTCATTGTTTGCTTGAGGCACATTGTGGAACTCGCACCCTTCGAAACAGGTGCATAGCTTCTGCACGAAGAAGCGGTATAGTGCCATGTTTGCGTCCTTGGCGTCCCAGTCACCTGATACTTGCTGCACCACCAAGTCTGAGTCACCAAAGCAGAGGATGCGCCTAATTCCGATCTCTTTTGCCATCTTGAGGCCATGGACGAGCGCTTTGTACTCGGCAACGTTGTTGGATGCACGGAAGTGGATCTGCATCATGCACTCTAGCCAGTCTCCTTTTGGAGAGGTGATGACGACCCCGGCTTCGAGTCCCCCGTACATCTTGGAGCCGTCAAAGTGTGGCTTCCAGTGCGTGGAGTCGGGGCACGGAGGCAGGTACTACGTCCCTGGACAATCAATGAGGAAGTCTGCTAGAGCCCGAGACTTGATCGCTGGTCTTGGCTCATACCGGATGTAGTGTGCGATGAGCTCTATTGCCCATTTCGCCACCCGGCCTGTGGCATCCTTGTTGCCGATGATCTCCGAAAGGGAGGCTAACGCCACTACCCGGATGGAGTGCTCTTGGAAGTAGTGCTTCAGTTTCTTGGCGGCCATGTACATGCCGTACACCAGCTTCTGGTAGTGAGGGTAGTTCTGCTTTGGCAGCGAGAGTACCTCACTCAGGTAGTACACTGGGCGCTGGACCGGCTGAGCCTTTCCTTCTTCTGGCCTTTAAACCACTAGCACGATTCTGATGACCCGGTTGGTAGCTGTAATGTACATCAGCATTGGCTCCTTTTGTTGGAAATCTGCCCTAGAGACAAATAGTAATAAGGATTATTATCATATTTCATAAAGTTTATGATTAAGTTTTGTATCATGTTTTAACTGTATTGAAAGGAAATGTCAATACACGTGTGATATATAAACAACCAGGGGTTCCCGGTGAAACTCTAGTCACTAGTTCATTGGTCAACAGATGATCAAGGTTTCCCAATCATGTGGCATTTATGCTAGTTGGAAATGGAGTCACCTCATTGTGAGAATGAGATGATGAAATAATATCCAACATAAACATCGTGACCCGATCATGTCACGAAGTTCAAGTTATGATGATTAGAATAGACCTAGTGAACTATTTCTTAGACCGTGAGGCTATATCATCCCGAGGGTACTTTGATAGCATCAAACGTCACACGGTTAAATGGTGATCATAAATGTGTGTTCAGGTATTCGGAGGAAGAGTAGAGGCATTATACGTCAAGAGCAGGATTTGTCCATCCATGTGACGGAAAGATACTCGAGGGCCCACTCGGAGAAGTTATATCCAATAGCTGCGCAGCGTGTAATTTGATCACAAGGATATCACTTGTCAGAACGAGTCAAGTAGCATTTGTCGGTAACGAGATTTAACCCGATATGGTGTTGTCATTGATTAGATATCGGACAATGCAGGTATCGAGAGACAAAAGTAATATGACACGACGATCATGGTTCAAACGATGAAAGATTTCGTGGAATGCACATGAGTCACATGGCCATCCAGGTCCCTCTGTTGATCATTGGTCCGAGAGTGTCCCGACCATGTCTAGAGTGTTCCTGAACCGTGGAATGCACATGAGTGTTCCCAAGAGTATCACGCTTAAGGGCTTGGTGATGCTTTGAGAGTGTTTATAGGATCAGTAGAATCACCGAAGAAAAAGAAGAGAGAAAACCAGAAGGGTTTTGGTAAGTTCGGAGGATGTCCAGAGTGGAGGTGGAAGGTGTTCCGTGACCACGGAGATTGAATAATGTGTGAATGAATGTTAAATATAGATTTAATCATTTATTCATAATTATTTAATAAAAGAGAAAATCAATTAAAAGGTTAAAAGCCTTAATGGGCCAAATTCTGGAGGGAGAAGGGCCCATGAGGGAAAGGCAAAGGGAGGAAGGAGGGAGGAGATGGATGGCTGGGCCTTTCCCTCCCGCGTGGGGCCCACTAGGGCCCCTAGGGACCGGCGGCCACCCCCTCTCCCTTGGTTTAGTCCCACATGGCTAAGCTAGTTAGCCATGGGGTGGGATTTTCCCCTATATATAGTGGGGTATTTTGACAAAATAAATACAACCAATATTCAATAAAGGTTTCCTCACTTTTGGGGAGACCTCCAATTGATCTCTCTCTCTCTCATGTGATCGTGGTCCCAAGTCCGGACTGCGCGAGCGAGAGACATCTTCATCGTGGAGCGCCATCGCGCTGCGGGATTCGGATCCAGGAGCTCTACTTCCGCAACTGCTAGTGGATCAGGGAAGCGGGAGTCATCGCTAGGCACCGTATGCATGTAACTCCCTGCGAGGTGTCACATTTGAGGCACTACTAGTCGTTGGAGCCACAGGAGCGCAAGGACTTCATCATGACCTTGAGGTCGGCTTCGGCTCGTCTACATCAACCACGCTCTCGCGAGCGTTGACAACGCTTTTCAGTCTTCAAGGGTAAGTTCATGAAAAGCCCCTCCTGTTACTGTATTATTAGTAGATAGGTCCTCACAACAAAGGGGGTTCATGGGCGTAATGTAAAATTTTATTGTTTTCATATGCGAACCCCTACAGTGGTATTAGAGCTAGATCTATGCGTAGTATTGCTAGTACAGGTAGAACACACGATATGTAGCGTGTGGGCGTTGATCTTTTAGTTGTTACCCTCCCACGTGTACTTGTGTATACCGTAGCAATGCTTGATGAAGCAGCTCCCAACTGACTTTACGCGTTCATTCACAAGACTGGTCCACGCTTGACATACGGCTGTACCATATAAAGTGGCTTTGGGGGGTGTGTGTCTCTCTCGCATTAGTTGGTATGCCATTTGCAACGGAGGGCCTTGAAAGGGGTGTATCACAGACAACTACTTGATTAGCGTTGTGGTGAAAGTTCGTAGGTAAGAACAGTTCTTGTGCGAAAGCCCATTCAGCCACGTAAAACATGCAAAGATAAAGTAGAGGCGTCTAACTTTGTTTTGTAGGGGGGGCGTTGTGATGTGATATGGTTGTGGAAAAGGTAAAGTACTTACTTTATGTTGCTAAGTAGTAGTGTACGGTCACGGAAGTGATGGACTACCACGCTGGAAGGCACCGGTACCCTAGTGCCTACGGTGCCGGAACCCTGGCGCCAGAATCCGGAGGCGCGAGATGGAGATCACAGCGAGAAGGACCATATCGCATCACTCTTACATTCAATGTTTATTGTTTGTATATCATATTGTGTGCTACTATTAGATACTCGACGATAGCCTAGTAAGATGATCCCTAATAAAATACCAATGAAAGTGTTCTTCCTTAGTGTGCACCACCAAGAAAGTTCTTCGGTATGAGGCATCATTGTGATGATCAGGTGTCTGACATATCTATGCTTGCATACAGTGGGTGTAAGCCATGTTGCACAGTGAATACACTAAGGTTGAGTTGGCGAGCCTAGCATGTGTAGACATGGCCTCGGAACATGGCGATCGAAAGATCAAGCACGAGTCACATGAATGATGTGATCGACCAGTAAATTCCACCCTAACAACCACATTTGTCGGGGGGTGACCTCTAGGTACCCTGACCAGACAAGAACAAGGGAAAACAGCTGGCATCCAGCTAGCAGATCGGAGTCGGATGTAGGCACTTCGTTCCGTCTACCAACCAGCAGCCAAAACCAGGACGGGCGGCAAGACGCGCATTCGGCTACACGGTCGTAGCCGGACGCAATCAGGAGGACAGGACGACGTGCCACACAGTGCGCGGTACGCCCTGGTACAACGACAAGACACACCACTACGAGACCATACCGAAGACTTTGCGGGGTGACGCAGGCACAGTGGCCGATTGCTGACGACAGGCTTGCACGACGTTCACTGTACCCATGACGACCCACACGATGTGTACCTTCGACAAGACATACTCTACCGGTTACTGTAGATGACCAGCCGGCTAGGGCCCGCCTGTGGGACCCGCCAACCAGCCTGGCCAGTGAGACTGTTGCCCCTTTGCCTATATAAGGAGGGGCAAGGCTCTCGTAGCAAGGGTTGGGGTTTGAGCATTTAAGAGGTAGCTAGTTCATACAGCTCGAGGAGCAAGTGTACTCCGTATTCTACCCATAGTCAGATCGGTAGGAGTAGGAGTTTTACCTCACCACGAGGGCTCCGAACCTGGGTATTTTCTGTGTCCCGTTACACTTGCTCGTACCCAATCCCGCATGCGGACGCCGTCGAGATCTCTCCTTCTAGTCCCCACACCTCTATGTAACCTTCTTAGGTAGTGTCGTTTCCATAACAACGACAACCGTAGCCTTTATTCTTCCGGCATGGGACTCCCTTCTGGATCCGTCTAACTGGGACATCCAGCAGGCCATAGGCTTTGCTACCAACTGTGGACCACCTGGGTTATCCGGATTAGAGACATGCTATGATGATACCTATTTAGCATATCTCAACAACATGGATGGATACATGGGAATGTTGATGAGTGTCATGGGAGGAGGGTTTGGTGGTCGTGGTGCCATGTGATGAGGCATCGGTGGTGGCATTGGTGGAGGTGTCATTGGTGGTGGCATTGGTGGAGGTGACAACATTAACAATGTAGGAGATGTCAATGTAAAGGTTGATCCAAGCAACACCAATAATGGCAATGAGGAGTGATAACCTTTAAGTTTATGCTCGAGACTATGAACTATTGTGCTTTAAACTACTCCCTCCCCAAAATAAGTGATTTGGTTTTGTCTAGATTCGCATATATCTAAACGTGTTTTAGTGTATAGATACATCCGAATTTAGACAAACTCAAGTCACTTATTTTGGGACGAAGGGAGTATGAACTTTTGTTATTAGTTATGCTCGGTACTATGTAATATTTATGATGTGCTACGTGGATTTTGTCGTATGATGTGTGGTTAAATATTTGATTTTTGATTCATTTCTTATCATATATGTTGTGAAATGGGGGTGGTGGCTACGCAACTGTGCTGCATTTTGCAACGGTGCTGCATTTTGTGGCAGTATGTAAGACTAGAAAATAGAAAAGGTTTATCCCCTTTAGAGCAAGTATAATAAGCCTAGTCAGCAGGCTATAAGAGGTGCCATATCATTCAAAAGCCTAGGTGGAAGAGAGATAAAAGAGGAGAGAGAAAAGCGAGTGCTTCACGTATAGCCGGCTCTAGCACAGATATTGAGAGAAAAAGTCTTTGCATGCAGCCTAGACCCAATAGCATACGTGCTTTAAAGAAATAAATCTTAATTAAAGTTATCTAATAGTCAACCTATTACTATTACCTAGTCTATTATATGAATAGACTTTTATATTAGCTATAGATGACGTGGCATGGGTATACAGCCGGCAGCAGGATGTACTATTAACCTTCCTCTTAGGGAACTTGCAAGTCCAGCATAGTACAGCCGGCTCTGATGCGTGATCGTACGCCGTACATGATCCAACTGAACCATGGACACGTCACGCTGCCACGAACCCCAGAGAATTGAATCCCCTCTAAGAGCAAGGCTAATAACATAGCCAACAACCGGCTATATACATGTGCCATGTCACCTTAGTCGTCATAATTTTTTATCCATACAATAAGCTAGCTATTGTGTAGTCTTTAGTAGATATTTAAGTATTTAAAGTATGCAAGCACTTGCATGCAAGACTCAATGGATGGGAGCAGCCGGCCTCTAGCGTCGTGAAGGCTACATGCAGGCGGCAGCATCTCGTTTTTTACGCTGCAGCGGGCTATAGCTGGAGGGTCGGCTCCCTTCTCTCCTTCTTTCTCTTTCCTCCACCTAGGATATTAGTGACATGAAATAGCTTATAGTCTGCTGACTAGGACCTACTGTACTTGCTCTAATTGCTTATTGATCAGGCTAATCAATCCCATGGTCCATCGAACGACATTATTAACGCCCATCACCGCTCTGCGACTCGGGCCGCGATGTCTCCAACAAGGCCGTCGCATCGCTCGCCGGCAGCATGGCGCGTCTCGTAACTAATCACCGGAGCCTACAACGATCTGACTCAAAGCCGTACACCGCACCGATCAAACTGTGCGGCTGGTCGCCGGCCGCGGTACGGCCCCGTGAGATCGAGCTCGAGGCGGAGACGGGCCAGACAGGACGTGACCACCGGACGGCTGAGCTCTCAGCCGAGCGTGGCAGCACCAGCAAGCATCGCAACGTCAGTCAGGTTACGTTGGTGCCACATCGTGACCCGACGCTGGCTGGCTGCGCGGTGGGCCGCCACATCGCGTGCTCACGGGCCATCGACACCCCCTGGAACCGCCGCAGAGTGACCCACGCGTGCCCTGGCCCGTTATGCGTGTCTGTGCTGCTGGGACCGCCACGCACCTGCCGACGGAGGCCCAGGTAAACGAACCAAATCACGGAGCAGCGATGTTACCAACGGTACAAAACCGTTAGTACCACTCTATTGCATTATAAGAGCATGTATAATGGGAGGTGCTTAGAGAGGTGCTTATAAAAATAAACCAACCATTTTGCTAAGCATTGGTGTTTATTTGTATAAAAGAGGTGCTTAGTTAGACATCCACCTAGTATAAATAAGCACCGGTGCTTAACGAAAAACCGGTTTATTTTTCTACGCATTTCTCTAAGCACCTTGCATTGTACGATGCTCTAGTACTCCTCTCAACTCCACTGAGGCCTCGTTTGGCTGCAGAGTTTTATGGTGTTTTGCTGGGTATTATCCCCAGGGGATTTGGTGAAAACACTTCCTCCACCCAATCCACTTCCTAATGAACCTCCTAGCGTATGGGACACAGGTTTTGCACACATGTTGTTTGGCGGCAGAGTGGATTGCGACTGCCGGGATCGACCAGCAGCACTGGCGCGCCGCGGCGAGAGGTCGTTGTGCTGCCGCCCGCAAGTGGAAAAACGTGACCCGGCCTCGCATCTCAGAAATTCTTCAACCTGGCGTGTTTTTTATGATTTTACTCGGGCTTACACGAGTGCATACCGGGCTGCCAAACAGGCCTTCGAGAATAATTTCCGGTAATTGGCTGGGCTGGTAAATTGCACGTGTAACTGTTTAAAAACCAGACTGTCAAACAAGGCCCGAAGTGTAGTGCTAGTGCGGTGACGTGCCACACCGGACAGAGTTTTTTTTTTTTTTTGAACAGAGCCATCTCGAGGCCCACCGTAGCCTCCTCCCGCCGCTATAAAAGCCGCACACCCCGCGGTCTCGTCCTCCAAAACTCAAACTGGACTTGACTCTCTAGCAGCTCAACAATCAGGTCTGGTCTTCTTCCCACTTCCCATTCTCAAGTCTCAACACAAGAACGAGGCAACAAAAAATATTGTACGCGCACGTACACGTACGTCGGCATGGCTCCAACCGAGGACTGTGGCTGGCTGCTGTACATCTCCCTGGCGGCCAAATGCGGCGGCGAGCCTTACCGCGTGCTCGGCTTCATTGCGGTCCTGCTCGCCGCTTGCGTCGTCACGGCCCTCCTGCACTGGGCGTCTCCCGGCGGCGCGGCGTGGGGGGCGTACCGGTGGACAAGGAGGGGTCTGGGCATTGGCCAGGCCTGTATCCCGGGGCCACGGGGCTTCCCCGTGATCGGCAGCATGGGCCTCATGACCGGCCTCGCGCACCGCAAGCTCGCGCTGGCGGCTTCCGGAGATGACAGGCGCCGGAGGCTGATGGCGTTCTCTCTCGGGGACACCCGGATGGTGGTGACTGCCGACCCGGACGTGGCGAGGGACCTGCTGGCCAGCCCGGCGTTCGCCGACCGGCCCGTCAAGGAGTCCGCGTACGGGCTCATGTTCCACCGCGCCATCGGGTTCGCCCCCTACGGCGCCTACTGGCGCACACTCCGACGCGTCGCGTCGTCCCACCTCTTCTCGCCGAGGCAGGTGGGATCCTCGGCGGCGCAGCGCGCGACGATCGCACGCCAGATGGTGGACGCCATGGAGTTAGGCGCCAGCGCCGGTGGCGTCGTCGAGGCGCGGCGATTCCTGAAGCGCGCGTCGCTGCACAACGTGATGTGGTCGGTGTTCGGCCGCAGGTACGAGCTGGAGGCCGTGAGCGAGGAGGCCGCAGAGCTGAGGAGCCTGGTCGACGAAGGCTACGACCTCCTCGGCCAGCTCAACTGGTCCGACCACCTCCCGTGGCTCGCGCGCTTCGACCTGCAGAAGACCCGCTCCAGGTGTTCCGCCCTCGTCCCCCGCGTCAACCGCTTCGTCCGCCAGATTATTGACGAGCACCGTGCCGCCGCCGGAGCCGACGCCGACGCCGGCATGGACTTCACCGACGTCCTGCTCTCGCTCCAAGGCAGCGACAAACTCTCAGACGGCGACATGATCGCCGTTCTCTGGGTATGTACTTATTGTAATAATTACGGTTTAACACAAGTACGAACACTTACATACTATCTGATAATCAATCACTAGCTTGCTCATGGAGGTACGAATTTCTTTGATGTACTGTTGCAGGAAATGATCTTTCGTGGCACGGACACCGTGGCAGTGGTGATCGAGTGGGTGCTGGCTCGGCTTGTGATGCACCAGGACGTGCAGGCCAGGGTCCACCAGGAGCTGGACCGGGTGGTCGGACCCGAAAAGGCCGTGACCGAGTCGGACGCCGCCTCGCTCGTCTACCTCCAGGCCGTCATCAAGGAAGTGCTGCGCCTTCACCCGCCAGGCCCACTTCTTTCCTGGGCGCGGCTTGCCACGTCGGATGTCCACGTAGGCGGTTTCCTTGTTCCCGCCGGGACCACTGCCATGGTCAACATGTGGGCCATAACACACGACCCGGCCGTCTGGACCGATGCGGCAGAGTTCAAGCCAGACCGGTTCCTTGCCGGGCCATCTCGGGATCACGCCGCCGCTGAGTTCTCCATAACCGGTTCGGATCTCAGGCTAGCGCCGTTCGGGTCGGGCAGGCGGAGCTGCCCCGGCAAGTCGCTCGCGATCGCCACCGTCGGATTCTGGGTCGCCACGCTGCTGCACGAGTTCGAGTGGATGCCGCCGTCTGATGGACGTGGCGTCGATCTGTCGGAGGTGCTTAGGTTGTCCTGTGAGATGGCAGCTCCGCTGGAGGCAAGGCTCAGGCCGAGGCGTGCTCTGTGATGACGCGCGTCTGATCCACGTGGACCGAGGAGTAGTCCACCTCTACTTTTCTACTTACTGCTTGTAGTGAGTGTATTCGACATGTGAAAACTGTAGTATCCCGCTTTGCATTATGTGCCTGTAATAGGTTTGTTCCTGGTATGTTGTACTGTCCTTTTTCTGTTCTAGCTAGATGCTGCTAGTAATTAGGTAACATGAGTATTATGAGAACATGAGTGTAACAGTTCTCCTGTGTTTCTCCTTTGCTGCCTAGAGGTGTATGTAAATATTTTTACCTAATGCAAGCTCGTGAGCATGTATCAGTTGCGCGTGTCATAATAATAATATCAGAATGTATTTATTGTTTCTTCATTTAAAAGTACTGTCATGTCATAAGAAAGGATGTACCACCGAGGATTTTAATATTTTTTACTTTTAGGCCTTTTTTACTGTTGTTGTTGATTTTTAATAAAATTTCGCAAAAAAAAAGTTTCTTCATGACTAATTTTATTGTATTTCCTCTATTTTTGTTTGTTTCGTCTCCAGTAATTTCCATGTACTATGCATTACCTCAACTAAAAATAGGATGTACTACTGTAATTGAGATAATGGATCATTGCAAGCATCTTATGAGTTCGGTGTGTGCAAGAGAGACGTCGCGTGCTTGGGGCATGTTATTACATATTGGAATCCTATATGTTGCTCCCTCTGATCCATAAAAATTGTCGCCGGATCGGGGAAGGGGAGTACATGATATGGTCTACCTAATATATTAGGTACAGTTAGGAAACTCTATTGGTAGTAATTTGTCTAGCTATAGCTACAAAAATTTACTGTTATGATCATTTTAAGTATTAACTATAAAGATCTAACTGATTTTATATGTTTTTTTGGAAGGAGCATATATTAATATCGCGAAATACCAATTACACTCAGCCTCAGCAACAACGCATTATCCTAATGGTATTACGGATGCACACAGCCAACAAAAGAAAGAAGAATTAAAGAAAAAAAGTCCCGCTTTTAGTGATCTATGCTCTACAACAGCGACCAAACACCACCAAGTCAGCACCAGAAATCCATTCTCTCCAAAAGTGACGCCTCCAAGAAGAGAACAGTGCACTAGCACCGTCATCGCTCTGATCATTGATCATAGGTTTTCACCCTGGAGAAAATCCGCGCTGACAAAACAATGCCTTCAACAAGGTCATTGTCAGGCACAACCAATTAAGGCCAGACCTTGGATTTCACCCTGTAGCTTGAACTCTGGAAATCTCCTATACTATCGCCCCTACCTTCCAATGTTGCTGCTCCAAGACCTAGAACACCAAGCCAAAACCTCATCGCAAACAGGATTCACACCACCATTACCATTCTTCAGACCTTGGCTTTCATGTCATTCTCCATGACTGACTTCACCATGGGACTAAGGGCATGTTCTTGATGGCAACAGTCTGTAAAGCTTCACAACATTCCCTCTGAAACCAAATAGTCAGATAAAAACATGGTTGCGCGCGACCGAGATCCATCCAATCTGGCGAACTCTGGCATGTCATCCATTGGAGTTCACCAGCAGAATCTCCCAGGACACAACACTCTGACCAGATCGATGAAGTCATGGAGAATCTAGATCTCCGTCCTGGCGCCAGAGGGATCTTAGGACCAACCCCTTTATTCAAGGTGATTTTTACGGTACCCTGGTACTCCCGATGTGGAGATGGGAGTATGATGACCCACAAGTATAGGGGGTGTATCACAGTATTTTTGATAAGTAAGAGTGTCGAACCCAACGAGGAGTAGAAGGTGTTGGCTAGTGCTATGGATCAGGAATTTTCTGCAAATACTTAGCAAACGGATTTTTAGGGGCTTTTGATAATGCAAGTAAATAAAGTACGAGTAAATGAAAGACAATAAGAGTAAATGCAACAAGTGGCCCAATCCTTTATGCAGCAAAGGACAAGACGGTTGTATTACTTAAGATGGCCAAACGTTCTCGAGGACACATGGGAATTCTATCAAGTGCTTTCGCTTCATATAGTTGATTAATCTTCTTTAGCTTGCTAAGTGTTGTGTGGGTGAACCTGTGCTAATGTACCGACCTTCCTAGGACTAATACATACTTGTGATTATACCCCTTGCAAACATCCATAAGTACAAGAAAGTAATTAAGGTAGAAACCTAAGCACAGCTTTAAACTCTAAGACCCTTACGTCCCTTGTGCAATGGTTTCCTAACGGGGGTTCAGGTTTACATCACTCCGCAACCCCTACGATTAGTAGCCAAATACACAATGCATTCCCCTAGGCCCATATAGGTGAAGTGTCATGTAGTCGATGTTCACATGACACCACTAGAAGAAGTACACCACAACTTAAATATCAAACTATTGAATCTTTCTCAACACAATTCCACTACTAACAACATGACTTCTCTCATGTCCTCAAGAATAAAACGAACTACTCACAAGACATCATATGGATCATGATCAGAGATGGAATAATGATGTATAACAATCTAAACATAAATGATAATTCAATGGTTCACTCAATAACATCAACTACAAAGAGTAATCAACACCGGGAAAGTTTCCCCTAAGAACTATGCAAGATTCAACCCAATTATTACAGCAATATGGAGATGGTGATGAGGGTGCTGATGGTGATGATGGTGGTGATGATGATGATGATCCCGATGAAGTCCAGCTTGATGGTGGTGTTGATGGCGACGATCTCCCCTCTCCGGGAAGGAATTCCCCTGACAGAAATCTGTCTGCCGAATAGATCTTTCTCTCTCGGTGTTTGCCGCCCCGCAGAGGCGGCAGAATCTTTTTGTGGTCCCTCTCTGAGTATTAGGGTTTCAGGAGGATTATATACGCCAGAGGGGAGAGCTGGAGGTGGGCCAGGGCGGCCACACCACCTGGTGGTGCGGCCTAGGATGGCCCACGCCAGGGGGTGGTGTGGGCCCCCTGTGGCCCATCTCCACTCCTCCTTCTGACAACCTTCGTCTTCTGGAAAAATAGGATTTTCCATATATTTTCCTGGATTTTCTGATCTTTGCGAATTTTGCCTCCAAACAGCACCTTTTCTATCAGAATCCTGACTACATCGATCCATGCTCCAAAAGTCATCAACCATGCAAAAACAGATGAAATAACATAAGTATCATCTCTTAATATGAAATATATCAATGAATAACAGTGAATTATGATATAGAATAGTGATGCAAAATGGACATATCAACTCCCCCCAAGCTTAGACTTCGCTTGTCCCCAAACGAAACTGAGCTCAATAAACATGGCCTCAGGTTTATGGAATGAAGGGTCGATAAAAGAATACGGACAAGAAGCATCACATTCATCAATACATAGATCATAACAGAAGACAACTCACTATTATATAACTTAACCTGCAATGAGTAAAGGAAACACAATAAAGATACATAAAGTAAATCATAACTAGTAATGGCAAACTTAGCTCTTGGTCGAAGAATAGTTGATAATTTGCTGGAGTTCACAAATAACTGGTTTTCAATGATAGCTTTCAAAGTAGTAATCACCAAGATAAGAGCAATGTGCAAAACTAGGAACATAAGAAACATGATTGAATAAATCATCATATGAATGAATGAAACACAACAACTCAAAATACTTGCTGAGATAGAAGGGAATAAGTTTACTGACTCAACTAAAAAGTAAAAGAAAGGCCCTTCGCAGAGGGAAGGAGGGATTGCAAGTTTCATAAAGAGCTCCCAAAAATTATGATACTTATTAGCTTTCAGCTCTCATTGCCCCTATCATAGGCATCTTTAGGTGATTAAGGTTAAAGTCATCAAATATGAGGATATGCTTGACAAGTTATAAATTGAGAATCTCATGTCCCTTGAATACGAGGGCCGCTCCTCATGCTACTCAAGTTTAGTCACCGGTAAGTTCTTGTCATCGTAAGCACATGTGTATCATGGAGAACCGCCAACGGGGTACCCCTTGCCCGATGATACGGAAGAATCCCCATATGAAAATGACAAGGCAAACAGACAACAAGCATCTCAGCAATCTTCTTATTTACCATGGGAATATGGTGCTTTTTTCTCTCTTTCCTATTTTCATAATATCTCTTTTTTCTCTTTTTCTCGATCTCTATCTCTATTTTTATAAGAAGAATGCTTCATAGATGCTCATTATGGTTACGCTGCAGGTTTCCACCATGACAGCATGGATTAGACCTGCGGCCCAGGCGTTTCTCTAACACACATGCATAACTCCATGGACTTACAAGCTCCCCTTTCATTTCACACCGACGACATCCATAGACAAAAGAACATGATATCAACTAGGTACAAAGTACTAGTGCAATGTTGAAAGCGTTCCCCGTGACATCATGGTTCTGCTAATTCACAACTCACAAAGTGCAAGCATATATGCAACATAGATGGGAACAATGGTTCAAGTTTATTAGATGCAAGAAAGTAAAGTGTGCCATCAAGTTCGTGAGAGCTTTAATCACTAATTTTCACATAACAAGTTTAATTTGGAAGGTAGATAAAAACATGAATTTACTTGGAATAGCAATAATGCTAATAGGTAGGTATGGTGGACACAAATGGCATGGGTTTGGTTGAAGGATTGGATGCACGAGAAGAATTCCCTCTCAGTACAGGTTTTTGGCTAGCAAGGCTGGGTAGCAAGTATAAGAGTTGAAGGAAACAAACAAACATACAAGTGATAAAGACAAACATGCAATCTTCCTTGGAAGCACAAAAGATCTTAACTAGAGAATACTAAACTTATGAGCAAATCAAGAAAGAAAGATGATGAAATTATTTTTTTCTTTAGAGTACTTTTATCTTTTGATTCAACTCTCAAAAATAGTGTTGCTACTGACCAAGCCAGGTTTGCCAAAACCAACTAAATTAACTCAATGATCCCAAAGTGATACCAATACTAACAACAAGATCAATCATATAACCACGAATTGAAAACTAATATAAGATATGCAAAAGAGTAAATGATAGAACTTCTCATTAATAATCCATAAAGGCAACTCATACCAAGGGATACATATCTAACGAGAGAGGGGACACTTCCATAATGCAAACCATCCTACATGATAACTTCTCTATTCATGATATGACTTTACTAAAAAGGTAAAAAGATAGAAGATAGTGATGTGATACCGTGGCACTCCCCCAAGCTTGGAACAAGCCAAGGGGATGCCAAACCTGATGACGAATTACTCCTTTGGTGGTGGTGGTATTCTCTTGATGACCTCTTTGATCAGTTTCCCCAAGTCCTCAATCTCAAAGGTGAGATTGCGAATAAGCTGCGAGTTTTGCTCAATGCGGCTCATGATCATGTCGGGTTGCGAATTCCAGCTCTTGTGATTCTTTCCCCACTCTTCCTCCTTGAATTCTTCTTTTCCTGCATGGCTAAAGCGAGGAAAATCCCAATTGGATGGTAATTTCTCCTTGGGCATATTCTGGTATTGATGCTCCTGGATAAGGGTATGGAAAGGATTCTTGACGCGTGGGGGAAGTGACCAGGGATCCGAACGGTGATGAGGAGGTTTTCCTCCAATTGACATAGTCCTGGCAGGGTTTTCCACCACTCCAATGCTTGCAATGGTAGTGCCGGTGTGAGGATATTGGCCTCGCTTTGTCTCCTCTTCACCTTCACTCTTGATCTCCTTCTCCTGCCCGGGGTCTTGGAGATCTTCCTCCATAGGCTCCTTCCCCTTATCCTTGGCAGACACCATTGTGCTTCTAAACTTTCAAGAATAGTTCCTGGTAGAAACAGATCAAAACAAAAACACGACAGGAACACGATATACGAACCTCGGGGGATCCGGGGGATTATATATTATGAAGTTTCACAACAAGAGGAAAGTACTGGGAGAAAACGGGTCGGAGACGGAGTCCGGAGTGGCCACACCACCTGGTGGCGCGGCCAGGGGTGGGCCCGCGCCACAGGGTGGTGTGAGCCACCCTGGCTCCATTTTCGTCCCTCTTTCTCTTCGTATCTTTCCTTATTGACTAAAAACTGCAAAAATATAGTTGGATAGTATTTTCACGGAACTTTTCCTACCAGAACTATTACCTATTTGAAAACGGACTCTGCAGGTCTCTGAATTTGGTATCTAGTAGATTCTTGCAGAGTCACCACTTGAATAATATCAATATCTTCATCTTCATACACTTATTGTGAGTCATGAAACCTTTCACTTTCTCATTACACCATTTTCTCCACCTACATGGAAATTTCTTTCACACAGTTCTCATTAGCAACGTTAGTATAAGTGAAGTGATAAAACCTTTTGAGTTCAACTTCAACTGAAAACCATCAAAACATAAGCTACTATAGAAACTCCTTCTGAAAACCCAAAAAGAATTCAAAAAGGAAATCGATTAAAGAAGCAAATGCAAAACTGGCAAAATCTGTCAAAACAGACCAGCAGGTAAAGATCAATCTTTTCGAAAATCTTCTGTTTCTCAAATCAAAAGGTGCAAAACTAATGAAAGTTAAATAACAACCTGGGGAAGAAGCACGAACAATTACAGCTCAATCCGACATACAGATCTCTCTCAAGTGTTTTTATGGTGAAGCACAAAAATCTGTTTCGGGACAGCAACTTCCCCAAATATTACTTCTCTCTCATTAGAGGTTGATCTTGACACAAAAACCAAACAAAACGGATAAGGAGAGGTTATTACCGAAGTAATAACTTCCAAGACTCAAAGAAACACAAACAAACTAAAAGCAAAAATAAACTGGGTTGTCTCCCAAAAAGCTCTTTTTTATAGCCATTAAGATGGGCATGATAATTTTGAAGATGCTCACATAAGAATATGAATTGAAGTGAAAGAGAGCATTAAGAAGCAAAAATACACACATTTAAGTCTAACCCGCTTCCTATGCAAGGGAATTTTGTAAACAAACAAGTTGTTGAAACCAGAGGCTACTAGCATAGGAAGGCAAAAGAAGTGCAACATATAAACTTTCAGCATAAAACGAGGAAACTTGATATTATTGAGATGCATAAGAACACTTTTCCCTCTCTCATAGTAACTTTCAGTATCGTGCATAAACTTAACAATATAACTATCACAAGGGCCATCATAACAATGATCACTTATTCTAACAGAAAACACAGGAATACTAGCTCTCATAACACTACTTTGTGAGACAATATTAGAGGTATCCTTAAAAAGGATAGTGTGTCCCTCTTCCTACATATTTAGTAACAAAGTCTTTCATATTTTCTATAATAGGTTCATCAACCATTTGTTTATCAGGTTCAACAGCTTTATTTGTACTTTCATTAACCATACTAGCTATCGTAGAATGTTCCTTTATCTTAACTGGGAAAGGAATTTTCTCAATGTAAGGTTCAGGTAAAACATGATTAGCAGTATAAACTTCAGTATTTCTTGCAGGAACACTCTTAGCAATATCTTTATAAGGTTCATGATACTTATTCCACTTCTTTTTAGGCACTTCAATGTAGGAAGCAAAAGCCTTAAAATAAGAAGCAATAGCTTGAGAGTCTAGACCATAAGCATTTTTAATGTTTTGAAAGTCATCAGTTCCCATAAAAGATTCAATGCATTCATAATCAGAATTTATACCTGACTTTCTACCTTTGTTATTCTCCCAAGCTTCAGCATTATCTTGAGTACGGTCCAGAAGATCCCATTTAGCTTCTTCTTCCATGCGAGTGAATGATCCAGCATAAGAAGCATCCAATAGATCCTTATCATGAAGAGAAAGCCTTGCAAAAAAGTTATTGATAATAATATTGTTGGGGAGCTCATGAATGGGACATTTGAGCATTAGTAACTTCAATCTCCCCCAAGCTTGAGCTGAACTCTCTCCATCAAGAGGCCAAAAGTTGTATATTTCATTCCGATCTTTATGAATCTCACTAGGAGGATAAAACTTTGAATAAAAGAGATGTACTATTTCCTCCCATTCAAGAGCTTGACCATTCTTCAGCAGCTTATACCATTCCTCAGCTCTTCCTTTTAGTGATAATGAGAATAACTTCTTCTTAACTTGATCTGTAGTAATACCTACACACTCGAACAACCCGCATAATTCGTGTATAAAAAGCAAATGATCACCAGGATGGACAGTTCCATCCCCAACATAGTAGTTATCCATAACCCGATCTATAATTCTTGTAGGTATTTTAAAAGTATCATTCTCAGCAGGTGGTGGTTCGTCTACTACCTTAGCAATGGTAGTAGCTTTACCAAATAAGAAACTCAGCGAATTATCCATAACAAAAATAAAGCAACTAATAGAAGTAACAATACTCACAGTAGAAGTTTCTTTTACCAGTTCCACTCTCCAATAACGCTTCACTCCCCGGCAATGGCGCCAGAAAATAGTCTTGATGACCCACAAGTATAGGGGGTGTATCGCAGTATTTTCGATAAGTAAGAGTGTCGAACCCAATGAGGAGCAGAAGGTGCTGGCTAGTGGTATGGATCAGGAATTCTCTGCAAATACTTAGCAAACGGATTTTTAGGTTTTTTTGATAATGCAAGTAAATAAAGTATGAGTAAATAAAAGACAATAAGAGTAAATGCAGCAAGTGGCTCAATCCTTTATGCAGCAAAGGACAAGCCGGTTGTATTACTTAAGATGGCCAAACGTTCTCGAGGATACATGAGAATTATGTCAAGTGCTTTCGCTTCATATAGTTGATTAATCTTCTTTAGCTTGCTAAGTGTTGTGTGGGTGAACCTGTGCTAATGTACCGACCTTCCTAGGACTAATACATACTTGTGATTATACCCCTTGCAAACATCCGTAAGTACAAGAAAGTAATTAAGGTAGAAACCTAACCACAGCTTAAACTCTAAGACCCTTACGTCCCTTGTGCAATGGTTTCCTAACGGGGGTTCAGGTTTACACTCCGCAACCCCTACGATTAGTAGCCAAATACACAATGCATTCCCCTAGGCCCATATAGGTGAAGTGTCATGTAGTCGATGTTCACATGACACCACTAGAATAAGTACACCACAACTTAAATATCAAACTATTGAATCTTTCTCAACACAATTCCACTACTAACAACATGACTTCTCCCATGTCCTCAAGAAAAAAAAACTACTCACAAGATATCATATGGATCATGATCAGAGATGGAATAATGATGTATAACAATCTGAACATAAACGATAATTCAATGGTTCACTCAATAGCATCAACTACAAAGAGTAATCAACACCGGGAAAGTTTCCCCTAAGAACTATGCAAGATTCAACCCAACTGTTATGGCAATATGGAGATGGTGATGAGGGTGCTGATGGTGGTGATGATGATGATGATCCCGATGAAGTCCAGCTTGATGGTGGTGTTGATGGCGACGATCTCCCCTCTCCGGGAAGGAATTCCCCCGACAGAAATCTGTCAGCCGGAGAGATCTTTCTCTCTCGGTGTTTTCCGCACCGCAGAGGCGGCGGAATCTTTCTGTGGTCCCTCTCCAAGTATTAGGGTTTTGGGAGGATTATATACGCCAGAGGGGAGAGCTGGAGGTGGGCCAGGGCGGCCACACCACCAGTGGCACTACTAGGCTGGCCAAGCCCAGGTGGTGTGGGCCCACTGTGGCCCATCTCCACTCCACCTTCTGGCTGCCTTCGTCTTCTGGAAAAATAGGATTTTCCATATATTTTTCCGGATTTTCTGATCTTCGTGAATTTTGCCTCCAAACAGCACCTTTTCCATCAGAATCCTGACTACAGCGGTCCATGCTCCAAAAGTCATCAACCATGCAAAAACAGATGAAATAACATAAGTATCATCTCTTAATATGAAATATATCAATGAATAACAGTGAATTATGATATAGAATAGTGATGCAGAATGGACGTATTAGAATACAAATCCAATCCAACCCTCCATTAAAAAAGGGTAATTTAGTCTTTTATCCCATAGCCCGATCTAATTCCAGTCTCTAGGAAAATAAATCTGGTCAAAGAGGTGTGTCTCTAGGATTAGAACGCTCGGCACTGTTCCTGGTCATTTCCTGGTCCGTTCGAACCGCCGCCGGCAGCAATCTCGTATCGTCCTCCTCGCAGCAGGTCGTCCGGTCGTCTCGTTACATTGGCGCGTTCTGCCACGGCATCTCGATCCATCATACTATGGCTCTACTGGACAATCGTGTGCGGTTGAACGATCAGATGAGTTGATCTGTGATTTTTTTTGATGAATGGCAGCAGATTGTTCTCCAAATTATAAGAAAGCTAGCAAAAGTATCAATCATCGTAGAACTCTTAAGTCCTTACACCGAAATTACAACCCAATATCAGTTTTTTGATCCGCTCGTCCCAATCAATTATCAATAATGCATGCTAGTTAATTATCATTGCTGGTATACTAGTTCATGTCCCAGCCTGATCCAACAGGACATGGTTGCCGGCGTCACCGTGGTTATTTCTACAACATGGCTCCTGTTACGGTGACCATGGTCGGCATGGCAGACTCCACTCTTGCGGGTCCTTGCCAATGGCGACGGTGGCAGCCGGCCGCCAGCACCCCTCATAGTGAATGGAGGATTAGGGTTCTGTGTGAAAAAGATATTCACAACAAGGCACTTGAATTAAATTCTCGGAGCATCATTGCAAATTGCCTATATGATTACGTCTTTGCCCCCAAACTCAGGGTACTCCCAATTTTTCTTAAGTGGTACTCCTTTGTGGTTATCCTGGAGTACTAGTTGAGAATAGCCATTGGATTAGACGAAATGAATGGCCCATATTGATTTCAGGGTACTGTAAAAGTCCTCTTATTCAAAGCTAGACCGGAAGCCTCCACACCGCCGGTCTTCACCGGCCACCAAGACCCACCAGGAAAGAACGGCGGATCCATGGTGACCCAGGCAGCCATGACCACTAGCTCGACGAAGAGACAACACCGCAGGTGGAGACTAGATGAGTGAGCACTGACCCGCAGCCCACCGTCCTAGATCGGACCAGATGGGCCGCTAGATCGCTGCGCCGCCAACTGGATCTAAGTCTCCGCTCCACCCCAACCGCCGCCCCTCCACCTCGCCAAGAGCAGCCATGGCACCAGCACCTTACGCATGCCCCGTCCAACGCTGGGGAGTCCCTCCCTTCCACCACGCTAGGGTCGGGAGGCCGGATCCCCGCCGCCGTGCTCTTAGGCAGGCGGGCCTCCGAGGGCAACGAGGAGGTAAGGGCAAGGAGGGGGAGGTGGCAGCGGCACTAGGGGTAAACTCCCTCGGTCGCCAGGAGGGGGGCGACGCGAGGAGGGCGACGCCACGGGATTATCTGGTACTCTATTATCTCAATTGTCTCAAATTTTCTCTGATTTTATATGTGTGGGTATAATTATGAAGATCTAACATATGTATTTCCTCCGTCCAAAATTAATTGATATATATATATATATATATATATATATATATAGAGTGACGTTATTTGACACCCAGGGTGTAGAATAGTTATTCTTCACCCACTCTCTATCTTTCAAACCGTACATGATTTTTATGTCACGTAAATTTTCTCTTACCTCGGAAGTCAAGAAAAACATAAGAAAATTTAGACATGTCGTAAAAAAAATTGTTTACATGCCGTATAAAAATACGACGTAAAATGCGTATTTTCTATGTTTTTTACACTATAATGACTCATAAATTGTATTTTTATGTCGATTTTTGTGTGTTTCTGATGAATATGAACATAATTATTAGTATATAAAACATAAATTTCTGAACATGAGAACATAAAAATATGTGGGGTGCAAAATAACTAATAGGGTTTCTATTGTGTAGATACATCTGTATGGAGACAAAGTTGAGTCAATTAGTTTGAAAATGTAAAGAATAATATATTAAGAAACAACTGTGTGGATCGAACTGTTGTGATCTACTAATAAAATATGATCTACCAGATTGACTAGCGGATGCTTTTTGTAGGAATTTCTAGCACATCCCTATAAGGTATGGTCCCTTAGGCCATGTTTGATTCAAAGGATTTTAAAGGAATTATATAAGATTTCAATCGTAGGAATTTTTTCTATGAAGTCGGGGTGTTTCAAATAAATGAATCCTACAAACTTTTTATGAATTGCTTTCTTACATTATAATCCTATAGGATTGTAACAGAGGTGAGACCTCTCGGAAAAATTCATATATGCACAACTATGACATGTACCTCTAAAGTCTACAAAAATTTCCTGCGCTTTTTCTGCGGTGCAATCAAATATCTTATGTTACTGTTTCCTACATTTTTCATTCCTGTAGGATTCTAAGTATCATGCCATTCTATTTATGCATCTTTTCATTATATACAAATCCTTTCAATCACACAAGTCCTTAGCAATTACTCAAATAGGTTGATAGAGCAATTATTCAGAGAACTCTTTTTGTATATTAGTAGTATCAAGGATCCTCTGCTCATTTCTGTCCATCCTTCTGTTTTCTGCATATGCATGAGATGGGACCTTATGACTACGACCATGCAAAAGAGCTTACAAAGATATAAAAATAAAATAAAAATGGTTCAATCATCACCAATCACTTCCTCCTGCAGGGGTCAATAATCAATTGCGATACTGTTTGAGGCTGCGCATCGATCGACCGATCGCAGAATCGTTTGGTTGTTGCTTGTCGCCTGTCGGTTGCCTGCTGACGAAGTCAAGAAAACGATGTACCTGAGCTACAGTGCACAGAATAACACCTGAGACGATCCTCTGAATCGATCCGGATCTCTGAAATTGACAGCAACAACAACCTGTTTGTTGTTGTGAGCTAGCTAGATTTTTATCACCTCGCCTCTCGGACAGATCAAACTTGGCCACTTGATCATCGGCCGCCGGTTTGGCGTCGTTCGTGTTGTGTTTTGCGCGCGCTTTTTTTTTTTCGGTTTGTTGGTGTATGCTGTGTGTACGTGGGTATCGCGTGCAGCTTCGACAGGGGTCGTCGTCGCTGCCAAGCGTGTGTGCGCCTAGCTTAGCTTAGCTTAGCTATGGCTTTCCTTGTCGCACGCGCCAAATGCCGATTGAGTTGCTGTCCCTGTCCGTACGTGGACGTGCCACTTCCGATCCAGCCAACTTGCACGATGGATGCTATAATTTTGAAGTAAAAGTTTGCACGATGTAAGTTATGGAGCAATAATTACTTGGCTAGGGAGCAGGATGCCATTACCACCAAGAATATCTCATCCAGAGATATGCCTATATGTGATAGCTGCACGCCCTCTCAGAAATGGCACTCGCGAGTGCGACGGTCAAGAAATGATCCAGCTTAGCTTTATCGATCTAGACTCGTCGGCCGGGTGCAAAGATCTTTACAAGACCTAATTATACTTTTACTACTTAAAAAGGAAAAACAAAACTTGTATGAACCCTGAAGGTTTGTGCTTGGTCTGAAATGACCTATGAACCCTAGCTTGATGATGCCTTGTGAGCGTCACGAGACCAACTCCACACACTCGTGTTGCGTTCCAGGCGTTTGGCGCATCCGGTCCGGCCTACAAGCGAAGAGCCCTCTCCATCCCAAAAGACCTGCCTAATGGGAGGATGGCTACTCCCCCTTATAAGCTGCCCATACCCCCTCCCGCTAGCGAGGTGAGTCTAAAGTCACAAGCAACGCTTGATTAACATGCCTCATCTTTGGGCCTTTAACTTTAGAGAAAATATCATAAAACCATAACTATTGGCATTTAGAGTTTTACAAAACCACAACCAAAGGAAATTTTATCACGAAACCACACACTAGGGATAAATATTTCAAATAACTCAAATCTGGCGATTTTGTCAATTTGGCACTTGCTTTTCTTTAAAACAAAGCAAAAGATTTGTCATTTTAATTGATAAAGGGAAAATAAGGAGTCTTACAAACCAACACTTGGCCCAAAAAAGATTTTATCTCATCTTTGGGCCTTGAACTTCGCAGCAAATATCATTAAACCATAACTATTGACATTTAGATTTTTACAAAATCACAACAACAACAAAATTTATCACAAAACCACAACTTTAGGGATAACTATTTCATAGAACTCAAATCTCGCGATTTTTTGTCAATTTGGCACCGACCGTTTATGACAACCTCGACCCACCTTTAAACATGTGGCAAAGTGCGGGTTCTCTTTGCGATTTTCCTACAGACCGACCAGACTTGAACTGAGCCATTTGGAAGTTCATTTTTTTTAACTCTTTGCTGAAATAGGTTTAAAGATTTGAACTTCACAAAAAAAACATGAAAAAACTTGTAGTAACTTAAACTACATGTACTGACTAAAGTTGAAAACTTTGAAATCATTTTCCCTTGCCATTTCTATTTTTCGCAATTTTTGTAAATATTTGCAAAATTCTAACTTTATAAAGAGATCTGAAGAAATTCCAGTAGTTTGCTCCCCAAGTATTGAACTGCTGCAATTTTTAATATTTTTAAGCACTTCCATTTTTGGCCAAATGTTAGCGAAACAACAAAAAAATTAAAAAAAAGGACCTAGCTAGGAGCTAATTTTGGCCAAAGTTTCGCAGTTTACTCACTTCTGTTGTGCTGTCCTAGCCTTTTTTTTTTTGGAAAAGAGTATATATTAATATCGAGAGATACCGATTACACCCAGCCTCTGCAACAACGCATGCCCTAATGGCCTTACGGATGCATACAACCCAGAAAAAAAAGAAATACAAAAAAGAAAAGTCCCGGTACAGAGAACGATTCCTCGAAGCAACGACATTAACACCACCAAAACAACACCAGTAGTCCAATCACTCCAATAGCAACGCTTTCAAGAAGAAAAACAGTGCACAAGCATCGTCGTTGTCCGATCAAAGATCATAGGTTTTTATCCTGAAGAAAGTCCTCGCTCGCATAACAATGTCTTCAACAAGACCACAGACCTTGGATTTTCACCCAGTAAGGTAAGACTAGAAACTCTTCTTATGTTGTCGCCCCTACAAACAGTTACTGCTGCGAGTCACAGATCACGCAGTCAGTTCCTCATCGCCACAAAGATTCAAAACATTTCCTGGTGTTCACGCTGCTGTCCTAGCCTAGGAGCTAGCATTGTAGAGCGCAAAACCATGGTAACGCGCTGGATACTCGAGTATACATATTGCCCACAACTTCCTGTAGATTTAAGCTCTAGTTCAACATTTGGCAAGGTCTTGTTACTACTAGAGCTGCAGCGTCGGCTGCACTAGAACATCTCCAGAAAAATGCCGTTTGCCTCGTGAAAAACTGTCTGTACTATGCAAAGAGACGATGTAGTAATAAAATCAGCTAGCTATAGATCGACAGGAAAATATTGCTAGCTAATGTAGCATAGATTTCCCCACATGGGGCTTTTACTTTTTTTTCTTTTGCGAATCTGCTAGCATAGATCGACATGGCGCTTTTAGGAAGATGTGATGAGCCACGCCGCCACCTGGTGCATGGCTGGATCCTGGATGGATGTTGGTGGAGCAGATGGAGAAGACACAAAGTCGATATATCCCCTGGCTGCATCGGAGCCCTTTCTCCTTTAGCGATTCCTCCTGATAGCCCTATGCTATGTATGACCAAGGCACTGAGTTGTAGCTAGGTAGCTAGGCTGGCTCGATCGATCGAGCGTGCAGGGCTTCAGCTGTAGTCCAGCCCCTGCAGCTGCAGGATCGAGTTGGAGATAAGAACGCCGGCCGGAAAGCGTGGATGCATCGGGGTGCGGCCCCATCGGCACGACGTACGGCCGGGCGGCGACGCTGGGTAAAGTGACCCGACGGTGGAGTCCATTCGAGCTGTAGCCTCACCTCGTGACACACGTACGTAAAAAGATGCACGAGGGTCAGCTTCACCGGTGCAGCGACACACACTCGCTCGCTCGTTCAAAGGGGTACGTAGTACATCAGGAATGTTTAGGAGATAGAAAATTGAGCAGGAACAGCTGATGCAACATGCACCAGGTTGGCCATGTATCAATAATATGCATACGCACGAACATTGCGCCCACTAACACCTGCGCATGCTAGCTTTCCAGGCATGCAAAGCCTCGCAGATTTGCTTGCAAGCAGTTAGTCTTCGCGGAACCAAGGAGACGAGGGCAAGTTGCAATGCTTGGTCACTGCACTGATCCACTCTACCCCGAGCTAGCTGGGCTAGCTAGCACGCTCCTATTGGGCCACCTTTCTCACGTCAGTTGGCGTAAGTTACACTTACAGGACAGCAACAAAAGGTTAAAAAGAAGATTAAAGGACAGCACGGGGCTTGATCTGCAATGCAACCATTGAATGATGCAGGGAGTAGCCTGTTTACATCGCAGGAATTTTACAGATAAAAAGAAAGTTTCAGTCTTACGTCCAAAGCATGATTACGTGGATATACTACAGTACTACTACATTCGTTTCTGAGGATTGTAACCAACATTTCCACTCTGTAGCCTCTAACGGTGCTGCACGCGTGACCACCCAGTTGAAGTACGTGCGCGCACACAGAGAGAGAGCCCGAGGGACCGGAGAGATTTGGAACGAATTCAGGCACATCAGCACATGCACGTGCGAGTGCAAGGCAAGGGCTAGGCAGCTGGAAAGAGAAGGAAGGTCAGATCACATCCATCAATGGCGACCGATCCAAATGGTCCTGGCCCTGGGGTGTCACGCCGGGCCACTTGGCCAGCACCTATCGCAATCTCAGAGGCCAGCTCCAAGCCTCCGACACAGTATGTGACCATTGCACTAGAGAGCTAGCGATCCAGAGAGATCCTTCTGGCCCTCCCTCGTTATGCTGCCGTCTTTTTCTTGTTGGTCAGGGGCTCCAACGGCACACAACCAACGGCGCCTGTAGACTATAGTAGCTTCAGATCTTAACTGGTCCAGTGGTTGAACAACTCAGACTCCTGCCGAGACAGCTCTCTCATATATACAGGGTTTAAAAAAGAGTGATGGAGCTAGAGAACGCCGAACAAGTCTGCTTGTATTAAGTCCAGGAAGACCATGTTCTAGCAATTCCGAATCTTAGGGCACATGCTTGGTTCGATGCCAAAGTGTTTTTCTGAAACAAGCCAAAATATTTGTCATTTTCATTAATTAAGGAGTTTTTAGAGAGTTTACGGACCAAGCCTTGGCAAACCCAAAGATAAAACAAAACAATTACTCACGTGGCATAATACTAGTAACAGCCTTACCACCGGCAAGGCGCCACATGGGGGCAAAGTTTTGTTTGCTAGTGTTTAGGCAAGTCTCAAAAAACTGGTTACCTTAGGATAAAATGGTGGGAAAGGTCCCCTCTTGAAGTGGGAGTTATCCCACTGGAGTCCTTCAAAACTTTACCAAGATTGAGCTAGAATTTTTTTGGGTGATCTTCGACAAAGTCTTGGGAGGGCAATGTAAAGTCAATTGGGAGACCATGTGTCGGCCAACCGCCCTTGTGGAGCTAGGAGTCCTTGATATTGACAAGTTTGCGAGGGATCTTCAGTTGTGTTGTCCATGGTTACAATGGAAAGATCCTACCAAGATTTGGGCTCGCTCGAGCAACCCTTGCACGGAAAAGGATATGAGTCTCTTCTTTGCCGCCACCACATCATAGTTGGCAATGGCAAAAAGACTCCTTTTTTGGGAGGCTCCATGGCTAAATGGAAGTTGCCCACAAGATATTGCGCTGCTTATTTTCGTTATCTCCTCGAGGAAGAAATGGTTTTTTCACCAAGCCCTTCACACGGGTGTATGGATTCGGCGAATTTCCATGTATGAGAACTTCGTGTTTGCCCATGCCCAAAAATTTGTAGATCTTTGGGTTCAACTACAAAAAGTTCAACTTGTCGAAGCTTTGGAGGACGACATCGTTTGGAAATTATCGAAGAATGATCGATACTCCATGAAGTAGGCTTACAAGAAACAATTTTTTGGGGCCACTAGCACCACCATGAAAAGAACCATTTGGAAGGTTTGGGAACCTCCCAAAATTAAGCACTTTGCATGTGAAAGAGCATTTGTTGATTCCCAATGTTTTAAGTGTTAGATAACAATGCCAAAGATATTTTAATTGTGTGTTGAGTGCTGCAGATAAAAAAGATTTATCACGTGTCAGCATCATCCCTCCAAAAGAATGGAAAGAGCCCCTGCTCAAATTCAGCAGGAACAAGCTTGCCAGGCCGGATTATCCGCCCCGGGCAAATTTGGCTAAGGACCATGTGCACAACGCTCATATGGGGGGCAGAGAATTGGCCGATTTTTGGCTCTGGGACGGATGTTTGCCCAGTATGGATAATCCGGCCCTAGCCAGGCCCAGATAATCCGCCCCTCCCCAATTTCGGCTAAGGACCAGACGGCGCGACGCTCTGACGAGGGCGGATATTTGGATAGGGCCAGAGTTTTTTCCCTGGCCGGATAATCTAACTCCCTTGGTGGGCTGGATTATCCGGCCCTCTGGAAATTTTGCTAAGGACCAGAAGCGCGGCTGGTAGAAGAGGGAGCGGATGTTTGGGTTGGAGTCTTTGCTTCGGTCTGGATATTTGCCCTGGATGGATTATCCGGCCTGCGACGACTCCAAACGGCTATAATCCTGGAGGGGTACAAATACCTCTCCCCATCTTCAATCTGGAGTTGCTCGAATCCCCAGAAAAAACAGCACTATGTGAGCTACCAAATTCCCAAGATCTCTCCATTCAACAATCTAAAGGTCTTGATCTTTAGAGAATCTAAGGAGAAGGCCTTTATCTACATCATCACCGAAGCTATCTGAATTTCCCCCTCATTCATTTGAGGGCCCTTTGGATATAGATTTTCTTTTGAAATCCTAGATCTTGTTTTCTCTATTGCTAATTTTGATTTGTTGTGACAGCTTGTTTTCCTACTCGGGAGCCTCCAATTCAGTTGTGGATGCGTGCCCGATCTCGTTCTAAAGGCACTGGTTCCAGCCTTGAAGGGTACCGTATAGTGGAAGAGTGGATCAAGCCACTCGTGGCGAGATTCACTAGAGAATAGGGTGAGGCCTTAGTGACGTGGTGGTCTTAGTACTGCCCACCCCTCCAACGCAGATGTACTTCCTCTCAAAAGTAAGGAACTGCGGTAACTAAATCCCATGTCTCCACGTGCTCCACTATTAGTTACCTTGTTCCTCTCACTGCTCTTTACTCCTTTATCTCGTTTAGTAGACAGGTTGTCATATAGGTAAATTCATCGCAGTTGCATATCTAGAGGATTTACCTTTGTGTCAAGCCTAAATTGAAAAAGAATTAAAATTTGGAGTAACACCTATTCACCCCCCCCCGCCCTCTAGGTTCCCATATGGTCCCATTTCAATTGGTATCAGAGACTCGGCTCATATTTCGGGTTTTACCACCTAAGAGAGTATGGGTACTAGAATGGAGGGTGAATATTTGGCTAGTGTTCCGGTTACCATGGAAGATCTAGAGGGATGGAAAAATTCCTTGACTTATACCATGGCTACTCAAATGCAATAGAAGTGTGAAATGATAGCACGGCTCATGCCACCCAATAAATCTGCATCTCCCTCTCCTCTAGAGGACAAACCTTCTAAATCAAAGGATAATGCTTCTGCTAAATCCAATGTGGAGGTGGGGTATGAAAGCAAATATAATGGATCCTATTCCAAAAAGGGAAGTGGGAAGGAGGAGTACAACCATGTTCCTCATTTGTAGTCTCCCTATCCACCAATCCCTCATCCTCATATAAACAATAGGAGTGATCCACCTAAGCTAAGTGCATCTTCTTTTACTCAATGACAATTTTTGATGAAACCTCATGTGTGCAGTTCCTCTATTAATATGTGGAAGATTATCGAAGTTGGGCTCAATGTTGTAGATCCAACCAAATTTACAAGAAGAGAAGTTATTGATAGTCAACGCAACGCCACCGCTTTGCACATGATTCAACTTGGCATGAGTCCCAAGGACATGCCTCACATTGAACATCACAACATCACTAAGGAACCTTGGGATGCTCTCTCCGAGTTGTTCATTGGAAATGAGAGCATGAAGATAAAATGGTATGTTGTCTTTAGTAATAAAGTTGAAGGGTTTTCAATGATGGACGGTGAAAGGATCGTATGGGCACCTAGAGGGGGCGTGAATAGGTGCTACTTCAAATTTTACTCTTTTTCAATTTAGGGTTTAACAAAAAAGGTAAATTCTCTAGATATGCAACTAAGGTGAATTTACCTATATGTCACACTAGTACAACTAACTTAGCAAGAACAAGATACAAGTTAATGTGCGGTAAAGGATAGAAGTAACCGAAATGAAGCACACGGAGACACAAGGATTATTTCCCGCAGTTCCTTCCTTTTGAGGGGAAGTACGTCTACGTTTGGAGAGAGGGTGGTATCAAATCACCAATGCCATGAGAGGCCTCCCTTGTTCTCCGGTGAACCTCACCCCAAGGGGATCTATTCATGCTTCCACTATATCGGCAACCTTCAAGGTGGTAGCCGGCACCCTTACAACAAGTTTGAGGCTCACACATCCACAACTTAATTGGAGGCTCTCGAATCCAAGCAAGTTGTCACAACAATCAAATACAAGCTTGTAAGAACCAAATCAAGGCCTAGGGTTTACAATGAAACCCTAGAGCAACGGGCCCTCAAGTGAATGAGGGGGAAATGAAGATCTCTCTTGGTGAAGCTATAGATCAAGGCCTCCTCCTTTGATCATCCAAATATCAGCGAATTTGGATGGTTGGATGGGGAGATATAGTTGATTTGGTGGCTCAAATGGTGGTGTTCTTATTTTCTGGAACAAGCAGCTTGAGGTAGGGGATGAAGTCCCCTATTTATAGCCCCACATATTTCTGACCGTTTTCTGCCCGTTGGGGAGTTTCCACACTAGAAACTCCGATCTATACACCAGAGACTCCGGTCTACACCGGAGATTCCGGTCAGTCTCCGGTCCATCTCCGAACCACCTATCAGAATGTCCAGGGCCTAGTCTTGACGCTCCCTCCGGAGATTTGGCAGGAACTCCGGACTATGCACACCGGAGACTCCGTACTGCTGACACCAGAAACTCCGGTCTCTCAGAGTACACCAAAGTTTTTGGCAAATATTCGGCTTGTCTCCAGACCACTAGTCAGAGTGTCCCTGGGCATCAACTTCGATTCACTCTAGAGATTTGTGGCGAAACTTCGGACCACACCGGAGTTTCCGGTCTTTGCACACTAGAGACTCCAGTCTGGATTCTCCAGAAAACATCTGTTTCAGCCAAGGATTTTTCCATTGCAATACAGACTTTTCTCTTTTCAGTGGAATGACCTGGCAACATTAGCACACTGTAAAATTATCATCAAGTTGTTAACAGACATCAAAACTGATTAAGACAATAAATGTCCTTTCAATCTCCCCCTTTTTGGTGTTCGATGACAATAAGAGGTTTTGCATGAAATTCTTAAAGACAGTAAACATAGTTATGCTCCCCCTAACAATGTGCATCAAGATATACATGTAGTGCAACGCATATTAGATAATATAAGATAAAAGTTCACATAGTCTAGGCATAGCATGTCCATACACATAGTAGATAGTATCACAAGAACCAAATGAAGCAAATGTTCGAATTTAAGATAACGGCATAGGCAAATACGAAGCAACCAAATACCCAACCCATGCAAATCCTGGATGTTCCTAATAGACAACTTCTCCCCCTTTGGCATCAAAATGCCGAAAAGGGAAAAGTCCAAGCTATCGCTCCTATGAAATCACTCAGAGTCTTCGTCGTCATCGTCCTCATCCTCGTCCTCCTCATAATCATCATCAGCACCTGGAACCTGGGGCACTTTGCCATGAGGGCGAGAGGAGGAAGTGCCCTGTGAAGCAAAGCCAGATGTGACCTCTGAGAAGGTCTTCCAATCAAATAAGTTGTCATTCATTGCATTCCAAGCACCAAAAGAGAGTGTGTGATCTGACTCTGCAGATGGTTCAGCCCCATGCTCATCATTGTATTCAGTCTCCCCTTCCTCTTCTTCCTCTTCTCCTTGAGCCTTGATTTCCTTAAGGAGCTTCTCAATTCTGCGGTTGCTCTTATAGGAGGCATGTTGTTCCTTTCGAATGTACACATTCATGCAGCACAGTGTCTTCTCCCAGAATGATGCCTTCTTGACCTTCTCCAGAACAAACTCACGTGTGATAGGTGCCATAGGAGCATTGGAGGCATTCTTCCTCCTATAGCCCCATGGAGGAGTAGGACCACACTCAGCCTCAGAAATCTCATCATCTTCACTAGCATATGGTCAAATACAACTGTGGCATAGAATTGTTGCACCAGGACAATGTTGTAGTCCTCATGGAGCTCCATAAGATTGTGTAGCCCCAGCTTTTTAGTGACCCAAAGAGCATCTGTGAAGTAATCATTGGCACGCATGTGAGGGAAGTCCATATACCGTTGTGGACACACAGGGGACTTGGTGAGCTTGCGATAGTTATCTATCATGAACACTTTCTGCTCCTTTCTCCAATAACATTGGTCATCGCAGGTTCTTGGCAAGTCATAGAACCTTGTCTTGCGCAGCTCACGATATTCTTTCTTTGTCATATGGACAAGGGATTGCAAATTGTCATACTTGGACCTTTTGGCATGGTTTTATTCCTCAATGCACTCATGGTTCCTTCTCATATATTCAGCATCTTTGGCCAGCTGCCTCCAGTTAGATGGCGGAATAATGTACTGTCCAACTTCCTCATCAAACTGTGGATCCACTCTTTTGGACTTGGCTTTGGTGCGACCATGAAGAGAACCAGAGCCACTTGTGAATATATAGAGAGAGGGATAGCATGGAGGTGAGCACATATGTCCCGGAGACAAAACAAAACCCCCAAGACCTTGCAAGTTGTGCTAGAGGTAATCCACACTAGAGTCTCCGGGGTGCAACACTAGAATCTCTGGACCAGTCTGGAATCTCCTGTCTGAGAGACCAAAATCTCCGGTCTGGAGATGTCGGGTTGCACATGGGGGCTGCGGGAGGCATTACTTCTAGTAGATCAGGCAAGGAATTGAAGCTAATGTGATAGTATTGCATGCATACATGAGTTTCCAGTGAAAAAATCGGCACATTGCTCAAAATAAACGAAGGGAATGAACCCTAGGTCCATGGTGAGAAAGAGGGTACTAGATCTATCCACTGGAGTGATTCCACCAGTGGGGAATGACCCAAGGGTGGAGAGGGTGGAGGTGGGCGGCGGCACGGCGGATCCCAGTAGCTTTAAGGCCCCCAAGCGGAGGTTTTGGCGGAGGAGGCGACGGGTGTGAGGGTGGAGGTCGGGGGTGGAAGAAAGAGTTATTTGTGTCTCTTTCACCCCGACCTCCTTTAGCCACTGCCCGAAACCTCCCAGACCGGAGACTCCGGTCCGTCAGACTGGAAACTCCGGACTAACCGGAAACTCTGGTGTAAGCACACCGGAATCTCTGGTCCTCTTTGACCAAAACTACCAGGTTCAAGTGTTTAGGGACATATATGATGGAGAGCAAGTTTTATAGGCAGGGATAAGGCTTGGGTTAAGATGCCAAACTGTGAAGAACCAAGAATCAGTGAAAAATGACACAAATATCCAATAAAGCTCAAATTCAAACAAAATAAGAATCAACTCTTCATCATGAAGAGGGCGGTGGCCGAGGCCAGCATGTAAGAGTGTGAGGCATGATACCGTGAAGAATTATCCTTGGGGTCATAGACACTACTCATCAATGAAGCTTACATATCACAAAATGATATTAAGAGAATTGACTTTCTTAATTTTGGCATTATGGGGGGAGGGATAGCCCAATAGATTAGGACTGTACTCCCCTATCTCCATGCCTGCACCTAAACCACATAATGATCAAGTAAATAGGTGAGTATGCAAGATGATCAAGTCAACCTTCTTGAATCTACGATGTTTAGCTCATTCCTCAAATAGCAAAACCATGCTTCATCAAGTGGCTTCATGAATATATCGGCAAGTTGGTATTTGGTTGACACATAGGATAACTCAATATCTCCATGGGTAACATGATCTCTAATGAAATGATGATGAATGTCAATATGCTTTGTCCTTGTATGATCCACCGGATTGTAGGCAATCTTGATAGCACTTTCATTGTCACATAAAAGAGGCACTTTGTCACAATGGACATTATATTCCTTTAAAGTTTGACTCATCCATAACAATTGGGTGCATGCACTAGCAGCAGCCACATAATCAACCTCGACGGTGGAGAGAGACATACAGTTTTGCTTCTTAGAAGACCAACACACCAAGGACCTACGTAGGAATTGGCAAGACCCGGAGGTTGATTTTCTATCATCCTTATCACCATCCCAATATGAATCAATCTATCCATAAAGAGATAATGTTGAGCCCCTAGGATACCACACACCATAGTTTGGGGTATGAACCAAATATCGCAAGATTCTTTTGACCGCCATCAAGTGGCTTTACTTAGGAGACGCTTGATATCTTGCACACACTCCTACACTTAACACAATATTAGGTCTAGATGCACATAGGAAAAGCAAGGAACAAATCATGGATCAGTATACCTTTTGATCAACATCTTTACCATTTTGGTTTAGTTCAAGATGAGTCTTCATTGCCATGGGAGTAGGAGCTCCATTTAGTTCTTTCATGTTGAATCTCTTGAGCATGTTTTGAGTATACTTGGCTTGATTGAAGAAGGTTCCTCCTCTTACTTGCTTGATCTCAAAACCAAGAAATACCCTCATTCTCCCATCATAGACATCCTGAACCTATCAGTCATAAGCTTTAAGAATTCATCATTAAACAATTTGTTAGATGACACAAAGATAATATCATCAACATATATTTGGGAAATGAAAAGCTCCCCATTAACCTTCTTAGTAAAAAGAGAGTGGGATCAATTTTCCCAACCTCAAATCCACGGTATAACAATAACTCTCTAACATGCTCATACCATGTGCGTGGAGCTTGTTTAAGTCCATAGAGCGCCTTATCAAGCTTGTAGACGTGATTTGGGAACTTGGGATCCTCGAATCCCGGGGGTTGCTTAACATAAACCAACTCATGCAATGGACCATTTAGAAAAGCACTTTCCACATCCATTTGTTGTAATTTAAACTTATGATGTGCAACATATGCAAGAAGGATATAGATGGACTCAAGGCGAGCCACATGAGCATAGGTCTCTCAATAATCGATGCCTTCAATTTGTGAGAATCCTTGAGCTACCAATCTTGCCTTGTTCCTCACAACAATTCCATGTTCATCTTGCTTGTTCTTGAATATCCATTTAGTACCAATGACATTGAGACAATCTTTGGGATTTTCTACTAACTTACACACCTTGTTCCTCTCAAAGTTGTTGAGCACTTTGTGCATGGCTTCTAACCAATCTGGATCTTCAAGAGCTTCCCACACTTTCTTGGGCTCCACCATGGATATATGAGCTTGATGCTGACCAAAATGCTTCAATTGAGCTCGAGTGGACATTCCACTCCTTAGATCACCAAGAACATTCTCAAGAGTGTGGTCTATTCTTTCCAACATTCTATCCATTCTAGCTTTGTGACGAGTTTCAATCTCCATGTTGTTCCTTGTGGGGATCTCTTCATCATTCTGGTCCTCATCTTGACCTTGATCAACAATGGGTTCAATTTCATCCACATGAGTTACATGTTGATCTTGGTCTTGATCAGGCATGCTACTTTAAAGGCTTCGAGATGATCTTGTAGATGACTAAATAAATCTGCCTTGTGCAACTGTCTACGCAGGGCTAGACAGTCTGGTCAGCGGAGAGACCGGATAATCCATCCTGGAGCTTCTAGCCTGATCAACTTGGTGAGGGTTCTCAGCTTGTCTTTGGCTTGGGTCATCATTGCCCTCAATAATAGGAGCTTGTTGAATTTGTGAAGATGAGGGCTCCGCTTGAGTAGAGCATAGTGATACATTGCAAATGTATCTATAATTTTTGATGTTCCATGCTTAGTTTTATCCACTTTCTTGTGTTTTGTTCCAACTTTGGAGTACTTTTCATATGATTTCTTGGACTAACCTATTAACAAGAGCCACAGTGCCAGCTGCCTATTTTCTACTGTTTTTGGTTCCAGGAAAGTCAGAAAATGAATATTCTCGGAATTGGACGGGACAAAAGCCAAAGTGCCTATTTTTCCGGAAGTCATCAAGTGCCAGAATACGAGACGGAGAGGGGCCAGGGGCCGGCCACACCACCTGGCCACGCGTCCAGGCCTAGGCCACGCAAGGGGGTGGTGTGGTGGCTCCTGACACCCCCTCGGCCTCTCCTTCCGCCTATAAGTTGCCCTCGGGACGAAAACCCTAAGTACCCGATCAAAAATCCACGAAAGAGTCTGTAGCCTCCGTCATCTCCATCCCTAGATCGGGAGGGATCTGAAGCTCTTCCCGGCACCCTGCCGGAGAGGAGAATTCACCCTGGAGGCCTTCTTCATCACCATGCAAGCCTCCAGTGTGATGCGTGAGTAGTTCATCCTTGGACTACGGATCCATGTAGTAGCTAGATGGCTGGTTTCTCCTTCTTTGTGCTTTCATGTTTAGATCTTGTGAGCTCCGTTCATGATCAAGATCATCTATTTGTAATCCATACATGTTGTGTTTGCGGGGATCCGATGGATATTGAGATGATATTTCAGATTGATTATTGATTCTATCATGTCTTTGTTATTTGAGATCTTGCATGCTTTCCGTTGTTAGTAGATATCTTGGCCAAGTAGATGCTAGCAACTCCAAGAGTTAGTATTTATGCTCGATAGTGGGTTCATGCCTCTGGTAATCTGGGGAAGTGATAGAAATCTCTAAGGTACTAAATGTGTTGTTGCTACTAGGGAGAAAACAACGATCTTTTGTTCATAGAACAATTGTATTGTTTACTTTACATGTACTTCGTAAAGCAATAATCGGTTGCTTGCAACTTAATCTTTGGAGGGGTTGGATGATAACCTGAAGGTGGATTATTAGTCATAGATGCAGTTGGATGGCGGTCTATGTATTATGTTGTAATGCCCAATCAAGTCTCAGAGGAGTCAAGATGATTAGTATATGCACGTATTGCTTTCTTGGTGTTTGTCAATTGCCCCGCTGTAATTTGTTTACCCAGCATGTTATCTATCTAAGGAGAGCCACCTCTAGTGAACTATGGATCCCGGTCCTTTACTTTACATACAATCTACAATCTTTTACTGCTTTGTGTTTACTTTCTGCAAACTTTTACTTCTTTCCATTCAATACGTTTAATCCTTTGTTTTCCGCAAAACACGGTGAGATTGACAACCTCATCGCAAGTTGGGGACAAAGTTCTGTGGTTGTATTGTGCAGGTCTCCACATTGCTACTAGCACCGGTAGTGCACCCTGCCAAAGCTCAGTAACACCTTTGGGGTGTTTCCTTGCTCCTACTGGTTCGATTAAACCTTGGTCTCATAAACTGAGGGAAAACTTGCTGCTGTGCTCATCATACCTTCCTCTTGGGGTTCCCAACGAGCTCTACATCAACCACGAGCCAGCAAAGATTTTTCTGGCACCGTTGCCAGGGAATCAAGGACATCTTCACAAGGGGAGTCCCTCATAACCAATCTCTTTACTTTGTTGTTTTTGTTTTGCTTAGCTTCCTTTTGCTTTGTTTGCTTGTTTTGTTCTTAAAAAAAACACAAAAAAATTAGTTTTACTAGTTTGCTTTCTTATTTAAAAAAAAACAAAAAAATCAGTTCCTATCTCATTATGTCTAGCCTTGCTCCTGTCACTATGTCACCCAAGGAAATGATTTTCACTTTTAAACAAGGAATTGAGGAAAGTTTTGAGGAATCTTGGTCTAGAATCTCTGATCTACATGAAAAAACTGAGCCTAAAATGACTCAAAGCTTGTTCCTTAGCAGTTTTTACCTTGGGATTGCTCTTTGCTATAGATATGCCCTAGATGCTATTGTGGGAGGAGACTTCCTCCAATGTAATGAGGATGATGCTATTAATGCTATAAAGAAATTGATCCTCACTTACAAACTGATATTTCCTTCGCAAAAATATTTGCTAGGTTGGACACTCTTGAGGCTAGCACTACTAGATTAGAAGGGTGCTATAATACTCTTAGGAAGCATCACGATTATGTCCCAAAAAACTCTGAACCATCAAAGTGGTTCCCTACAGTAAAGATTGAGATGAATGCTGAAACTTTTCAAGCTCGCTGTGATATCATGTCTGAATTTTGCCTTATGCCCAAAGATATTTATAAATCTCTGAATATTTGGGGGCTCATTGAGGGAGGAAAAGAAATATCTCTTACTAATAATACTACCATATTACCTCTTGAAATAGCTGAAGGAGTGTTTACAAAGATCCTTGGGAAAACGATTTCTATTGATTATCTTGTTATTGAATGTGCAGGAAAAGGACAAATTACACTTGGAAGGTCCCTATTGGAACTTCTTGGAGCAATAATAGATGTGGGAAAGGGGACCATGCACCTTTCTTCTCCACCAAACAATCATATTTTCCCCAAGGCTAAGAATAAAAGTAAGAGAGGTAAGGGCAAGAAAGTTGGTTTTAATGCTTCTTCATTTGAGAACACTTGATTCTTTCTTTGCTTCTTATGCCTAACTTAAAGGCGTTAAAGAAAAGTACTTGTTGGGAGATAACCCAAGAGTTTTTGATGAGTCTTGGAAGTTATTAACTCTGTAATAACCTCTCCTTATCCTTTTTATTTGCTTTTTGTGCCAAGAGTAACCTCTAATGAGAGTGAAGTAATGATTGGGAAAGTTGCTGTCCCGAAACAGATTTCTATGCTTCACCGTAAAAATTCCTGAGAGAGCTCTGTATGTCGTATTGAGATGTAATTTTTTGTTCTTCTGCCCGAGGTTGTTATCTAACATTCTTTAGTTCAACACTTTTTGATTTGATCAACATAAGGTCTTCGAAAAAATTCGTCTTTACCTGCTGGTCTGTTTTGACAGATTTCTGCCATTTTCTGCATTTGCTTCTTGTTGGTTCCTTCTTGAGTTCTTTTGGGAAATTGAGATTTTTGAGGGAAGTGCTACAGTATCTAGTGTTCTAATGGAAGTTTATTTGGTGTTGTAACTGAACCTTAAGACTTATTTATCTTAAGTGCACTAATGTTGCTAATGAGATTGTGTGAAGTTTTGTATGAAGGAAAATTTTCAGGTGTATGGAAGGAAATGAGTAATAAGATGAAGGATGGACTAAAGCTCAAGCTTGGGGATGCCATGCGTGTCACCCCAATAAATATCCAATAAGTACAAGCGTCAAAGCTTGGGGATGCCCAAGGCACCCCCCTTCTTCATCAATAAAAATTCCAGGTTTCTTCCAAACGCTTCATTTTTATTGCTTCATGCACAGTTGTGTTTTTCTTGGAGCGTCTTCTTTTTCATTTTCGTTTTGGTTTTTCGTTTGCTTGGTTTGCTTAGTTTTCTGAATAAATTGGTTGGACCCTCCCTCTTTCACACTTTGTTTTTCATTTAGTTTGGTTTGGTTTGGAAAAGAGTAGGAAAGTTCATACTTATGTGGTAAAAAGAGCTCGTTTTTGACTGTGGCCTATGCTTAGTCATGCCATGCTTGATATTGTTTTGGCTTTATGCTTAGTATTCTTTTCTGTAGCATGACTTGTTATAAACAATTGAGATTGCTTAATGTGCCTTGGATGAATCATGCGTTGTTTTAGCATATTAAAGCATAGTATAGTGGTATTCTCCTTTGATGCTTTATTTGGGTTGACTTGGCACATGCTCACACCATGTTATGACTATCTCAAGTCACCATAGCCTTTATGATCCTTTAGTTTTCAACTTGTAGTATCACTTTATGCTTTGATCAATGATGTTTTGTCGCTCTGCATGATTATGGCCATTATTGCTCTCTTAGTTTGTCGCTCCCAGTCTTTTGCTAGCCTCCACCACCAAGTATGAGTTCCACTCATGCATCCAACTCCCTAAACCAAGTTATTCCAAAGAGTCCACCATACCTACCTACTAGCTTATGCTATTCCAAGTATATTCATGCTTTTGTTTACCTTCCACTTGTTATGAGAAAACTAGTGATTAAAGCTCTCACGAACTTGATGGCACACTTTACTTTACTTGCCCTTAATAAACTTGAACCATTGTGTCTTCTATGTTGTATATGCTTGCACTTATTTGTTGGGAATTAGCAGAACCATGCTTTCATGGGGAACGCTTTCAACATTGCACTTGGTACTTGTACCTAGTTGATATCATGCTCTTTTGTATATGGATGTCGTCGGTGTGAAATGAAAGGGGAGCTTGTAAGTCCATGGAGTTATGTATATGTGTTAGAGAAACGCCTGGGCCGCTGGTCTAATCCATGCTGACATGGTGGAAACCTGCAGCGTAACCATAATGAGCTGTCTATGAAGCATTCTTCTTATAAAAAAAGAGTCCTATATTGAGAAAAGAGAAAAAGAAAAACAAGATACTATGAAAAGAGGAAAGAGAGAAAAAAGCACCATATTCCCATGGTAAATAAGAAGAATGATGAGATGCTTGTTGTCTGCTTGCCTTGTCATTTTGATATGGGGATTCTTCCGTATCATCGGGCAAGGGGTACCCCGTTGGCGGTTCTCAATGATACACATGTACTTACAATGACAAGAACTTACCGGTGACTAAACTTGAGTAGCATGAGGAGCGGCCCTCGTATACAAGGGACATGAGATTTCTGACTTATACTTCATCAAGCATGTACACCATAGTTTGTTCACTTTAACCTTAATCACTTCAAGATGCTTATGATAGGGGCAATGAGAGCTGAAAGCTTTAAGTATCATAATTTATGGAAACTCTTTATGAGACTTGAATCCCTAGTTCCTTTTTACAAAAAGGCCTTTCTTCCACCATTATATTGAGTCTCCACCTTCTATCTTTATGCACCTACTTTGAGAGCATAGTGGCCATTCTTAGTTCTATGTGCATTGTCCCAAGACTAGTTGATTGATGCATAACTTGTTATTGCTTGTTTGAAACTATTGTATCTAGTCACTCTTATGAACTTTGAAGGTGTCATATGCATTTATATTTGCTACTCTATTGAGGGACAAGCTGAATACTTGTATGCTATGTTTTGTTTATGTGAAACAAACAAACGTCTTGCAAAGCATTGTTATTCATGAATCTTTTGTTTGTGCCTTTTCATGTTGCATCATAGTTTCTTTGCTTATTGCTAGAACTTTGTCTTTCATGTTATGATTGAAGTACTATGATCCCAGCTTTGAATGTTTTGCAAATACTTTGATCAAGTCTTTGATGGTGCATGTCACCTCAAAAATTATTTGTTTTTATCACTTACCTACTCGAGGATGAGCAGGAGTTAAGCTTAGGGATGTTGATACATTGCAAATGTATCTATAATTTTTGATGTTCCATGCTTAGTTTTATCCACTTTCTTGTGTTTTGTTCCAACTTTGGAGTACTTTTCATATGATTTCTTGGACTAACCTATTAACAAGAGCCACAGTGCCAGCTGCCTGTTTTCTGCTGTTTTTGGTTCCAGAAAAGTCAGAAAATGAATATTCTCGAAATTGGACGGGACAAAAGCCAAAGTGCCTATTTTTTCGGAAGTCATCAAGTGCCGGAATACGAGAGGGGGAAGGGCTAGAGGCCGTCCACACCACCTGGCTGCGCGGCCAGGCTGGGCCCATGCCAGGGGGTGGTGTGGTGGCCCCTGGCACCCCCTCGGCCTCCCCTTCCGACTATAAGATGCCCTCGGGACGAAAACCATAAGGACTCAATCAAAAATCCACGAAAGAGTCTGTAGCCGCCGTCATCTCCATCCCTAGATCGGGAGGGATCTGAAGCTCTTCCCGGCACCCTGCCGGAGAGGGGAATTCACCCTAGAGGCCTTCTTCATCACCATGCAAGCCTCCGGTGTGATGCGTGAGTAGTTCATCCTTGGACTACGGATCCATGTAGTAGCTAGATGGCTGGTTTCTCCTCCTTTGTGTTTTCATGTTTAGATCTTGTGAGCTCCGTTCATGATCAAGATCATCTATTTGTAATCTATACATGTTGTGTTTACAGGGATCTGATGGATATTGAGATGCTATTTTAGATTGATTATTGATTCTATCATGTCTTTGTTATTTGAGATCTTGCATGCTTTCCGTTGTTAGTAGCTATATTGGCCAAGTAGATGCTAGCAACTCCAAGAGTTAGTATTTATGCTCGATAGTGGGTTCATGCCTCTGGTAATCTGGGGACATGACAGAAATCTCTAAGGTACTAGATGTGTTGTTGCTACTAGGGAGAAAACAACGATCTTTTGTTCATAGAACAATTGTATTGTTTACTTTACATGTACTTCGTAAAGCAATAATCGGTTGCTTGCAACTTAATACTGGAGGGGGTTCGGATGATAACCTGAAGGTGGATTATTAGTCATAGATGCAGTTGGATGGCGGTCTATGTATTATGTTGTAATGCCCAATCAAGTCTCAGAGGAGTCAAGATGATTAGTATATGCATGTATTGCTTTCTCGGTGTTTGTCAATTGCCCCGCTGTAATTTGTTTACCCAGCATGTTATCTATCTAAGGAGAGCCACCTCTAGTGAACTATGGATCCCGGTCCTTTACTTTACATACAATCTACAATCTTTTACTGCTTTGTGTTTACTTTCTGCAAACTTTTACTTCTTTCCATTCGATACGTTTAATCCTTTGTTTTCCGCAAAACACGGTGAGATTGACAACCTCATCGCAAGTTGGGGACAAAGTTCTGTGGTTGTGTTGTGCAGGTCTCCCCGTTGCTACTAGCATCGGTAGTGTGCCCTGCCAAAGCTCAGCTAGTAACACCTTTGAGGTGTTTCCTTGCTCCTACTGGTTCGATTAAACCTTGGTCTCATAAACTGAGGGAAAACTTGCTGCTGTGCTCATCATACCTTCCTCTTGGGGTTCCCAACGAGCTCTACATCAACCACGAGCCAGCACATAGTTCTTCTCGATCTGCCACAAGGGCTTCCTCAACGGGGCGGATGAATCCCGCACCCATTCTTCTAATGGCATATTGAGGTATTTCATCATCTACATCACAAACATCAACACGCCCCGCTTGGGGGGCATCATATTCTTCGAAAACCACACTACACGATTCTATGACAATCCCGGAGAGTTTATCATATATTCGATAAGTGTGTTAATCGAGACCATAGCCAACCAAAATACCCTCTAAAGCTTTGGAATCAAATTTGGACAACAAACACCTTTTATGATACAGAAACACTTACAACCAAACACCCGGAAGTATGATACGTTGGGCTTGTTACCGGTAAGTATTTCATATGGAGTCTTGATCAACTCTTTGTGGAGGTAGAGCCGTGATGACCCACAAGTATAGGGGGTGTACCGCAGTATTTTCGAGGGAAGTGAAACCCAATTTACTGATTCGACACAAGGGGAGCCAAAGAATATTTATAAGCCTTAATAACTGAGTTGTCAATTCAGATGCACCTGGAAACAATCTTGCTCACAGCAGTTTATCAGTAGCAACAGTTTTGTAGTAGGAATAGTAAAAATGGCAGAGTAAAGTAAAGACAGCAGTAACAATAGCAGTAAACAGTAGGATTCGATTGCGGTAGGCATAGGGATGGATGGACGGGCGTTGCATGGACAAGACAATTCATATAGCAATTAGAACATAGGGCAATTGCAGATAAAATAAGATAAAGCATCCAAGTACTAGATAATCCTAGGCATGTGTTCCATATATAGTCATACGTGCTCGTAATGAGAACTTGCACAACATCTTTTGTCCTGCCAGCCCGTTTGCAGCGGGGCCTCAAGGGAACTACTGGCAATTAAGGTGCTCCTTTTAATAGAGCACTGAAGCAAAGCATTAACACTCCGTGAACACATGTGATCCTCACATCAAAGCCATTCCCTCTGGTTATCCCGATTTCTGTCACTTCGGGGCCATTGGTTTCGGACAACAACGTGTGTATACAACTTGCAGATAAGACCATAAACAATACTATCATAATGAATCAATAATATGTTCACATCTGAAATCATGACACTCGGGCCCTACTGACAAGCATTAAGCATAACAAGTCACAACAAAGTCATGAACCACTAAAAAAGATACTAGGCACCATGCCCTAACAATCTGATGCCATTACATGAACGATCTCATCCAATCCCTACCATCCCCATAGCCTACAGCGGGGGATTACTCACTCATAGATGGGGGAAACATGGACGGTCGATGGAGAAGCGATGGTGATGATGATGGCGATGATCTCCTCCAATTCCCCGTCCCGGTAGGGTGCCAGAACGGAGTTTCTGGTGCTGTTTCGTGGAATCTGGTGGTGGCGGCAGAGCGGAAATCATTCTGGAAAAACGTCGAACCCTCCTGAGTTTTTAGGTCAGAAGGCAACTTATAGGCGAACAGGGAGACCGAGGGGAGTGCAGGCGGCAGACCACCTGGCGCGGCCTGGGCTTGCCCGCGCGGCTAGGTGGTGTGGCCTGGGCCCAACCCCCTCCGTCTCGTATTCTGGCTCCGGGAGTCTTCTGGTGAAATAGGATTTTTGGCATATTTTCCGGGATTTTTCCTGATAGTTGATTTTCTGCACAAAAAGTAGACACCAAAGCAATTCTGCTGAAAACAGCGTCAGTCCGTGTTAGTTGCATCCAAATCTCACAAGTTTAGAGGAGAAATAATAACAAAAGTGTTCGGGAAAGTAGATACGTTTTGGACGTATCAACTCCCCCCAAGCTTAGCTTATTGCTTATCCTCAAGAAATTCAGTTGAAAACTGGGTGCGATAAAAGAACTTTCACGAACACATTTGCTTCATATGATGTATATATTCTCAGCATGTGATCAACTACTTAGACAATTCATAATAAGGAGTATGCAACTAAGTTTACTTAATAGGCATTGCAAGCTATGAAGAGATTCCAACTCAAAAATAATAAGTAGCATGAAGCATAAACATAAGCAACATTACAATGCTCATAACAAGGTATGACAGAGTGGTATATCGCTTGCCTTTGATTGTGAATGCCAAGGCACCTCTGAAGTTCAGGTGAAGACTAGAAGTAAAGATATCAAAGATACAAGCATCAAAGTCATAACACAAATAGTCAAGTTTTGAGACAAGCACAAAGAATGACAACTATGCTCTCAAGAAGGTGCTCAAAGAATATGTGGAGACTCAACAAGTAAAATAAAAGGTTTTAAATAGTTTGAAAGGCTTCCAAATGCTGAAAGTATGGTACTCATTAGCTTTGAGATCTCATTTCCCCTATCATAAGCATCTTTAAATGGTTAAGGTTAAAGTGACACAACTAAGAGGATATGCTTGACAACTTATAAATCGAAGTCTCATGCCCCTTACTTACGAAGACCGATCCTCATGCTACTCAACTTTAATCATGAGTAAGATCTTGTCATTGTAAGTATATATGTATCATACAGAACCGCCAACGGGGTACCCCTTGCACATGATACATGAGCTATCCCATAATCAAAATGACAAGGCAAGCAGACAATGAGCATCTCAGCGATCTTTTTATTTACTATGTGCGTAGATTTTTATTGAGGATGCTTCATAGATTGCTCATTATGGTTATGCTGCAAGTTTCCACCATGATTAGGCATGGCTTAGGCTAGCGGCCCAGGCGTTTCTCTAACATACATACAAACTCCATGATCTTACAAGTTCCACTTTTATTTCACACCGCCGGGATCCATAAGCAAAAGAACATGATATCAACGAGGTACTAAGTACCAATGCAATGTTGAAAGCGTTCCCCATGATACATAGTTATGCTAACTTCAACTTATAAAGCGCAAGCATATACACAACAAAGAAGGATGCAATGGTTCAGGTTTATTAAATGCAAGAAAATAAAGTGTGCCATCAAGTTTGTGAGAGCCTTACTAACTAACTTTCTCATAACAAACAAACATTTTATTCGGAAGAAAACAAGGCATATTGAATATGCACGGAAGTAGCAAATGATGCTAATAGGTAGGTATGGTGGACACTTTGGCAATATTTGGTTTTAGGGAGTTGGAAACATGAGTAAAATACTCAGTGAAAGTGAAGGCTAGCAATAGTAAGGGAGCGACAAACAAGAGAGCAATAGCTGTCATAATCATGCTTGCAACAAAACAGGACTAATCATGGTATGAAAGTGATTCAAGATCCTCAAGGCAAAATAATTCATCGAGGCTTAACTGATTATTTCAGTCATGTTCATGCGTGAGCATGTACCAAGTCAATTCAAATGAAACATTCAGAGGAGGATACCACGGTGTCATACCAAGTTATGAATAGCGTAATACAAGCAAACATTCATATGACATGCTACAAACTATTAGCAAGCTGGAACTAATCATACGAAAGCAAGAACTACTAAGCATCCAAAGATAACATACACCCTACACGAACAGGCTAAGCATGCCCACAATGATGAGTATATGTACAAAAATGAAAACAAGTAGAGTTCGTTACTAGCCTCTTACCACACCTCAAGTTGTCATTAATCCTCATTATTGCTCTTCACTTGTGTGGCTTGAATAATAATATGAAACCAATATCCACTAAGGACTGCTGAACCCTGTAGAAAACTCACAAAACCAAAGAAGAACGACAAATATTTTTCTTGTTTTCGATTTTAAGAAATAAGAACCAAAAAGGAAAAGCAAGCAAAGCAAAATCTTTTTGGGTTTTTCAAATAGTTCAAACAAGCAAAAAGGGGAAAACAAATCAAGGCGAAAAGAAGAAGAAGCAAACCAAAGAGAAACAACCAAAATATTTTTGGTATTTTTGTGTTTTATAAAGAAAAGGCAAAGAAAGAACGAAAACCAAAAAGAAAACGAAACATGAATATACAAAGTACCGACGCAACATGATAGGGAGATGAGTGCAATGCTGGTGTACCTCCCCCCAAGCTTAGGCTTTTATCCTAAGTGGGTATCAATCCCAAGCCGACCAGGATGACGTGTCTCCGTAGTATGACGAGGAGGTACCCTCGTCCTGGTGCAAGCTCAAGTATGTCCCTCCGTAGTGTGCGGAGTAATCGTAGGAGGGTACATCCTCCTGGTGCTGCTCGTGGAAACCCAGCAAGTGAAGTTGCTCGTCCACCTCCTCCTTAGAGCGTGACCACGGTCTCCTGTGAACACTAAACAAAGAAGACTGCGGCAAAGGGATCTCCCTCTCATCCCCGTCAGTAAACAGCATCCTATATACTAGACTGTCCAAATCAGAAGCAGCAGTGACAAAGTGATGAGTTTTCATAGCAACAAGGTCAAGCCTTTGTGGTGCCAATACAGTATCACTGGGGTCCACTGAAAGACCTAATACATTGACCATACGCGAGGCAATGATGCCCCCATAGATAGGCCCCCTAGCAGCTAGGCGGCGAGCAATAAGCGAGCCAAGATTGTACCGAGTGTCATTGTTGAGCGCAGCAGCAAGGAAAGCTAAATGATAGTTGGAGATATTGCTTGTGTTGTCCCTACCAAGTATGCTAGTAGCAAGATAATATGCAAAGTATCTAAGAGCAGGGAGTTGGATGTTTCTTATCTTTCCGCGTTGCGCCACGCGGTCATCATCATTGGTCACCCCTTTGTAAAGCTCCAGTAAATCAGCGGGTCGCCCTTGAATTTTCTTCACGGTCTCTGTCATGCTTACACCTACAATACTGTAAAATATTTCCAATGGCATGGTAAAGGGAAGATTATAAATTTTGAAAGAGACAGTTGACTGATAGGGCGTGTTAGTAAACGTGAAGCTCTCAACAAAGGTGTTGGTGAGCATAGCGTATTGCTCACTCTCATCTTGCATATATGAGGTCAAACCAACGCTCTCAATTAGTAGCAAGAAGTCATCAAGAATCCCTGCAGCTTGTAAGAAAGTAAAACAAGGAAAAGTAGATGGGTGAGCACCACCATCGTCCCTTTCATTACCAAAACAAGTTGCAATGAGATCTTCGTTGTATGATGGACTAAACTGAGAGGCTGATCTTGAGGGCCTCGACCTCCTAGGTGCATCCCTATCAAATATCTCTCCAAAGGTATGGTTGTTCATGCTTGGTATTTTGAAATTTTAACACCTATTAAACAAGTGATTGCAAAGTGAATAAAATGAAGGATTCTACTCATAGGGACTTGTAAGAGGCCTAAACATGCATCAAAACTATATCTCTAAGCATCAAACAAGCTTACAAGCTCTCATAACTTGTCACCTATAGCAGCAAAATACTCAAGATATAATCCACTAAACTCAAATCTACTTGGACAAGGGGAGGAGTCACATACCAGATAACAAGTGCTCCAAATTTCAGCAACAAAGATGGGCTGAGCAAGGATATCGAAAAAGTCGAGAGCAAGCACAGAAAGAACGCGATTTTGAGCAATGAACTAGAGCTTACTCGGGAGAGAGAAGAGAGTGGCAGGTGAGAGAGTTAGTGGAGGGCCAGGGGTGGCCCACACCATGGCATGGTGCCACCCAGGGCAGGCCGTGCCACCAGGTGGTGAGCCTGCCTGGTGGGTCCCCCTGGTACCTCCCAGGCACTCCTCTTCCCCTTTTCACGTAAAAATTTAATATGAATTTTCTAGAATTTTTCGAGACACTTTATTTTTAGGCATTTTTCAGGTATAGAAGAATGATTTTCTGACAGACAGATTTTTTTTTGGAATGATGCAATGACAAAACAAGGCTAGAACTAAAGAAGTTCTAAGACACTCTAACATGCAAGCAACTAACAACAAAAGGATAACTAAATGAAAGCAAAACTAAAATGGATAGAATAGAAGTAAACGGAGATAATCACGGTGAAAACATTGTTTTGTTCAATGAAATACTTTTGTTAACAAGGTTGATCAGGTCTCTTTACCAAAACAATTTCATATGAGACAAAACTTTGTATTCCACTAATGATTATGTTACCTCAACCTTGATAGCAATGGTCCCAATCATAATAGTTTCAAATTTTTCTCTTGGTATGGGACAATATATTTCTCCAACTTGAATGCCCTCAACATGTTCAATTGAATTCAAACCATAAGTCCTTTCAATCTTCTTGGGGAAATAGACAGTATGTTCCTTGTCATTAACATTGAAAGTCACCTTTCCTTGATTACAATTAATAACAACTCCTGCAGTATTAAGAAAAGGTCTCCCAAGAATAATGGACATATTATCATCTTCAGGCATTTCAAGCACAACAAAATCAGTTAATATCAAGCAATTATGAGCCACTTGAATAGGTACATCCTCACATATACCAACAGGAATAGTGGTAGATTTATCAGCCATTTGCAAAGATATATCAGTTGGTATTTGTTTTTCTAGTTGAAGCCTCTTATAGAGAGAGAAAGGCATAACACTAACTCTAGCTCCCAAATCACACAAAGCAGTTCTAACATAACTGTTCTTAATAGAGCAAGGGATAGTTGGAATCCCTGGGTCTCCAAGTTTCTTTGGAACCTTACCATTAAAGGAATAATTAGCAAGCAAAGTAGAGATTTCTTCATTAGGGATCTTCCTTTTATTCGAGACAATATCCTTCATATACTTTGAGTAAGGAGGTAATTTAATAGCATCAGTCAAAGGAATTTGCAGGAATAAAAGTTTCATCCACTCACAAAACTTATTATAGTGTTCATCTTCCTTTGACTTGTGTTTCTTATCAGGGAAAGGCATAGGTTTTTGGACCCAAGGCTCTCTTTCACTACCATGTTTCTTAGCAACAAAATCTTCTTTAGTGTATTCAGTATTCTTAGTGTGCTTTTCAGGTTCTTCTTCAACTTTTTCTTCATTTGGAGCTTCATTTTCCTCATTACCACTTTCAGTTTCAGCATCAGAGATAGATATACTATTAGGATCTATAGCAGGTTCAGAGGGTTCTACAACAGTCTTATGTTTCTTTTTCCTTTTCTTACGAGTAGAGCCACTATTTTAAGCTTGTTGAGAATGCTGCTCAATTCTTTTGGGATGCCCCTCAGGATATAGAGGATCCTGGGTAGCAGCTCCACTTCTAGTTCTAATTTCATAAGCATGTTTTTCTTTAGCAGCGTTAACTAGCAAGTCTTTTTGCACTTTAACGAGTTGATCTATTTGAGTTTGAACCATTTGAAAGTGTTTAACAATTATTTTAACATCATTAGAGGTTCTTTCCACAATATCTTTCAAATCAACAGTAGCTCTAGTGTTTTCCATTAGATGATTTTGCACCCTTTTCTTAAAATTATCTTGCTTAACAATAAAGATATCGAATTCTTCTAAGCATTGATCAGGAGGTTTAGAGTAAGGGATATCACCTTCATCAAAGTATTGGAGAGAGTGTACCTCAATAGTGGATGAGTAGGGGATAGGCTTACATAATTCTTCTATAGGAGGTAAATTCTTGACATCTGCAGCTTTAATTCCCTTTTCCTTAAGACATTTCTTAGCTTCCTTCATCACTTCATCATTTAATTCAATAACTCCCCTCTTCTTTGATGTTGGAATAGGCACTGGTATAGTAGGTTCAGGTACAATTACTTCAGGTATAGCTTGTTCAGGAGGAATCCAATCTTCATAGTTCTTACTTATTTTAGCCATTAATTCCTCAGCTTCCTTAGGAGTCCTATTCCTGAAAACACAATCAGCACAACTATCTAGGTATGTCCTAGAATCTTCGGTTAGTCCATTATAACATATATCAAGAAGCTCATTCTTAGGTAATGGACTTCCAACATGTGCATGAATTAGAGCACAAAATCTTGCCCATGCTTCGGGCAATATCTCTTTTTCTCCCTGTTTAAAATCAATAGGAGACAATTTGGGTCTAATAGTACGCCTCTCAAGGAGACTCTTAGCAGCGCTCCTATCATGGGTGTTTTTACATTCTTTAATAAATTCATCAGTCATCTGAACATAACCATCTTCAATATCATAACTTTCACTAGACTCAGGTGAACTAACAGGTGTAGTAGTGTCTTCATTAGGAGTTTCAGTATTTCCAGCTATAGTTCTAGCAATCGTAGCATCTAGGAAAGGACCTAATGAACTACTCTTATCAAGCACAATAGAAGTAGCATCATAAGCTTCAGAAGTTTAAGATTCAGCAGTAGTAGCAGTATGTGTAGCATGTGTATGTGGTGGTGTAACGAGCTTACTCATAATAGAGGGTGAATCAAGAGCAACAGAGGTGTTCAAAACCGTACCTCTTCTTGTAGTGGATGGTAAAATAGGAACCTTTCCATCACGAGACTTACCCATGATGGATGGATAGCAGCGAACAATAGAGAATCCAAGTGAACTTGATAAATAAAGCTATGCTCCCCGACAACGGCGCCAGAAAATAGTCTTGATGACCCACAAGTATAGGGGGTGTATCGCAGTATTTTCGAGGGAAGTGAAACCCAATTTATTGATTCGACACAAGGGGATCCAAAGAATATTTATAAGCCTTAACAACTGAGTTGTCAATTTAGCTGCACCTGGAAACAATCTTGCTCATAGCAGTTTATCAGTAGCAACAGTTTTGTAGTAGGAATAGTAAAGTAACATCAGTAGTAAAGTAAAGACAGCAGTAACAATAGCGAAACAAGAGGATTCGAAAAGGTAGGCATAGGGATGGATGGACGGGCGTTGCATGGACAAGACAATTCATATAGCAATCAGAACATAGGGCAATTGCAGATAAAATAAAATAAAATAAAGCATCCAAGTACTAGATAATCCTAGGCATGTGTTCCATATATAGTCATGCGTGCTCGCAATGAGAACTTGCACAACATCTTTTGTCCTGCCAGCCCGTTTGCAGCGGGGCCTCAAGGGAACTACTGGCAATTAAGGTGCTCCTTTTAATAGAGCACCGGAGCAAAGCATTAACACTCCGTGAACACATGTGATCCTCACATCAAAGCCATTCCTCCGGTTATCCCGATTTACATCGCCGGGCCATTGGTTCCGGACAACAACGTGTGTATACAACTTGCAGATAAGACCATAAACAATACTATCATAATGAATCAATAACATGTTCAGATCTGAAATCATGGCACTCGGGCCCTACTGACAAGCATTAAGCATAACAAGTCGCAACGAAGTCATAAAGCACTAATAAAAGATACTAGGCACCATGCCCTAACAATCTGATGCCATTACATGAACGATCTCATCCAATCCCTACCATCCCCATAGCCTACAGCGGGGATTACTCACTCATAGATGGGGGAAACATGGATGGTCAATGGAGAAGCGATGGTGATGATGATGGCGATGATCTCCTCCAATTCCCGTCCGTAGGTGCCGAACGGAGTTTCGGTGCTGTTCGTGGAATCTGGTGGCGGTGGAGCGGAACTCTTTCGGAAAAATGTCGAACCCCCTGAGTTTTTAGGTCAAGGCAACTTATAGGCGAAGAGGAGACCGAGGTTCTGGCGGCGGCTGACCACCCCCTGGCGCGGCCTGGGCTTGCCCGTGCGGCCAGGTGGTGTGGCCTGGGCCCAGCCCCCCTCCGTCTCGTATTCTGGCTCTAGGAGTCTTCTGGTGAAATAGGATTTTTGGCATATTTTCCGGGATTTTTCCTGATAGTTGATTTTTTGCACAAAAAGTAGACACCAAGACAATTCTGCTGAAAACAGCGTAAGTCCGCGTTAGTTGCATCAAAATCACACAAGTTTAGAGGAGAAACAATAGCAAAAGTGTTCGGGAAAGTAGATACGTTTTAGATGTATCAAGCCGGTTCGATGCATGACAGATGGTGGAGATAGCCTCAGCCCAAAATTGTATGGAGACTTAAACTCTGCCAACATGAACCTGGCCATATCCATTAATGTCCTATTCTTCTTATCGGACACACCATTTTGTTGAGGGGTGTATGCAGCGGAATATTGATGTTTTATCCCTTCATCACTAAGAAATCCATTCAAGGTGTAGTTCTTGAACTCGGTTTCATTGTCACTTCTTATCGCTAGCACGGGCACATTGTATTGATGTTGGACCATATTGTCGAAGTCTATGAAGTATTGTTGGGTGTCACTCTTCAACTTGAAGAAGTATACCCATGAATATCTTGAGTAGTCATCAACAATCACCAAACAAAATGTCTTCCCACCAAGACTTGCATGAGATGGAGGACCAAAGAGATCCACTTGAAGGAGCTCCAAGATCCTCTTCGACTTTATAATGTTATTTGTCTTGTGGGCAGAATCATGCATCTTTCCTTCAACACACACCTAGAAAACACGATCTTTGTCAAAATAAACATTTTCTTTTAGTTCCACAATATGGCCACCCTTGTGGAGGCTTTGCAAAGTTTTCATATTGACATGGGCTTGTCGGCGATGCCATAACCAACCCACATCGGCCTTTCCGAATAAGCACATCGCACTTGTAGTGGTTTTCCCTGAAAAGTCCACCATATACAAGTCATTTTCGACATACCCAATGGAAGAGACCTTTAGAGTCTTGCTCCACAAGAGAACCATAATATCATTATCAATAAAGATGGCAAAGCCCATCTTTCCAAGATCACGGACTAAAAATAAATTATAGCCAAGAGTCTCAACAAACATGACATCCATGAGAGTAACATCGTGTGCAACCACAACTTTGCCAAGACCCATTACCTGAGATTTTAACTTATCGGCATATGTGTCGTGGTGTGGAACACGGCAGTACCATCGGGGATGGCTTGAAGGGGACAATCAGGATGCTATCGGTGGCTACTCGCAACGGGTTGGGCACAGATACTGCAAACACAACGATGTACCCAGGTTCGGAGCCCTCTTGGCGAGGTAAAGCTCCTACTCCTGCAAGTATCTACTATCGAAGGGGGGCGAATGCCCAATACAGATGCTCCTTGAGTTGTTTCCTTAGCTACTCCTTGCTATAAGGAGAAGGAGGAGCTACTGAACTTGTCCAATGTGGAGAACTTCTAACTTGTAATTGTCTCTACCTAGAACCCTAGCACTACCCCCCTTATATACTAGTTGAGGAGGCAGTTTACAAGATAGGTTCTAGGGTTTACTATTTGGATCTGGGCCTTACAAAGTGGGCCGGCTAGACAGGGCCAAACTGTAGGCCTGGGTCCAGTCAAGCCTCCAGTACAGGGAAGGACCATGCTACAGTGTCTAGCGCCCCTGCTTTACTCGTCAGCTAGCTCTTTATCCGTCAGCTGGCTCTTTATGCGTAAGCCGGAGCTTTCCTCGTCAGCCCTTGCTTTGCTCGTCAGCCTCCAGCTTTGGCACAGTTGTCCGATATCACCGGCCAGGCTAGCCAGCTTGTCCGGTCAAAGGTGCGCTCAGCGGGGAGCGTCATTCCCACCGTACTACCGCCAGCGGATCCGAGGCGGTCGGCTAGGAGCGGACTCCCAGCCGGTTCTTCTGGCTACCCGGCTAGACGGGCCAACTGGGGAAACTTGGATGTGGACTGGATGGGGGATTCCACCCGACTGTGGTTCCTTGGTCTGGGTCTAGACGGCGTGAGCTCCTTGGAGCCGGCCGGTTGGTCCCGTCTTGGCCTACCCGGGGGTTATCCCCCCGACAATATGTGATGGTTATATGATCTTGATTTGCCCTTGTCTCTATCATTATTGCCTTGCTTCTAGTCATATGACTTATGCAACCACTATCAAGCACCCACTTTGACCCACCAGAAGCATAGTTTTTAGGTACCCATTTTTCAATGGGTCCTCTCTTGTTAGTGACAATGGTCTTGGAAACCCAAATAGACCAAGCAATATAACCATCAAGCGGACCAACATATTATGCATAAACATCACCATAAGAATTACGCATTAAGACACAGTGAGGGTTAGCACTTCCAACAAAGTCATCTTGTGACATAGTTTTGCCACTTGTGGTATTACTACCCATAGTGGTCTTGCGTTTTGCTTGTGTGGGCTTGGTCTTCTTCTTGTTGTTGTTCTTCTTCTTGTCCTTGGACACATAGCCAAGACCTCTTTTCTCATTATTTGACCTTTGCTTACTTAGGAGATCATCAATAGACTTGTTTCCTTCGGGGAAGGTGGCCTTTTCAAGATCCCCCTTCAACCTAGCATTTTCCTCAAGGATGTTTGTACTACTATAGGGAATTAAAATACTAGGTGAAGCAACATTATTCAATGGAGTTTGAAGTTGTTCACGAGACTTTGTGAGAGTTAAGAGTTCACTTTCCAAGGCCTTGTGAGCCTTGTTAAGCTTCTCACAATCCTCGGCAAGTTTGTCATGAACAACACCAAACTCAATCTTGTCCCTTTTAGACTTTTATACTTAGCAATGTCATGATCACGTTCTTTAATAAGTTTAGCTACTATTTGATCATTTGCCTCATCGAGGCCTTCAAGTTTTTCTTCAGGAGACTCCCTAGTCTCTTGTTCTTCTTATAGAGAATTAGTTAGAGCATCCATCTCAAGTAGGTGCTCTCTCCTAAGTTTGCATCTCTCATCAAGGAGCTCTTGTGTGTGAGCAAGTTGGTTCAAGAGATTTACAAAATGCTTCTTGTGCTCCCCTTGCAAGTTAGTCATATAAGCATCAAAAGCAAATAATTCCCCCTTCACCTCAAGAGTTATATCATCATTCAATTCATCATTGAGAATAGAGGTGGAGAGGGGAGATGATGATACCTGTGATGCTCTTGCCATAAGGCAAGTGACGTTCTTGTTAGATATGTTCTCATTTGGGGAATCAAAGAGGGAGAAGGTGGATGTAGAGGTACTGGTAATGGCAGCCACACCATTCGTCGTTTCTTCTTCCTCCTCCTCCTCTTCATCATCGGAAGAGAACTCTTCATGTGCTATCAATGCAATGTCACTAGACTTCTTGTTGGTGGCATTCTTCTTGTTGAAAGGCTTCTTGAAGGGGGCCTTTGGATTTTTCTTCAATATGAGTGCACCACCATGGTCTTCTCTCTTCTCATATGGACATCCGGCAACAAAATGATAGCGGTCACCATAGTTGAAGCAAGTTCTTAATCTTTGTTGCATCTCCATCTTGGCCTTGGTGGGATCTTTCCAAAAGTTTCTTGCATAGAAGGCCATGTATTCTCCATGAGCAACCTTGAAATCTTCGGGGTGGCTCATAGTAAGCACATCATCACTTCCTTCTTCTTCTTCTTCATACTCCACAACCTTGGCCTTCAAGGCAAGATTAACACCACAGCTCATTCCAATGGCATGAGCCCAGGCATCTTTGGCATTCTTGCCAGCAACCTTGAAGGTGGACATCTCTTGCATAACTTCATTGGAGGTCATGAGATGGTAGTTGTGTCTTCCTTGGAGACTCTTCAAGTCAGTGGGCTCGAAGGGCATGAGCGCACTCACATACTTCCTATTTATACAAGAATCATCAATATGAGAGGCACCAACATTTCTGAAGGGGGTGGCTGTGGATTTGAGTCTTCAATACATGTCTTCATGATCCTCACCATCCTTCATATAGAAGCCTTCGGCTTCATTGCTCAATGCATCATATCTTTTTCTTCTCATGCTCTCATTTCCAACAAATAAATCAATGAGAGCATCCCATGCTTCCTTGGCGATATTGAAGTGCTCAATGTGGGGAAAGTCCTTTGGCCCCACCCCAAGTTGAATCATGTGCAAGGCGGTGGCATTGAGTTGACTATTGACCATTTCTATTCTTATCAAGTTGGTTGGATCCTCAATTTTGAGTCCTTCTTCAATAATGTTCCACAATTCAATGCAAGAGCTGCGCACATGAGATTTCATCAAAACTTGCCATTGAGCAAAAGAATGTGCAGCTAACATAGGTGTGTCACCTCTGTTATTTATAGGGGATGAGGGATTGGGGGGTCGGGAGAGTACCATACGGGAACCGCATGGTACTCTTCCTTCCCGTCACCCTTTTTGGTGGAGGAGTTCGTTCCCATATGTTCGTCCCCCACTACTTCACCCGTTGGCTTAGACAGAGCATTCGCCTTCAGGTTAGGAGGTGTTTCCTCTTGAGAGGGAGGTGCTGAGGCTGTCTTTTCATTAACAAGTTACTCAACTAGTTGATGCAAATGTTGGATTTTGTTGCCCAATGTAGATCTCAAGCTTGTTTCCAACTTCTTGAGATCTACCATGGTCACCGAAGTGCTAGCCTCACCCTCTCCATCTCCCTCCGAGTTACCCATACACTCTTAGGAGGTTAAGCCCGAATAAAGAGCCGAGGCTCTGATACCAATTGAAAGGATCGTATGGGTACCTAGAGGGGGGGTGAATAGGTGCTACTTAAAATTTTACTCTTTTTCAATTTAGGGTTTGACACAAAAGGTAAATTCTCTAGATATGCAACTAAGGTGAATTTACCCATATGTCACACTAGTACAACTAACTCAGCAAGAACAAGATACAAGTTAAGGTGCGATAAAGGATAGAAGTAACCGAAATGAAGCACGCGGAGACACAAAGATTATTTCCAGTAGTTCCTTCCTTTTGATGGGAAGTACGTCTGTGTTTGGAGAGGGGGTGGTACCAAACTACCAACGCCACGAGAGGCCTCCCTTGTTCTCCGGTGAACCTCACCCCAAGGGGTTCGATTCATGCTTCCACTATATCATCAACCTTCAAGGTGGTAGCTGACACCCTTACAACAAGTTCGAGGCACACATCCACAACTTAATTGGAGGCTCCCGAATCCAAGCAAGCTGTCACAACAATCAAAGACAAGCTTGTAATAACCAAATCAAGTCCTAGGGTTTACAATGAAAACCTAGAGCAAGGGGCCCTCAAGTGAATGAGGGAGAAATGAAGATCTCTCTTGGTGAAGCTGTTGATCAAGGCCTCCTCCTTCGATCCTCTAAAGATCAGCGACTTTGGATGGATGGATAGGGAGATCTAGTTGATTTGGTGGCTCAAATGGTGGTGTTCTTTTTTTCTAGAACGACTAGCTGGAGGTAGGGGATGAAGTCCCCTATTTATAGCCCCACATATTTCTGACTGTTTTCTGCCTGTTAGGGAGTTTCCACATCGGAAACTCCGGTTTGTACACCGGAGACTCTGTTCTACACCGGAGATTCTGGTCAGTCTCCGTTCCATCTCCGGACCACCTATCAGAATGTCCAGGGCCTCGTCTTGACACTCCCTCCGGAGATTTGGCAAAAACTCCACACTGAGCACACCGGAGACTCCGGACTGCTCACACCGAAAACTCTAGTCTCTCAGAGTACACCGAAGATTTCGGCAAATATCTGGCCTATCTCCGGACCACTAGTCAGAGTGTCCCTGGGCTTCAACTTTGATTCACTCCAGAGATTTGCAGTGAAACTCCGGACCACGCCAGAGTTTCCGGTCTTTGGACACCGGAGACTCTAGTCTGGATTCTCCAGAAAACATCTGTTTCAGCCAGGGATTTTTCCATTGCAATATGGACTATTCTATTTTAAGTGGAATTACCTGGCAATATTAGCACACTATAAAATTATCCTCAAGTTGTTAACAAACACCAAAACTGATTAAGACATTAAATGTCCTTTTAGATGGAGAATACCATCAAGACATGTATTGAAGACTCAAGTCAATTGATACCACCTTTATAAATCATGGTGCTTCTCATGTTGATGATGCTTGGATAAATAGGAAGTATGTGAGTGCTCTCATGCCATTTGAACCCACTGACTTGAAGAGTCTGCAAGGAAGGTACAACTACCATATCATGACTTCGAATGAAGTTATGCAAGAGATGGATGCTTTCAAGGTTACGGCCAAGAATGCTAAAGATGCTCGTGCTTAGGATATAGGAGTGCAAAAGGGCGTAAATCTTGCCTTGAAGGCCAATGTGGTTGAGCATGAGGAAGAAGTAAGAAACAATGAAGTCAATGTTATGATCTGTCCCGAGGAAGTCAAACTTGCTCATGGTGAGTATATGTCTTTCTACGCAAGAAACATTTGGAAAGATCTCGCCAAGGCAAAGTCGGAACTTGAACGAAGAAATGGCTCAAGTGGAAGAAAGGAAAATGGTCCAAAAGTAAGATCATGTTACAATTGTGGAGACTGTTTCCATTTCATTGCCGAATGCCCCTATCAAAATAGATAAGATCATGGGGTAGACTCATTCTCATGGACAAGTCAAAGGTTCCTCGCAAGAAGCCGTTCACTAAAAAGAGTATTCCATACAAGAATCAATCGAAAATTGTGTTGGTGGCACATGAGGAGTACTCATTCGGGAGTGAAGACGAAGAGGAAGAAGAAATCGCAAGGGAAGTGGCAGCCATCGTCACCACCTCTACACCAACTCCTTCACTCTTTGATTCTCCTAATGAGAATATATCGAACAAGGACGTCAATTGCCTTATGGCCTCCGAGGTATCACCTTCTACCACTTCTTTTCCTAAGACTACTATGAATATTGATATGGATGTTCCTACTATTCTTAAGGTTAAAGAAGAAGTTATTGCTTTGTATCATTATGTGACTAACTTGTGAGGTGAGCAAAATAATCATTTTGAGGCCCTCATGGACCAACTTGTTCACTCAAAAGATATTCTTGAAGAGAAAGGTAGGATTCAAAGAGAGGATGCTATTGAAATAGCCTCCTTAAAAATGCTCTAGAAAAAGAGTAAGAGCTTCGGGCTTCTCTTGAGGAGAAGATTGAATCTATTTATGAGTCACATGATTAAATTGTTTCTAAACTAATTAAAGAATGTGGCCATGCTATCGATAAGGCTAAAAAGCTTTAAAATGAGAAGGTTGAATCTGGTGTTGCTCATGCTAGACTAACCGAGGAGCTAGAGAATCTTGACAAAGCCCACAAAGCTTTGGAGAGTGAACACTCTATCCTCACCAAGTCTCGTGACCAACTTCAAATTCGATTAACTAAATATGATGTTCCTAGTACCTCTACTCCGTTGTGTGAGAATGCAGATATCACTGAGGAAAATTATAGGTTGAAGGATGAGCTTGCCAAGTCCTCAATTCTGAAAGGTAATGAAGTTCTTGATGACCTTTTGAGTAAGCAAAGGTTAAACAATGGGAAATAGGGTCTTGGCTATGTCTCCAAGACAAAGAATAAGAACAATAAGAAGAAGGCCAAGCCTGCTCAAGCAAAGACGAGCACCACTATAGGAAGTGATGCTACTAAGTGCAAAACTGCTCATGATGGTATTGTAGGAATCACTAACCTCCATTATGTCTTATTTTGAGAATATTATGGTGGTGTCTATGATAAATATGTTGGTACATATGATTCTTATATTGCTTGGTCTATTTGGGTTCCCAAGACCCTTGTCACTAACAAGAGAGGACCCATTGAAAAATGGGTACCTAAAACCAAGCATTGATTTCTTGTAGGGTTATGCTTCTAGTGGGTCAAAATGGGTTCTTGATAGTGGATGCACAAGTCATATGACCGGAAACAAGGAGATCATCAAGGAGATGAGGCAAAATCATGATCAAAAAACCATCCCCTATGGTGATAAGTCAAAATCTAAGGTATTGGGTCTTGGCAAGGCTATGGTTTCCCATGATATTTCACTTGTGGACGTCATGCTTGTTGAGACCCTTGGCTATAATTTACTTTTAGTGCATGCCATTGGTAAGATGGGCTTTGGTTTTTTATTAATCATGATATTGTGGTACTCTTGTGGAGCAAGTCTCTTAAGGTCGCTTTCGTTGGGTATGTCGAAAATGACTTGTATGTGGTGGACTTTTTGGGGGAAACCACTGCAGGTTCGATGTGCTTATTCCGAAAGGCCGACGTGGGATGGCTATGGCATCTCCGACTAGACCATGTCAATATGAGAACTTTGCAAATTCTTCATAAGGGTGGCCACATTCTTGGACTAAAAGAAAATGTTTCCTTTGTCAAAGATCGTGTTTGCAGGGCTTGTGTTGAAGGAAAGCTGCATGATTCTCCCCATCGAAGGAAGACAATCAATTCTTCTAAGAGGATCTTAGAGCTCCCCCATGTGTACCTCTTTGGTCCTCCATCTCATGCAAGCCTCGGTCAGAAGAAATATCGTTTGGTGATTTTTGATGACTATTCAAGATACACTTGGGTTTATTACTTTAGTTGAAGAGTGAGACTCAACAAACTGTCATCGATTTTGCCAATGAAGTTAACTGTTAACACCATGTTCCCATATTGGCAGGAAGGAGCGAAAATGGCTCGGAGTTCAAGAACTACACCTTGAATGAGTTTCTAATGGAAGAGGGGATAATACATCAATATTCCACTGCGTACACCCCTCAACAAAATGGTGTAGCCGAGAGGAAAGACCAGACATTAATGGATATGGCAAGGTCCATGTTGGCGGAGTTTAAATCTCCATACAACTTTTAGGCTAAGGCTATCTCCACCGCATGTCACTCATCAAACCGGCTCTACCTCCACAAGAATTTGGACAAAACTCCATTTGAAATACTCACCGGTAACAAGCACAATATATCATACTTCCGGGTATTCGGTTATAAGTGTTTCTTTCTCATAAAAGGAGTTTGTTTGTCTAAATTTGAATCTAAATTTTTCGAAGGTACCTTTGTTTGTTATGGTGTCGAATACCACACTTATAGAGTCTACAACAAGGCATCTAGAATTGTTGTGGAATCTTGTAGTGTGGTGTTCGAAGAAAATGACGGCTCCTAAGTGGGGAAAGTTGATGTTTGTGATACATATGTTGAAATACCTCAAGATGTCATAAGAAGAATGGGTGTGGGATATTTCTTCCCCATTGGAGAACCCCTTATGGTGGATCGAGAAGAATTATGTTTTTACTCAAGTGGAGCCCTCATCTACACAAGATCAACAAGCTCCAACTGCTAAAACTAATGATGCACCCAACCAAGATCAAGAAGAGAACTCTCACCAAATTTATCAAGAAGAAAACATTCACTTGGCTGAAACTCCTAGGCTAGATTATCCAGCCTCACCCTCGGCTGAAGTGTCTAGACCTGCAAGTCCAGAAGTTTGGCAACCAAATGAAGTCAATGCTGATCAAGACCAAGGTCAAGACTCTCATACCATTGATAATGTTGAACCAATTGATGACCAAGGTCATGTTGTTGGTCAAGACGAGGACCAAAATGTTGAAGAGATCCCCCGAAGAAACAATGAGGAGATCCAAACTCGTCATAAAGCAAGATCTGGATGTAACTTGGGACTTAAAGTTCACACTCTTGACAAAGTTTTTGGTGATCTAAGAAGAAGGGTGTCCACAAGAAGGGAGTTGGCTAGATTTAGTGATCATCAAGCTCATATCTCCTTGGTGGAACCTAAAAAGGTATTTGAAGCACTTGAGGATCCAGATTGGTTGAAAGCCATGCATGAAGAACTCAATAACTTTGAGCGCAACAAGGTTTGGAAGTTAGTAGAGAATCCCAAAGAGTGTCGCTATGTTATTGGCACAAAGCGGATATTTGCGGTGACCCAGCATACCACTACATGATGTAGTACACTATAGTCGTTGACATAACACCAATGAAACACCGTTCACTAGTATTACATCCCTCAGAGTGATACAACAGAAACACAGCAGGTCCAAGACATGACTATAGATTACAACTCGACTCTTTACAAAAGATCCAGAGAACACTCTAGGTTAAACAGAGAGAAAGAACTTCTTACAAAGAAGAAGCAGAAATAATAACTCAGAACTATCTAGTAACTAAGACTAGTATCTAAACTATTTGGCTTGTCATTGCTGCTATTGCAATGCTCTATAGAAATAGGTTTTATGGCTAGAGAATCTACTCCTATCTAAACCAACACTTTATCTTCACTTCAGCTGATGTATATGTTGACTTCATTAACTTTGTTGAAGAACTTGAGCTGTCGATGATGGTTTCTTGAGCAGAAATTGATGTTGACATCGTCTTCAATAGCTTAGAACCTAGCAAGGGTTAAGAAGGTACGATTGAGTACGAGCATACTCAGCAAGTTCACTAAAAAGAAGTGTATGATGCACTATCTCTACAGCCACAGACCATAGGTCGTAGGCAATGCAGGTTTTCGTAAACATTTCTTCAAAGGTTGCTTTTATTCTGAAAACTATGTCCGACAGCCTTCACAGGTTGACCAGAACTTCATGGAGTTCCTTTCCTGCCGCGTTCGTAGCTCCTTCCCGGAATAGGGAGTAACATGTCACAATTCTTACACTCTGCAGAGGTGCATTGCTTTACCCATTAGAGACCAACTCCTTGCTGCACAACCGGGCGTACTTTCCCGTCCACAATTCCATGATGTGGGGCCCAGTAGGTGATCCAAGCCAATCACTGCCCTCTCTGCGACCCCATATGTCTGCATGATCCTCCAGGGCTAACTACACCTCCGTTAAGCCTCAAACTAGGGCAAGCTATAACCCTGGTGAGTTCCCGAAGACTGTATGAAGTGGTGATGCCCCTGTTAAGCTCCCTAAAAGGCCCGACTATACCTCCGACAGCCACTCATAAATAATCTAGACACCAAAATCATGGGGCCTAAGGGTGCCCACCCATATGTTGGATCCACACCGGGAATCCCAACATCATGATAAGGTCATCTTGCCTCCATATGAAAGGAAGAAGATATAGCTGACGTCTCCGTCCCATTCCAAATCTCATGGTTGACGCGTGATATACGGTGCTAGAATCACTGGCGACATTGGTTGTTAATTCCTAGATATTATGTTCCTTTACCATTGGAACTGTATCAATAGATTATTACCACTTGGTAAATAATCTATAATCATATTATTATGAAAATAGTATTTTCTGTCCTTTTTGAAATGCAGGTGATGACACAGTTGAGTTACAAGCATAGAAAATAATCAAAGGACATGAGCAAGTTGTGAACTTCCCTTTTGTGATTGCAAGATTATGCACTCACGGTCTTAAAGACAATAGAAGATCCAAATTCTGTAAACAGCATCATTGGTCCGGTAAGGACTAATGTTTAAAGAAGCAAGATGTAGTTATGCATAAGTAATGTAATGTAGTTTGGAAAACCCCGAAGTAATACCCCAATATGGTGAATGAGTTAAACCTAGGTGGTTTATTTAAGATTTAGTTTGTTTATAAGTTTACTTTATAGATCAAAATACCTATACAAGGAACTTAACACTAGCATGTATGATATAAAGTAAATATAACAATACATGCTTAGGGTTATTTGATATTATGTATCTATTATGGAAATCCATGTTTTAGGTTGATAAGAGTTGAAGAACTTATTATGAGATTGTTGTTTGAAGTGGCAAAATGAATAAATTTTGAAGAGAAGGTTTCTTTGTTAAGGTTTAACCAATCTTTATGGTTAGTAGAACATGATCGATGTCATTTGCGTTTGTTTGATAAGTTTGGATTTGAGATGCCTTATGACTTAATTTGGAACAGGCAAAAGTTAACTCTAAAACATAATTAGATATAGTGTGTGATGTGTTTAAAAGTATTAATAAACTTTAAATCTTATAGCAAGCATGTTTGAAGGTATGGGATCATTCACTTTTAGTTTAAGTGAGTTTTCTAAATGTTTATAGTTTTACTTTTAAGTATTATTATAGACTTAAGTTATGGTTTTGGAAGTAGTATTTCAATGTACTAGATTTATGGTTCTATATAAAATTATGATTATTTCTTATTTAAGAATGTTGCTAAAGAATTTACCATCTAAATAATAAATAAGGATTTATTTCTTAATAACCTTAAAATGTGTTGGAATATTATAATTAGTATTTTTCTAGTAAAACATACTTACTTAAGATCTTAGAAGTGAATTTTATTCAATTTTAAGTGTTATCTTTATTTTTACAAAATTCCATAAAGGATTATATATCTTTAAATCTTTGCTTCAAGATTTATATGAAAACAATTAAGTTAGTATTTTTATATAATAGTAGATTTATTTTCATATGCAAAAATGATTTTTATTTATTTTTAGGTCTTTTCATTATTTTGTGAAATTTCACTTAGGTTTAATGGTGTTAATATTTATCTGCATTTTATTTTACTCAAACAAACAAGGTTATATTTTTCTTAGGTAGATATTATTTTTGTGATCATTCCAATATGATATTTGTATTTTTAGGGTTTTTCCATATTTTTCTAGGGCTAAAACAATTTCAGGGGTACTTTGGTAATTTTACATTTGGTTTATTATTTCTTTTACAATTTTTTTTCTATTTAATATATAATTATTCTGGCCCGTGGGCTGGTTAAGATCAACCCGGCCCAGTTGGGCCTAGGGTCAAACCCCACCCCAGCCCAACCCACCTCCTACCTCTCACTCACACGCACGCACACAACACAGCCACGCCCCTTCCTCTCACGCGTCTGCATCGCCGCCAGCGCCACCGCCTGCCACTCCGGCCGCCACCGACCGCATCAGTCGCGGCCACTCGCCGACTAAGCTCCGCTCCAGGCTCTCCACCTAATCCCCGCCGCCTCTATATGTGTCTGCGCCCCTACACGCGCCCCTGGAACCCTAAACCTGTCTAGGTTCTACCACGACTTAAGATCACTGCGCCCATGACTCCTCGTCGCACGTGACCTTCCTCACCACGAGCTCCTCCTGCTCCTCCTCAAGGCTCGGCATTGATGGTGATGCAGTTCACCCCTGGCTTCTCTCGGACTACTACCCCTTCTCGAGATCCTTCTCATGCTTGTTCTCCGCCATGCCTTCCTCAAGTCTATGCCGGCGGGACGGCAGCGTGGCTGCAACCCCGGCGTCCACGACCTGCTACTACTTTGACATTCCACCACAGTTACATCCTCGGGTCAGGTGAGTTGCTTTCTGTGACCGGCCTTCGAGCCGAAGAACAACCCTAGGCGTAGGATTTAGGTTTAGGTTTTGGGAATTTCAGATTTTGGGTTGTGGTGATGAGCTCTTGCTCCTCACGATTTGATAAACAGGAGGGTATGGTCTGGTAGCTGTGTAGATGGTTTATGGGTGTGTGTACCTCCTGGACATGTACTATAGTGTATCAATTTGATAAAAAAAATAGCTACTTGCTACACTTAATCTTGTCCTAGATAATTCTTTGGTAGTGTCAATTATTGTGATGCTCCAAGAAACAGTTTGGTAGTGTATCCATAGAGGGTTTATTGAAGATCTGATAATGCACATGCATGATCTTGGATAGTTTAATGTTTATGCGTGTGCAAAGTGACCCCTTGATCTCCTAGAAAATTTGTAGATGTACATTAGTGGAAGTTGCTTGCTTGAAACCCTTTGTACAAAATTTATTGTTTGTTGCTTCCTTCTTATGGTTAACTTGGATAAGTTCAGATACATAGCTTAAATTCTTAGCTCTAACTGTGTTGCAAAGGCTGAAGCATTGATTTGTTATAAGAACAGATGCTATATTGATTTCTTATTGATAATCTGTATTTCCTTTACTACATTAGCTGAGAGGAGTATATGGTGTTGGATTTAATTAGAAGTGTAAGTGATGTGCAGTGATGAACATAAATAAGGTATATGGGTATTTATCAAACTAGGGTTAAGTGAAAAGCTGGGAAGCCTAGAACACTTATGGGTTGTGTGTAAATCAACTTGTTAGTTTTCTGGATGTGTGGTAGAATAATTTCTGGATCAAGTGGATACAACTAAACGATCTATTGCTATTATACTTGCTGTGATTTATTTCTGATGGTGTGTTCTAGAGTTTCTAGTGGCCATATGATCACCTAGATCTATGTAGTATGGCTCCAGGTCAAGTAGATGCTTTTCTAGATGGTTTGGTACTGTTTTAGTGCCCTATGGTTGATTTTCTTGCTCTTGTACAAATCTGGTTGCTATCCAGCAACACAAGTTTTATACAACACCCCTCTCATATCCTCTACAACTTTCTCTTATGTAGTTGTTCTTCTGAAATTCAATATTAGCTTTGCAGATGCCTTTGAATAGACAAACAATTATATGATCATGCATAGGCATGATCTTGAGCAGGTATGTGGTGTGTGGTTCAAGTGACCTCCTCTGATCTCCTAGAAATCCTCTAGTTGTAGATCAGTGGAATTTGGTTGCTTATACCATTGTGCACAATCACTTGTGTGGCTATCAGTCTTTGTGAAATATGACTTGACAAGATCAGATGTTGTGCTTGTATAGATAAGCTCTGTCGATGATGCCAAGGCTGAGGTTAGGATCTATAGTAAGAACAGATACTACAATTGCCTTACAAGCTCTATGATGAGGCTGACATAGTTTTCCTATGCTAGACTGAGAGCTCCTTTCCTTTCCAAATCCTTTTCTAAAACAAGAACAGATATTATTTGTCCCTACAGCCTCTATGAAGAACTGCATAGCATCTTTGCATTCTAAGAGCCCTCTCTCACTCCAAACTCCTCTCTTTAAATAAAAGATCAAAAATAGATGTTATGTTTGGTTTGGGAGAGATAACTACCTGCCATTGTGTTGTGACTCTTCTTGCTATCAGATATAACTGGATCTTGATATCTAGCTCCACTTGTCTCACCTCCTGGATGGCTTCTTAGAGCAACTAGGATGCAAGAGATGTGTGGTTGAGACAGTTGATTGTTGCTGATGCTTGATCTTCTCTTTGCTTGAGCTACTCCTCCCTGATCTGCTAGCCTTCTCCTCCTCTTAAGCTAGCTTATGATCCTGTCCTGATTCTCTTGGTGCTTCTTGTGCTAAATCTTGATCTAGAAATCCATGTGATATTGGTTGGTGATTTGTGTGGACAGATCAGTAGTAAACTCATGGTCTCTTGGCTGTGTGGTAAGCTTGTAATGAAACAATGAGCAGAGAGAGAGGGTGCTACGGTTCCCTCCTCTTATCTATCCATCCCTTGACTGCTTCCTGTGTTGACAGCTTGTGCCATGCAGTTAGGTGTGTGTGCTGCTCGCGCTGTTCTGGATGAGTGCAAGACCAAATATCTTCATACTCCTCTTTTTTTTTACTTCTACTACTCTAGTGAACTTGCCCCATAATTTACTGCCAATGATGTTGTACCGAGGCAACTATCTAATTAAGAACAGATACTATGATTTGGTGAAACTTTCCCCTTCAAAGTAAGCTCAATGATGAGACAAAACAGTGCACTTCACTGTTGATATCTGAGGGCAGTCAAAACTAACCCCTTCACATATTATATTTTTCTTTCTGTTTGTTTGCAGACATAAGATCAGGACTATCAAGAAAAGATTTAGAAGATGGAGAAAGTGAAGATGAATTTAGTTTTAGGTTTTACTTTATTCTTTTGTAACTTACTTATTCCTTTGTAAAGGACATTGTAATATATATTGTTTTGTAATAAAGAATTCTTTTAGTTATTTCATTTCTGTAATTCCCTTTTTCTACTTATTTATTTCCTGTACTTTATTTTCATTCTTTTATTGTAAAAGAACAATAATACTATATGTATATATGTGACAATAAATATTATCCATTTCCATTATTAAGTCTTATACATATTTATTTTATTTATTCATTGTAATATCTATACAACATTAATGAATTCAATAACTCATTTCTTTATTTATAATCTACTTCAAAGTTCTTTTGAATTCAACTTAATCATTTGTATTTTCAAATATGAAATGATTCCCCTCAACACAAAGATACAGTATAGGTCATGTCGAAGTCTATAGCACTTGCCTAGATGTTTCCATCCGAACAAGAGAAATCCCGATCCCTCACTGGCTTCTGTAGTTTTGCGCGAAAATTCCCCAGATTTTCTATGCATGAATGCAATGCACACACCTGTCTTCAGCTTATTTCTAAGCTCTAATTCTAGGATGTTACAATATTCAAGAACAAGAATGACGAGAATGGAATTGTTGTAAGGAACAAGGCAAGATTGGTGGCTCAAGGTTTCTCTCAAGTGGAAGGCATTGACTTTGGTGAAACTTATGCTCCAATGGCTCGCCTTGAGTCTATTTGTATCCTTCTTGCATATGTTGCACATCATAACTTTAAATTGCAGCAAATGGATATAAAAAGTGCCTTTCTTAATGGCCCATTATCTGAATTGGTTTATATTAAGCAACCCTTGGGCTTCGAGGACCCCAACTTTCCTAACAATGTCTATAAACTTGATAAGGCGCTCTATGGCCTTAAACAAACCCCACATGTGTGGTATGAGCACCTTAAAGAGTTGTTATTAGACCGTGGGTTTGAAGTTGGGCAGATTGATCCCACTCTTTTTACTAAGAAGATCAAGCGGGAGCTTTTCGTTTGCCAATTATATTTTTATGACATTATCTTTGGCTCTACTAAAAAAGTTTTTAATGATGAATTTTCAAAGCTTGTGACTGACAAGTTTGAGATGTCTATGATGGGAGAAATGAGGTCCTTTCTTGGTTTTGAGATCAATCAATTGAGAGAAGGAACCTTCATCAATCAAGCCAAGTATATCCAAGGCAAGCTCAAAAGATTCAAGATGAAGGAGCTCGATGGCGTTGCTACACCAATGTAAACTAAATGTCATCTTAAACTAAATCCCAATGGTAAAGATGTGGATCAAAAGGTATAGCGGTCCATGATTTGTTCTTTGCTTTACATTTATGCATCGATACCTGGTATTGTGTTGAGTGAAGGAGTGTGTGCAAGGTATAAAGCGGCTCCTAAAAAGCCACTTGGTGGCGGTCAAGAGAATCTTTCGATATTTAGTTCATACCCCCAAACTATGGTCTATGGTATCCAAAAAGCTCAAGTTTCTCTCTTTGTGGGTACACAGATTCGGATTGGGATGGTGACAAATATGATCAAAAATCAACATTCGGGGCATGCCAATTTCTAGGTAGGTCCTTGGTGTGTTGGTCTTCTAGTAAGCAAAATTGTATATCTCTCTCCACCACCGAAGCTGAATATATGGCTGCTACAAGTGCATGCATTCAATTATTATGTATGAACTTTAAAGGAATACGGTGTCATTTGTGACAAAGTACCTCTTTTATGTGACAATGAAAGTGGTATCAATATTTCCTACAACCCGGTGCAACATACAAAAATGAAGCATATTGATATTCGTAATCACTTCATTAGAGATCATGTTTCCTATGGATATGTTGAACTACTTTATGTGAGCACGAAGAATCAACTTGCGGATATATTCATGAAGCCTCTTGATGAAGCAAGGTTTTACTATTTGAGGAATTATCTAAATTAGATACAATGAGCTTGACTTGAACATCTTGCATACACACCTATATCTTAGCCTCTATTTTGTTTAGATGCGAGCATGGACATAGGGGGAGAGTTTGGTCCTAATTGTTGGTCTAACTCCCCCCCATAATGCGGAAAGTAAAAAAATCATTTATCTTAATATCATTTTGTGATATGTAATCTTAATTGATGAGTATTGGTCATGAACCCAAGATATATTTTCGTGGTGTCATACCATACACTCCTACATGGTGGCCTTGGCCACCACCCTCTTCTTTGTGAAGAGTTGATTCTTTGTGGATCTTATTGAGTGTCTTTGCCGGCTCCTTTTTCCCTCTTTGGCGTTTTGATGCCAAAGGGGGAGAAGGAGTGGTTTTTGGATTTGCATCCCTATGCTTGTGTCCTTTTGTCTTATTGGGTGTCTTTGTTTGAGTATGTTTCCCTAAAACTTTTGGACGTATCTATGGTTTTATCGGAGTTATCTTATGAGACATATGGATTTATCTATCCATGGTTCAAACTATATTATGGTTGGTAGGATGGTATGGTCTCTATCTCAAGCCTTAACCTTTACTTTATGATGTCTCTTGGTTTCTTGCAACTTGTTCCTAGTATCCAATTCGTAAAGGGATTTTGATCCTATATGTGTGCATTTGTATTCCAATGCAAATTACTTATATGCACACATTTAGAGGGATGTCTTTATCTTTTGGGACTATTGCTATTTAGATTAGTGCTCTATTGCAAATCCTAGTATTGTTATCTAACACCAAAAAGGGGGAGACTGAAAGAGCATTTCTTGATCCCTAATGTTTTGTGTGTTAGATAACAATGCTAAGGATATTTTAATTGTGTGTTGAGTGCTGCAGATACAAAAGATTATCATGTGTTAGCATCATCTCTCCAACAAAATGGAAAGAGCCCCTGCTCAAATTCAGCAGGAACAAGCTTGCCAGGCCAGATTATCCCCCCTAACTAGGGCCGGATTATCCGCCCTTAGCGAATTCGACTAAGGACCCCTGCGCGATGCTCATAAGGAGGGATAATTGGCTAGATTTTTGGCTCTGGGCCGGATAATCCGTCCCTAGCCAGGCCTGGATAATCAGCCCCTCCCCAATTTTGGCTAAGGACAAGATGGCACGACGCTCTGACGGGGGGCGGATATTTCCCTCGGATATTTGGACAGGGCCAGAGTTTTTGCCCTGGCTGGATAATCTGCCCCTACCAGTGGGCCAGATTATCCGCCTCCCTGGAAATTTCGCTAAGGAGTAGAAGTGTCGCTTGCAGAAGAGGGGGCGGATGTTTGGGCCGAAGTTTTTTCTCCGGGTCGGATATTTTCCCTGGCCGGATTATCCAGCCCCCACTTGGGCCAGATTATCTGGCCCTCCACGACTCCAAACGGCTACAATCTTGGAGGGGTACAAATACCCCTCCCCATCTTCAACCTGGAATTTCTCGAATACCCAGAAAAGAACAGCACTGTGTGAACCACCAAATTCCCAAGATCTCTCCATTCAACCATCTGAAGGTCTTGATCGTTGGGGAATCGATGGATAAGGCCTTGATCTACATCATCACCGAAGCGATTTGAATTTCCTCCTCATTCATTTGAGGGGCCCTTGGATCTAGAGTTTTTTTTGAAATCCTAGATCTCGTTTTCTCTATTGCTAATTTCGATTTGTTGTGACAGCTTGTTGTCCTACTCGAGAGCCTCCAAGCCACGTCCCCCTCGCTCGGTGGTGGCGCGCGAGCTCGGGCGCCGGAGCTACCTCTGCGTCGTGCGGAACCGTCGCCTTGTCCGGCCAAATTCCAGCACGATTGGTCGGTCATGGCTAGGAGGGGTGGCTTGGACATGGTGGGTGGTGGCGATTTGACGGTCGACGACGGAGGTGGACGGGATCGGAGCGGGATGGCCGCGGCGACGAGGGTTTGTACGCGTGGGGAAGAGGGAAAATAGGATGTGGTTTACCCCATCCCCACCCACCGCACCGAATATATGCGGGACGGACGGGCCAGAATGCGGGAAACCATAAAAAAATGCGGTTTTGGGCCGGATACGGTATCTGGAAAGGCCTTCTTTTGGTTCGTTACCGCATATCAGCGCAAAATTTTGTGCCGCCGATATGGATATCTGCTAGAGATACTCTTAGGGTGGACTCAGAGTGGAGATGCTCTAAGCATAGTTCCATCACACATTGTCATCATCCTACTCCCGTCATCCCGTGACTTCTCTGGTGCTATACCTTTACGGCTTGCTCAGGTGTCTCGTATGTGCCACAAGGATATGCTACTACAAGCAGGAAGAACACATGGTGCGGGCGTGTGTGTCCCATACATAAATGGGCCATGGCAACTGATGGTGGTGGTTGCCCTGCCTCTCAGGTAAGATCGCATCAAGGCTTTGGAATCTAGTGCAGGTGTCCCCTGAGCAGTGCGAAATCCCTATCACCATTTCTCTCTTGTAGCAGCTCCATGGAAGAAGACGTCCCCAGATCAAGTGGACGCAGCTGTTAAGTCTGGATCACTGATGGGAACAGTGTTAACACTAACACTACAACAGGCAAACGCCTCCCTCCCTCCCTCCACTAGTGTGATTCAGATCTTAGGGTGCAAAGTCTGAATTTCCAACAGCTGTGCACGCGGGATGCACGTACGCGACAGCATCTCACCCTTTCTCCATCTAAAAACATGTATGTACAGAGGGTAGAACAGGAAGGTAGTGGATATCGGGATCTGAGGGTTGCGAAATGGAAAGTTAATTCAAGGTAAGAAAACAGCAAATTCACTGTATTAGATAACGATGCATATAGTTTACAATGCCAGTAACCTGGTGACTATGACAACCAAACATGTACTACTTTGCTGAACTGGGATACTTTGACCCATGCTATTTTTGCTTTCAAGGGAACTTGATCCACTTATGAACTTACAACATTCATTTCTCTATACCTATAAAATCGTTTTTTATGCCGGGTGACAAACAACAGGGAAAGGTTTGCTTTCACTGAGAACATACCTCGGGCATATTGTTTGTTTTTTAGGTCTACAAACGATCCGAAAAGAAATCAGATTTTATTGTGGAGGTTGACAACCAAGTCGTGCGCATCATCTAGAAGCCTCCAGACGTCGAGCTGCCCAGCCATGCTTTGGCACTCCCGCAGTATCTCATCCATACTGCTGTACCTCTCGATGATCAGCTTCCTCCTCTGCAGGACACAGGCCGCGATGGCATAGAGCAACAGGTCGTCCGTTGGAGGAGCATGGAGCCTTATCTTTCCCCACGTGGACCTTCCGATCCCAGCTCGAATGGCGGCCTGGTCAGCCCACATGACCTCCCACAGGCATAGAGTCTGCTCAAAGGTGAGCTCTCTCCTGAAGAGGACCAGCACCATTCTGTACACGAAGAAGCAGTCCTCAGCCTGCAGCTTCTGCAGGTGCCTGTAGAGGTGCGAGTCCTTGCGCCTGATGATCTGAGAGACAGTCTTCAACTGTCGTTTTATTCCAACCTCATCCAGCCTGAAGTTGTGCCTCGCTTTCTTCATGAAACCCACAAAACACCAGAATGCTTCGTGGTCTTCTTCCATCACCGCGATTATAGGTGACAAGAGGTCACTCATACCTTGGCAGTAGCCAATCTCTGGATCATAGAGCGCATACGCCTCAAGCAATGAGACTAACCGGGCAGCATGGTAGATCATGTAAGGCTCTAGATGGTCATAATCTTTCAACCCAACAGATAATGCATGCTGCAGTGCCTTCTCCTTTGAGACTTCAGCCTGGTTATGGGAGTATAAAGCCCAGTCTGTGTTTGCCCGGATAGCATCTAGACGTATAATGCGCTGCCATGTTGCGAAATCCTCCGGAGTTCTGTTAGATCTGAAGAAATCTGATTTGGACGAGATACTCCTGACAAATTTAGGCTCTGGAGCACAGTTCTCTTCGACAATATCGGCACAGACAGACATCTGACCATGGTCATCCTCATCAGAAGATCCAGAGTCAGAAGATTCTGATTCTGCCATACATGGATCAACATAAGTTAACTCAGTGGTTTCATCATCCATGCAATCTGCAGGAGCACAGTTAGCATTATCCGGACTGTTTGCCTCGCTGCCTAAAGAGTTAACTTCCTTGGCTGATACAGAAACACTTGCACTAACATCTCCCAGGTAAGGTGCACCACCAGAACACCCCTCATTATTGATTTCATTTATAATCTTTAGCCCAAATCCCTTTTGGCAGTTCAAAATTTGAAGGCATTTGCGCCTGAGCTTTTCGTACTCATTCCTGCACAAGAATATATGCAATAAGTTCAAAAGTGTCATCACTGAAGTCAGTGTTCTCATGACATTCTCTTCTGATAATTTGAAATGCACTGTGTTCATGGAAGTTCCACTCAGCTCATATATTTTATCAATGCAAGACACCTGGACAACTAAATCTAGAAAATAAGCACCATTTGAAGACAATGAATGAAGTTATGAAAATATTACCTTTTTTTTATTTTGATGGTATTCCTTTCCTCTTCAGAACTATTTAGATCATAGCTGTATAAGATTAAAAAAATTGGTCAATCTCCAGACTTAGTATACAATACTATTAAGCAAGACATCTACTTATGAGAAATTAAAAATGACAACATAAAAGTACTTTCTTTACAATTTCATATTAAATTTCCTTACACCATAGGACTAGCAAATTTGCTATTTAAGACACAATTCTGACTTCTGAAACATGGTTCCAAAAACCAACCAGACCACGAGTTCAATCGAGAAACCTGAGAACGTTGGCAACTCCGTTCATTTTCAGCAATTGGGCCGTTTTTACAGAAATGCTGAGAAAATAACACTGTCTCCATTTCAAAATAGAGTGCATATTAGATTTATCCAAAGTAAAACTTTGTAAATTTGACCAAGTTTACAGAGAAAAAAATATGAACATCTACAATACCAAATACATATGAAAATATAATTCATGATAAATCTAATGACATGATTTTGTATTGTAGATGTTGATACAATTTTCTATAAAATTGGTCAAAGTTTCACTTAAGACCGAACTTATATGTTGACAGAGGGAATATTCAATGAAAAAATATGTGGCAATCCATTCTCGAAACCTCACCCTCACCCTCACGGAAAAATATGCTGCTATCCAGCCACAGTCAAACCGCCCAGACAAGCATGCCAACCGTTGGATCAGTCACCGTAATAGTTCACTCACCGTTCTGGGCCTTAAAAACTGTATTCTAAAGGGATAGGAGCAATTGCTTTGTGTGTTGGTGGTTCTTTAATAGTAGTTTTCTTAATCTAAACCCATACTAACTTGGTTGGAACTTGGATTTCTTTGACAACCTAGGTTATAATTTTGTATTTATTTATTTCCAACAGTGTTATACCTTTTTATGAAAGACACAAAGAATAATATGAAAAGTGAGGTAGGAAACCCAGGTCACCAACACCATTTAGCGGTTTTCTCATATAAGGTGCAACATAAAATCTTATCTCTATCAAAGTTATCATCTCAAGACCCACTTTTGAGTTTTGACTAAAGGAAAGAAATGACTGCAAGAACATAGTATTGATATTTAAACACTAGTTCAACAAGTTCATATCTAAACGCATGTAAAAAATCCAGAACACACTTTGAAGGCAATAACTTATGGCTCTCTGCATTAACCCTGCTAAGCATTAGTGCCACAATATTGGGATTTTATGCCTAAACTAGGATATAGCCATCGTGATTTTGCAGCACTTACAGGCCAGATTACAGTTCAGGCATACAATTTTATCCCTAGTTGCAATTGCCATCAACTAGGGAGTAACCCGCATGAAAGGTTGTCTAAATCGTCATTGGTATTCTAGCCAAGTTAATCCTAAAACTCTGCTGGCAAATGCAAAAGAACAGGCCCAATTAGGTAATGTTTCAATCGGTTCACCACACGTTCTTCGAGAGTTGACGCCACTATTTTGCTTAACAATGCAACAAAACAGATAGTGAGGCAGACAGTAACAAGTAAATCAAACCGAGTACTCAAATAGCACTACAAAAATGAAGACTTCTGTAAATTACAGGAAAAAACTTCGGATGCCGGCTATTGAAAGTTAAATCTACAACCTTAGAAGTTCAAACATTGTTAACAAGATGACTACTATAACATATAAATGTATAAGAAAGACGAGTTTGAGTAACTTACACTCCAAGCAGAAAGGGCCAAACTTTAGCCCTGATACTTGGTTCAATTCCCTGTAGGAAATGGAGGAATTAATATAACTCAACTTTCTTTGCAGTGTACTAAGATGCAGAACCATTCATTTCAGCAGACATGTGTCGGTCAGTCATTACAAATAAGGCCTGGATAACAACAAAACTTACCCCACTGCGAACTTTCTTCAGAAATTTTCTTCCTCCATCACGAAGCTTCCCATTTGAAGAGAATAGACGGCTCCAGTATTGACAGGAGAGTGCCCGTTTTCTCTTCCTTCGAGACCATGGAGATTTAGCTCCACCTCTGAAATCAGATTGATTGCTCTAATAAAAAATGTGAAGCAGATAATTCATAATTCTATAGAGTGGTACGAATAAGATAAAATCATAGTCCGGTGAATATTCAAGTTACGCATTATTGCATTTCAGCATCTCATTTACAGTAGTATAACTTTCTTTCTACAAACAAATCCACAGGTAATGTTATCCTTAGAAGTTAAACCTTCTTTATGACTTGCCACCAATACCCCACATTAAGAAACAATTGCATTACACCTGCTAATAAATGAAATTGAACACACTAGTAAATTGCATGCCAGGGCTTTTAAAGATGGTCATTTATTTTCTATACCATACTGCAAATTGGTTGACGCGCATTTCATGGAACCGGAACTAGCATGATAAGGTTGGCTACGTCTTCATGCCTACGACCATGGAGTATGAACGGCTAACTAAGACTTATCTAGATCAAAGCAACTTGGTCTGAGCACTTGAGCAAAAAGTAACCTTTTTTAGTCTAAAGCGGCATGCGCATCGGTTCTACCACTGACGAAACCACCAATTCCATCAACGCTCACGCAAGAAGGATAATTTCGAGCATCTTTAGTTTATTAACCGAACTATATATTGACTAAAAAGACAAAACTAACTAATGGAACAAAAATCCCCCATTTAAGCGACTTCATTTCTGTATTAATTGGTTGTCATAACTCCAGACGGGAGAACTGACCGGTCCGAGTTGGGCGAGGACGGCGACGAGGAATCTGCGGCAAGCAACGCAGACCTTGAAGCCGAAGCCGCCGCAGCAGATTTCCCGAACGCGGCCAGAGAGGAGGCCGACGAGGCGACGAGCAGAAGGGACCGGCGGTGGATCCGCGACGAAGCCGGCGGTGGCGAGGACGGCGTCCTCGGGGACGACGAGGACGAGGAGGAAGAGGAGGTGCTGGATCGCCGCAGGGCCTTCATCGCCGCGCGGTCTCCCTCCACCTACTGCTTGTAACCAACTACCGGGACCAAGTCCACAACGATTGCTCCCGCGCCAGGGCGTCGGGCCGACTCTCCATCCGCTCGGCCGATGGACAACGACGAGGGTGTTCGCCGGCGGCGAGGTGTGCACAGTGGTGGTGGATGCGGAGCTCTGTGGGGGAGGATTGGCGATTCGGTTCTCTTCTCTCTCCGGAGAGAGACCAGGGGAGTTAAAAAACGATGGGTGCGGTGGGTGCTGGTTTTAAACAGTCGGGTACCGAGACTGACATATGAGGTAGTATGGTATTTAGGGCCCACAGGTCAGTGAGACGGATCGGGCATCTTTTTGTACAGAGCAGTCTCGTTCTTGGCACTGGTAATTACTCTTGTAGTAATAATGGAAAATTCGGTCTATCGGCATCGGAAGAGAGAACAAAATAGAAGTTGGGCTTTATTGCGAATTATTAGTTGGAAATCATCTATTAATTCATAAATTAATTTTAATTTCCTCCATTTCTAGTGAAATCTTTTTAAATGTCTGGTACTTATCTCCAGAGCTAAATATTTGGCATGGTATCCCTTCCTTCTAAAGTATGAGATTTTGGTTTGGTATGTGTCCGCTATCTAGTGTGATTATGGATTACCATGTCCGTGGCGAGTCTCTATCTTCCCTTTTGAAAATTAGTTTCATATACCTAGTGTATATCTTTTCTGATATGCTAACTTATTTCCTTGTAAATTCGAGGTAATTTCTAACCATTAATGGAGATTTGTAGAAATTGAGTTACTAGAACCTTCTCACTGGGTCAATGGGACAAATTTGTACGTCACGACAGAAGATCGCCGCTGAGGTCAGCCCAAGATGATGGGGTTGCCGCGGAGTGGACCGGCTTTAGCGAGCCGTTCCATTATCGAACCCAACACACTCACACATAGTCATAGAAAAACACGCAAGTTGTTCGATGGAGTGGACCAGATGCTAAATTGGTGCCCGATGGAGTACTGTAAAATACTAAAGTCGCTATAGGTAATGCCCATGATGGTGGCATCATGCCGCCATTGATTTTGGACGATTCTGTAGCCACATATAATAAACCAAAGTAAACGCATGCACTCTCTAGAGCACGCCATGTTTGTTTTCCTATTGTTTAGGAAGAAGATGTTTTTGGCGATCATTACACAGACAAAAACCACACACCCTCCGGTTGCTAGAAGTACAAAACGCTCGTTAATTACAAGACGAAACATCAAGATGTGTATCGTAGCAAGGACTTGCTACGCGACAATGACCGGTTCCTTCAGCTGATCGAGAGGCGAGCTTTGTAGCCGCCACGAACTTGATGCCGATTACAAGTCTGGCTCTCGAGCGACACCTGCCGCCTCCTTTGGCTTCGACACCTGACCCTGACACCGCTTGGGAGTCGTTGGATCGAGCAGGAGGGCGCCAAAAAAAGCAACAGGCCACGCCAGGGGATTAATCGGAGACGCCGCTTGCGCCGCACTGGTCGCATCTCTGTCTCGATACGTTGAAGAAAGTATAATAAGTCCTAGTCGGCTGGCTATAAAGATTAAAATACTATTTACTTGTCTAGTTAGAAGAGTGAGAAGAGAAGAAGAAACTTCTCACGCAAGAAATTTCAAAGACGCGTCTTCAAAGACTTTGGTAGAAAGTGAAAGGTAGGCCATGTAGTGCTAAAGTAGTATATTTTTATATTTCATTATTATACACGCTAATGTGGTATAAACGACATTAAGATTTCTGGCTTTATAAACAAAAGCGGTTACTATACTAATTATACTAATGTCCTTGTCCTGCTCTAAAAGCGATTCCGCGATTCCGTTTCCGGGGTAGTAGCGATCTCGTTCGTTGCGTCGCTCGAAGCTTTGGCCCATCTTGCCAAGATCCCACCGTGTTCCCCAGGCGAGAGACCGCGGTGCCATTTTTATAGTATCAGGGACAAGGATCGGCGCGCGCGGCGCCGAAGACCTAGCTAGCCCGCGTGCAGCGTCGTGCGAGCCTCCTCTCGCCGTGAGAAAGCCGGGCCATGTTCCTCTCCCCATGTTCATCTAGTCTAGGAGAGAGGGGCACATGAGCTTCTAATCCAGGTTTCATCGCTTCTCACACACATATTTAAGCACGGGACCTCATGTGCTTCTGCCTACATTCGTCTCCTTTCCCATGCTGGCACATGGATCCGATTTAGCTTTTTTTCCTGCTGGTGTCGGCAATTAAGAGTCAATAGCATGCAATCGCCATTTTTCTGCAAAAATTCTATGTATTAACCACAACTTTATGCTCGTATAGCAAAATGTGACCACTTTTGTGCAAGTTTTTTACAATTCGCGCTAAAATCGAATTAACATTGTATCTGACATGGTGACCCCACCAAGAGGATGACGTGGCTAGCGAAAGACGCCAAGACACGATTGTTAGACGCTGTTATCGACCTGTCTGAAAGAGGGGGAAACAGGCAATTAGGTTTCAGTTTCTCCCCCTTCCGCGCGCGCTCCTGCACCCTCCCTAGCTTCTGAATTGCTCGACGATGGTGGCGGCGGCCCTTTCAGCACCGCCGTCGGACGTGATTCGAGCGGCGTCATGGATTCTTGGCCTTCATTACCTCTGATTGAGTACTCAGTATCTTCTTTAGCTCATCACAACTGTCTTCAACACTTCAACTTCATTTTTCAGAGCAGATGGTTCCTCCTCTGTCTTTCCCTCAACCTCACTTTTTTCTTGAGTTCTTATAATTGGCCTCCAGCACCTGCTTCTCAGTTTGATCCATAAACTTCCTCACATCATTAGCAGAATATTGTATTTATTCTCTATCTTCTGCTTCTCATCACATGGTTGCTTGACTAAATGGGCATTCTGAAAGGGCAAGATGGTTAACCTAGAGGAGAGTGGATAGGTTTTTACAAATTTCTTTATATATCTTTTGCAAGTTTTAGACATTGAGGAATATAAGTGTACCTAAATGCAAACTAGGTGAGGCAACCTAGATGATGATACAAGATACTTTAAGCACGAAGGTTGTCACAAAGTAAACAACACAAGTAAGAGGTTCGGTTTAGGAATAACTGAAACACGCGGAGACGAAGATGTATTCCCATGTCTACTTCCTTGGAGGAAGCCACGTCACATTGGAGAGGTGTGAGGTCACACGAAGGATTCCCCAATGCCATGAAGACTCACCTTCTTCTCCGAATCCATCCCACGGAAGAATAGTTCACTTACTGCTGGTAGACTTTAAGGTAGTCTCCAAATCCTCACAAACTTTCCACAGAGCAAATTACAAGCCAAAATCCTCCGGACGATCCTAGTCGCCTAGGGTTTTCCACGGACCCAAGAGTAACAAGCAAACTCGATGAACGCAAGGGGGAATGAAATATAGCTTGGTGGAAACGTAGATCGGAACCTCCTATTGCTTTCTACCAAAGGGATTTGGATTTGGTTGGGTAGAATGGAAGATCCTCAAACTTTTGTGTTTCAAAAATGGAGTGAGAGAGAGTGGGCTCAAGAAAGAATATGAATGGTTGACCTAACCTTCTTAGTGGAAGAAAGGGGAATTCATAGTTCGGGTGGAAAACTAGCCGTTTTGGGGAGCCTACGATGGAACTGGCGATAAGTTCGGCGGGGCCAGATTCTGGGCCAGACAATTCTGGTGGCAATCCCGGTGAGCCGGAAACCTAGTCGAGAATTTCCGGCACCAGCCCCGGCGGATCAGAAACTTGACCGGGAAATGCCCGCGGCAGGTAGAATTTCTGGTGACCCACCGAAACATTAGTCGGTATAGTGTTTTGTTAGGCGCCGGGAATCTCACCGATTTCGCAGAACCCCTTCAGGAGCTATTTTCACTTTCACTTTTGGCTCATGTCATGTGGGTGTGGTGGTTATTTGGTATTAGGATGTGTATATGGTGTTTTGCATCCCCAAAGAGCTCATCGAGACCGCCCCTCTTAATACTGCGGTGCTTCCTAATCGACTCAGATGATAATAAGAGAGAATTGTAGCGAAAACATCGGCTCTTCTAATGATTAGCAAACGGGGGTCACACACCACCTCTCGTCATCTCTTGTGGACTAAAACCTATGTAAAGACTAGTAGGTAAAATTAGTCCATATTTTAGCTCTAGTGTCAACATTAACCAAAATAATGGATAAGGACATTTTTACCTTATTACAATCTCTCCTTTTGGTTAGCGATGACATACGGAGCTAGAGTCACAAAGGGATATTATGATAATCTTAAAAAATGGTTTCCATGTAAAATATTAGATGCGCTCCCCCATAATGTATGCACTTGGTTGAATTTGCTTTTCAATGCAAAGTGCAACAAGAGGAATACGGAGAGCTCCAATATCTTTAGGAAACAAGCATGTCACTACAAGAAATGTTTCCTTCTGCAACGACTTGGCCCGACGATGGTCGTAGAATGCGCGTCTTCCGCGACGAATTTCTTGGCTCGACCGTGGCCGATGGAAAACTTTTTTTCCCGGTTTCGCGGCCCTCTACTATGACGGAACCGCTAAAAACATGGAGGAAGCTCGGCTGGCGCGTGGCAGAAGCAAGATTTTCGGTTCCTCGCGCGATGTTGACTCGTCGAACTCTTTTGAGGCGTGTGGGTCCCAAACGTCAGTGTATCCAGCAGACCATACTTTTCGGTCGCGCCTCCCTGATTTGAACTCGATAATGTTGCTCGATGCGTCTGCCATTTAGTCAGGCTGTTGGGGATATACTATCCGAGTATCCTCACTATGCCTTACTAACCAAGGTGGCCCACTTCGGGTTAGAGCTTTGCTTCAGGGCGGCCCAGTCAGGGAGAAGAGACGGAGTCCAGTCTGGCTACGGGAAGGCCTAGAAGACTTACCGACATAGGCCTATAGTGTTGCTTGTAGTTCAAGATATACTCTGTAACCGACTCTTAGTCGTAGTCAGATATGTCTCTCCTATAAACCCTAGGTCGGATATCTATATAAGTTGTCCTAGGGACCAGCCTTTAGGGCACCCCATAATAGTCTACAATCTCAAACTCGCACAGGCGAAATCCTTGTAACCCATATCCGGCTCTGTTGTATTGCTAGATTGCTAGCAGGAGTAGGATCCGTCCAAAGCTAGCAGATTCGAACCTGGGTAAACTTGTGTGCTCACCGTCCCGAAACACTGTACGTCTCGCACCCCTCTCTTTCGCACGCCTCGAGGACCCCCTCATGGCGTACTTGTCCTCAATCCGACGACAGTTGGCGCCCACCATGGGAAAGTGAGCTTCGGAGCTGCGTTCTGAGCGGAATCTACAAGAATCGGAATCGGCGAGACAATCGCCATCGGCCTCGTCCTCTATGCCAGTGACGTCTCTCTCATCGTTCTCAACGAGACCTAGATTCCGGCTAGGGAGGCCGTGACTGCCTACACCATCATGTCTTTCGGTGAGATCGATGTTCATATCGGTTTCGCTGAACCTGCCGCACCCACCCCAGCGGTGATGATAGAGGCAGAAGAAGCTACTGAGTCCAGTTTTTCCATGGAGGCGGCAGAGTTCCGAATCCCAGAAAATCTCAATCCCACCCAGCCCGCACCTAACGCGAAGATAGTGGAGAAAGCTGAGCCTGAAGAAGATCTTACGGTGAACGTCGAATCTGGAGTGGATCTCCCTAGCGAGGCCGAATCCCATATCGATCTTCCCAACGAGGTCGAAATCTAGGAGGAGCAAGACAACAACTCTGGTTCCGGATCTTCTAACGATGGAACAGATCAACTTTTCCCGAGGTACACGTTGAGGCGTATGACGCCAGCGTGGATGATATTCTCGAGACCATCAGACGTTTCGAGGAAGCCCACGAGGAAAGCCGCAACTATCTCAGGACGCACGCATCGCACTTTGTCGAATATGTTGGATCCGGATCCGGCTCTGCCGATGCTGGAGACAACAAAGACTTGGTGCTGGAGGCGATCGGAACAAACACCGACTTACCAGCATCTTTGGATGATTCGATGATGTCGGCGGATTTCCGAAAGCTCTCTGCGGAGTATGAAGAGGAGTACAACTCCAAAGCTATAGAAGAAGGAGAATCCATGGATGAAGGATCCGAAGAAAACTCTCCCAAAGCGCAGGATGATATGGATCTCGGAGATAATCCCGATGTCCAGATGTCCGAAAGTACTAATTTGAGCCTGACTCCAGGAAACGGACCAAAAGCCGTCTTTGCTACCGGTGCTGCCAAGAAGGCAAGGAAGAAGAACAAGAAGAAGATGTAGGGGATCGGTGCGGAAAACAAAAATTTCCTACGTTGAAACCCCAAAACTAGCCTAGGATCTATCTATGTAGTAATGCCGTAACGGCCGATGCGTAGAGAATACATACCCTTGTAGACCGTATGCGGTTAACGTTCCGCGGGGAACGTGGTTGATGTAGTCATACTCGAAGTCGACCTCAAGGTCGCGAAGCTCCTCGTAGGTCACCCCTTGCTCCTTCTTGATCTTCATCATCTTCATCGTGCAACAACTCCGGCTCACGATATTTAAGCACCCCAAGTGTTGCGCCTCGTGTCTTCGTACACATCCGGTGCACGATGAGACCTCCGGCTCCCCGATCCCGCCGGGAGTGCGGAAGTTGATATCCGGCTAGGAATCCCAGCAGCGCAATAGCATACTGCAGGTGTGCCTCGATCGCACAGCCTAGACTTGGGGCCATGGTCACGAGGTATAGAGGGAGAGAGAGAAGGAGAAAGTCAACCAAAGGACTTCTCCAGTTGTGTGTTTAATCCCACCCATGGGCACCCCTTTATATAGGCGGAGGGGGTGTGCCCTCCCTATTGGGTTAGCCATGTGGGACTAATACTAAAGGAAAAAGTCAGCAGAAATTCGCACTGCCAAATGGGCCAAAAGTACTCAGCCCAAATAGCAAACAGAAAAACAACAAATAAAAAAAGGGAAACAACACAGCAGCCTGGAACAGCCCTGGCCGGGTGAGCCTTGCACGGCCCATCCACGCCTGGCGCTAACTCCCCAGCAGCGGCCTGCATCGGGTGGCCCGGGTGGGCCTTTGCCCCGCTTTGGGCACTGGGTGTGGCGGTGGTAGCGGCCTCGGGTGGCGGGCTCCGCCTGCTGGCCAGTGGCCGGGTGGGCAGCTCGCTGCCACAGCCCACCTGGCCGAGCGGCCCTCCCGCCTGGTGCCCGAGCGGCGTTGCCTAGTTGCCTGCCGCCCTGTGCGGTGGCGGTTATCCGCCGCCCATAGGGCTGGCTGTTTTGCCCTTTTCCATTTATTTTTCTGCACTTTTATTTCTAGGCCTTTTCCCTTTGGGATTTGGCCTAATATAAAAGTTGTCTTTATAATTCTTAATTTAAATATTATTTATAATATATTAATTCATAATTAATATATATTTAAATATATATTAAAATTCTCATTTATTCGAAAACACTTTTTCGGTCTTTTCCTTTATACTTTCTCCGAACAACTTCGGATCTCTCCGCGGAACGATTCCGGCTTTCTCTCTTTCTCTACTGTGATTCCGTCTTACGAATGATCACTCTCATCGTACCCTTAAGTGTATCCTGTCACGGCTCCGGAATGCTCTAGACATGATCTGTATCAATGATCAACAGAGGGACCAGGGATATCCATGTGCCCCCTATGCATTCCTGATGACAATGTCGTTTGAACCGTCTAAATGTAGTATCCTCTTCCTTTTGTTTCTTGATACAACTTGTCCGAGATCCGATCATTGGTATCTCATACCTTTGTTCAATCTCGTTCACAACAAGTTCTATTTTCTTGTTACTGTGATATTACATCCCCGTGACCTAGTCACATGTTGCAACATTTATAGATGTAATCTCACCAAGCCGGCCGTATGTATCTTTACCCGTCATGTGGGTGAACAAATCCCGGTCTTGCAGTCACATGTCATCTAATGTTCCTTCGGAATACCCAGCATACACCTTTATGGCCACCGTATTACCAGATGACGGTTGATGCAGTCTAAGCAGCCTAGGGAAACAGTGAGTAATATGAGCTCACGGTCTAAGGAGAAGGAGTCTAGGTATAGCTATTGGAACAATGAACCATATGACTTGATCGTGTTGCAATCCTTCGAGGAATGTCCAATCACATCATTCTCCAATGATATGATCTCGTTGTCAGTCGGCATAAATGCCCATGATCTTGAAACCTAGATCATCTTCGTGACCAACGAACTAGTATGAATAGAGGCTACTAGGGACTTGGTTGTTACATACCACACCTGTACCAATGTTTCTACTTGGCACAACTATAGCACAATATGAAACTATTATAAACTAATTGAGATATGACAATAAAAACCTATTTATTATTTGCCTCTAGGGCATATCTCCTTCAGTCTCCCACTTGCACTAGAGTACAAATAACCTAGCTTGCATTTTACTCATATAAACCTTATACCATATGCGTTTACAGATCATGCATGCTCATGGGAAACGTCATGTCGATGTTCTGTTTTACCAGATCATTATATCTTTTGCAAATTGTTAATGTCTTCCTAATCTGACATTCACACCATTATCTTAAAATGGGTCGAAGCATTTGTTTGGCAACAAAGTGAGACTTTTGTTTCTAGTGTTTATGATGACGGTCGTTTTCACTATTGTCATCTAAACTTCGAAACACACTTTGCTATCCTTTGTGTATATACTATAGTCATGGCAGCAGAACGAGGCCGGATTCCAGGAGCTTACAGTGACGTTAGATCAACCTCGAGGGCTTTCTGATGGGCACTGGGCCCTGGGACACATCATTCTACATTAAAAGCGAACTAGCCCCGCCATAACATTATACAGCACATTAGATGTAGCCTTTATACTTCTATATCTATGTAAATCCTAGTGCATGAAATGCATCTATGCCACTTACATTGCTTCTTGCTACTTAAGTACAAACTTAATTCTGGTTTAGTGATCAATTCAAGAATCACTTAAAGACACGTTCTTACAGTTAAGAATTTGTCCTATCAACCAGAACTTCGGGTCACTTTATGTCTAGTATACAACATGGTTACATGGAAGAACCTATGACTGAGGCATAGGAGATGCAACGCATCTCTTTCTTTCAACCATAGTTGCAATACTAACTCAATGTTTCATACAGTAAGAACTTCTTTCTTACCTTGTTTCATTCTGAGCTACTTCAGAATCTCGCTTAGGATGTTCTGAACATCTTTCAGAATCAAGTCTAGGAAACATTCGACATTCAGTGTTTATTAAACTCACCAATCTATCTTGATAGATCTTATTGTTTAATAACTTCAACTTCACCCTTATTTATCTAATTAAATGTTATTAACACCAATCACATCATTCACATATGTCGTCCACATATCACAGAATGATTTCACGCTCCCACTCAAATATGACATTCATATTTGAGATCTAGGGATTTCACTTTGCTCCCACTCAGAATATGTCAGCTACATATTATGAATTAGCCAAGCTGATTTGCTCTCACTCAAATCTAGGTCCTCTCGATAATCTTGGACATTCCAAAATTCTTTGATCATCATCAAATCGAGAATTCCACTAACGAGATTTCAATGACCATTCATTTCTCATACTTAGGTCCATCATGCTTCTTTGTAATTTGTAGGTATGTCTTGTTGAAAACATGACAAGTGAATCAATAATATAATTCCACAAACTTGTAGAATATATAGTTGAATCCTACTTTCTTTAGTAAAAGTATTCCCTGAAACTTTATGATCATTATCAATAGTTTCTCCTCTATTTGTAGAGTTTGGTTTCACGAAACAAATTCCGCTGCGCCACTCAACAATTTGGAGGTAAGGTCAAATACCTTGTTTTGATCTTTTACTTTCTTCCACCTGTATATTCATCAAGACACATCAACTTTGGACAATAGCAGGTTTGCCCCTTTTTGTGGAATATGCATTCATTGCTTCCTAAGAATGCTCTACAAAGACTTGTTTATTTGCCACGATTTTGACTTATCGAAATCTCCAGAAACTCGAACTTTCCATAACACTTATGGTGTTGTTTCCACGAATCATTTGGATGTTCCTTTGTATTTTAAATGAGTGTTTGCTTGTTTTGATCTCTAGCTCTTAACGGTAACTATAACCCCGATAAGAGATAATATGTATCTAATACAAAATGATTATGATGTTTAGACACTTCAACAAAGTTTGAATTCATCCAATTATCATAATTTGTGAAACATCTTTCACAAGTTCCTTTTATGCTAAACTTAACTTGAATACTTTAGTCATGTCGATCAAATTGAAGAGACTTGTTAATTCAGTTAATTCAATATCCCATTTAGTTATGAACTCATTTGAACAATTCAAATCGTTTGAAACTTCATGTTTCATTAAGTAAATACTTTATTCACTTAAGTCCACAATAAATGATTTCCACTACTTGTTGAAAATATGATACATCATTATGTATAAGTTCCAACATTTCTTCGCATATCACCGTTTTACCAGAATGCGGAGTTTTAGTCATTCTGCCCAAGAGGCACGGTTTTGCAAAGTCTCTAGATTAAGCATCTAGGACCCCGATCTTTCATAAAGAACCTACAATAACCAAAATGACTTAAATTGTAGTGTCATTTCATTATTAAACTTTGGATATCTTTTAGCATTCTAATCCTTTATAAATGGTTAGACTGTTATCATTAACATAGTGATGAGAATAACTCGTTTGTAATCGTAATGTGACCATAACGGTATTGTTCATAAGAATAGTACAAACTGGCTTGTAACTTGTTCATAAGAATAATCGTCTCGCCAAAAGCAAGACACACAAACAGGGATTACAAATTTATATTCAAGTCCAGTAATCCAAATGACAAACTTCGAGGGAAGAGGTGATGTCGGCCATCAACTATTTTACTTGCCATCATCAAGTCATGTTGCCTCGAAACTAGCAATTCTCAAACAGATCATCATGTTTTCACAAAACGGGACAAGTATCAAATACTTTGCAAACTGCAACAAGTTTTGCAAGAATCACTTTTGTAATTTGTATATCTTACATATACCTTTTCATCCTTGACCTCCATTTGCAATCAAGCCCTTCTAAGAGTTCTCAACTCTAATGCAAAATCGCTAAGTGTTTTTCCAAACATTCTGGAGTCGTCGAATTATCTCCTAATGGTTATTGTGTCAAGAAGAGAAGATCACCTTTTACGAGGATATCCCTCAGGCGTGGGTATTAATCTATGATCCTTTTGCTAAGTTCCATATTAAGCAATATCTTCCCATGGTCTCAAAGGACTTCAATGGGATAGGCCAAGATCTACTTAGATATTTGCAAACAGACATCTAGACCAAGTTTATAATAAGAGATCACTTTATAATTGGTCTCCACTAAAACGGTACAAGCCGTATGTTGAGCGTGGAACCATCTCGCGTATGAATACGCGTAAGTTCGATCCGGGCCGCTTCATCAAACAGTACCGCGATATAAACAAGTACACGTTAGAGGGTAACAACTAAGGGATCAATGCCCGCACAATACATGTGCGTACTGGCCGAACAACACGCATACGCATAGATCGGCTCTGATACCACTGTAGGGGATCGGTGCGGAAAAAAAATTCCTACGTTGAAACCCCAAAACTAGCCTAGGATCTATCTATGTAGTAATGCGGTATGTACCGCGTAGAGAATACATACCACAGCAGATCAGACGCGGTTAACGTTCCGCGGGGAACGTGGTTGATGTAGTCGTATTCGAAGCCGACCTCAAGGTCGCGAAGCTCCTCGCAGGTCACCCCTTGCTCCTTCTTGATCTTCATCATCTTCATCGTGCAACAGCTCCGGCTCACGACATTTAAGCGCCCCAAGTGTTGCGCCTCGTGTCTTCGTACACATCCGGTGCACCATGTGACCTCCGGCTCCCCGATCTCGCCGGGAGTACGGAAGTTGATATCCGGCTAGGAATCCCTGCAGCGCAACAGCGTACTGCAGGTGTGCCTTGATCGCACAACCCAGACTTGGGGCCATGGTTACGAAGTATAGAGGGAGAGAGAGAAGGAGAAAGTCAACCAAAGGACTTCTCCAGTTGTGTGTTTAATCCCACCCATGGGCACCCCTTTATATAGGCGGAGGGGGTGTGCACTCCCCATTGGGTTAGCCATGTGGGACTAATACTAAAGGAAAAAGTCAGCAGAAATTCGGACTGCCAAATGGGCCAAAAGTACTCAGCCCAAATAGCAAACAGAAAAACAACAAATAAAAGAAAAAGGGAAACAACACAGCAACGTGGAACAACCCTGGCCAGGTGGGCCTTGCGCGGCCCATCCGCGCCTGGCGCTGACTCCCGCCCAGTGGCAGCCTGCATCGGGTGGCCCGGGTGGGCCTTTGCCCCGGCGACCCGCCTGGCAGCCTGGGTGGCGGGCGGTGGTAGCTGGCCCCCGGGGGGGCTGGCTCCCGCCCCGCGGCCTGCTGGCTCCGGTGGCCCGGGTGGGCTGGCTCGCCCCACGGCCCACTGCCGGCCGCCCACTTTGCGCGCTGGACGGCGTTGCCTGGTTACTGCCGCTGCATGCGGTGGCGGTTATCCGCCGCCTACGTGGCTGTTGCCCTTTTCCATTTATTTTTCTGCACTTTTATTTCTAGGCCTTTTCCCTCTGGGATTTGGCCTAATATAGAAGTTGACTTTATAAATCTTAATCTAAATATTATTTATAATATATTAATTCATAATTAATATATATTTAAATATATATTTGAATTCCCATTTATCCGAAAACACTTTTTTGGTCTTTTCCTTTATACTTTCTCCGAACAACTTCGGATCTCTCCGCGGAACGATTCTGGCTTTCTCTCTTTCTCTACTGTGATTCCGTCTTACGAATGATCGCTCTCACGGCTCAGGAATGCTCTAGACATGATCTGTATCAATGATCAACAGAGGGACCAGGGATATCCATGTGACCCCTATGCATTCCTGATGACAATGTCGTTTGAACCGTCTAAATGTAGCATCCTCTTCCTTTTGTTTCTCGATACAACTTGTCCGAGATCCGATCATTGGTATCTCATACCTTTGTTCAATCTCGTTCACAACAAGTTCTGTTTCTTGTTACTGTGATATTACATCCCCGTGACCTAGTCACATGTTGCAACATTTATAGATGTAATCTCACTAAGCCGGCCGTATGTATCTTTACCCGTCATGTGGGTGAACAAATCCCGGTCTTGCAGTCACATGTCATCTACTGTTCCTTCGGAATACCCAACATACACCTTTATGGACACCGTATTACCAGATGACGGCTGATGCAGTCTAAGTAGCCTAGGGAAACAGTGAGTAATATGAGCTCACGGTCTAAGGAGAAGGAGTCTAGGTATAGTTGTTGCAACTGAAGGGAATATACTCGAGAGGCAATAATAAAGTGGTTATTATCTTATTCCATGTTTATGATAAATGTTTATTTTACATGCTTAAATTGTATTGATCGGAAACATCAATACATGTGTGTTTAATAAACAAAAAGGGTTCCTAGTTATGCCTCTCTTATAGACTAGCTTGTTGATTAACAAGATGATCAAGGTTTCCTGATCATGGACATTGGATGTTGTTAATAACAAGGTCACACCATTGGTGGAATGATGTGATGAACATTCATCCGAAGTATAGCATTACAATCAAAGTCATTATGTTTATATTGCTATAATATCATACAAAGTAATCTTTATCCTTAGACCATGAGATCATGTTAATTGCTAACACCGGAAGAGTATCTTGATAACATCAAACGTCACACCGTAACAGGGTGACTATAAAGGTGGGTTCAATGCTACGAAGGTGTTATGTTGAGGCTCATGGATCAAGAGTGGGATTTGTCCATCCCGATGACGGATAGATATACTCTGGGCCCTCTCGGTGATATCACATTGAAATAGCTTGCAAGCAAGTGATGTGATCACTAGAATGTTATATCACGGGAACGAGAAAATAGTGCATGTCGGTAACGAGATCAAACTAGGTATGAAGATACTGATGATCGAATCTCGGACATGTAATATATCGCGGGACAAAGGGATTTAGTTACTAGCGTTAAAGTTTCTCATGATCACAGAAGTCATCGTTGAATGTGTAGGAGTCAGTATAGATGTCTAGGTCCCGCTACTGATTATTGATCGGAGAGGGGTCTCGATCATGTCTGCATTATTCGCGAATCGTAGGGTGACACACTGAAGGGATACCGACACCATTTGGAGCAAATATGTTTTAGATAAAGATTTAAGAAAGCGCTGGAATTATTTCAATTGACATCGAAACTGTTTCGGGTGAAATTGCTGAAATTGGTTCTGCATGTAATATTGAAATGTTGCAGGGGGTTTTATGTGAATGTTTGTTAATTAAAGTAATTAAAAAAATTCTGAATAAAAAATAATAAAAGAGTTTTATTAAATGAGAGAGCATTAAATTTGGAGAAATTTAATGCATTTAAAGTGGAGACTTTAAAAGAGAATGTGAAGGGGCAAATTTATGTGGAGGGAGTTACCACCACATGAATGGAGGAGGTTAAGGGTCACCTCCTCCATGCGCCGGCCATGAAGGAGGGGAACCCCCCTCCTCCTATAAAAGGCCACCCCTCCTCACTTCTCACACACACCTCCTTGTGAAGGATCTCTCTCCCCCTCTAGTATTATTCCCCCATGGTCTCGGATTAGCGAGATACATGTTCCCGGTGGATTTATCTGGAAAGGAGTTGCTGCTTCCGCTGCTTTGCTGGAGCGAGGGACGGAGGTTGTCAGGGTACCGGACGTGTGTGCGATCACGGATGCACCGGTGCTGGACTTGGTGGTGCTGGAGCTGGATCTGATGGACGTCCGAGCCGGACCTGCCGGACTTCATCACGATCTTGAGATTGGCAAGTGTACAACTACATCAACCACGGTTCCTACTGCTAACAAAGCTCGTTGTCTACGAGGGTAAGTTCTCGTTGGATGTATGTCCACCCGTTGCTTTGTACCTAGTAGATAGATCTTGGCGTGTAGTTCACACCGTAGGAAATTTTTTGTTTTCTATGCTGCGGACCCTACAGTGCTATCAGAGCCTGATCTATGCGTAGGTGCTTAGCACGGTTAGTACAGATATGTTGATATGTGGGCGATGATGATCATGTTATTGTATCTTCTATGTATTTTGGATATTGGTGGCATAGTGGGATGAAGCGGCCCAGACCAACCTTACATGTCATTGTACATGAGACCGGTTCCACGACTGACATGCAACTTGTTTTGCATAAGTGGCTGGCGGGTATCTGTCTCTCCTACTATAGTCAATATCTGATTTACAACGAGTTGCTAATAACTTAGTTATCCTCATTGTGGTTCATGTTCATAGGTAAGATCGGTTCTATCTCCGAAATCCCTAAGCCACGTAAAACTTGCAATTGATAAATTAGAGGCGTCTAGTTTAGATCGTTGATGGGCTAGTGTATTGATATGGTATTGTTGTAAATAGATGTATGATAGATACTCTTACAACACACTTAACGTGTAAGTTCCATAGACCTTGGCCTTACACACAAAGGAATGATAGAGATCATACCACGATGCAAGTGATAGAGATCAAATGCATGGACCATATCATCTCACTTTACACATTAGATGTTCGCATCTTATATTGCTAGTTTGGCATTTTAGTAGCATTTTAAGATGATCCCTCATTTAGATATCAAGATAAAAATGTGTTCTTCCTTAAGTATGCACCATTTTGTGGATCGTCTTTTGAGGCATCACGTGATGATTGGGTGTTCTCGACTCTAAACAACGGGTGTAAGACAGTTTTACACACGCAAATACTAAGGTTCTTACTTGACGAGCCTAGCATGTACAGACATGGCATCATAACACGGACCGAAAGGTTAAGCATGAGTCATATAGTTGATATGATGCCCATATTGATGCTCTCTTTTGAAGCTACACCGACTCACGTGATGATCGGACTTGGTGTAGTGGATTTGGTTCATGTAATCACCAAAAAGGCACGAGGGATGTCGTTTTTGAGTGGGAGTTCATTTCTAATTTGGATTAGTCAAACTCAATTTGTCATAAACTAAATCGAAGTTAATTTGCATAATTTGTTATAGTCATTAGCATTTGTTCACTACCTTCTGCTTAGTTTTAATTGAGATAATAGAACTATAGAATTCTGGATATTTACTTTACGAACTGGTATCGTATTGTTTTGAATGTCAATTTAAAGTTTATAAGTCCTATTGCAAACTTTCAGCAAACTCTATTTACTCCATGAAGTTTAATAAGTAGTATTAAATCAAGAGTAAGAATTCCAATGTTAGTATCTAAAGTATCATGTTTGCCTCCATGATTATTGATATTTAAAAAGTTGTTTTAATATCAAGATTATATTGGAGCTGAAAATTGTTTCAGAAACCATCATGTGTGAAAGATATTGTGATATCTGAAACAATGTTTTTGGTTGCATTATGATAGAGTATAATTTAGCAAAATACATGTTCTCATATTGTATGAGAATTTGTGAAGGTTGGAGACGCTAGGCGTCCTAATCTACCAAAAAGGTTTTGGGAACTGATACTATACTCGCGATTCTTCCTTATAGGCTATAGTAGCTTGATCATGAAAGTTGTCATGATAAGGATGAATAGAAGATGTAAGTAAAATGTTTACTACACTAATAGATTACTAAAGAATGGATTTTTGAAAGAATGCCAAACATTTGATGATGGTGATCCACTTCAAAGTGCAAGTCCAAAGGTATTAGTATTTGACTATATACAAGCTTTGTACCATGTGCCATGTTGATGACACCACTCTTGATGTTGATAGATTCTTTTAAAAGAAAAAGGAATTGCTGAAAGAGAATCTATAAAATATTTGGCAGAAAATAAAAGGTTGGAGATGTCCAACTTAGGTATATAGAAGATATACATGTTATGGCTATATTCCTTGCTTGTTAAACAATGTGGTTCTTAGGTATTGGATACCGAATTGGTTGGTATGAAGTGTCATACAGGACAATGCAATTCATGAACTACAATGGCCTAAGTAACCAGCAAGAGAATGAGTGATGATGTTCATCGAAAACAAATAAAGTGTTATTGTGTTTTTCATTGTCATCAAACCAAGCCTTCAAGATTTGTTTAAATAATTGTTATTTTGTTCCGGTATTACGAGAACAATGGTTGTTCAAATAAATTACCGTATTCCATAAAGGATGGATGAACTTTTACAAGTCTAGTTGGAGAAATCACATCCATAAACAGTATTGCTAAAATTTCACAAGACAAATGATTGAAAGATCACTTATGAAGTGACATCGCTGTTTGAATTATATTTGAAAGAAAACATGAAGAAACTCCATGTTGATGGAATTTTGGAGTCCTTGATTTTGATCAATTGACGCATGTGAGACTTTCCTCGAGATAATTGAAACTCCGTCCATAGGCCAGAGAGGAATGGATGACTAGCTTATTGGAAATTGTGCATGCTGATGTGCATAGTCCATTATGTGTAGCCATATGCGATGGATCTTTTTGCTTCATATGCTTTCTTCAAAAATTTGAGTGAATATATCTGTATATTTACTTAATAAGGAAGAAGTATGAAACATTTGAAAGTTGTTCAAAGACTTTCAAGATGAAGTGGAAAATCATTGTAACAAGAAAATAAAAGAGTTTATGATTTGATCATAAAGGAAGATATTTGAGTTACAGGTTTAGCAAAACACCTTAGATTTGAGGAATTGTTCCATGATTTGTGTTTTCCCGATAAACCATAGGAGTATGGCATATTCAAGAGATGAAATCAAACCATGTTTGACATGGTAAGATCAAAGGTGTCATTTATAAAACTGCCATTATGTTTTAAAGATTGAAGCTTTAGAGAATACCGCTTTTACACTGAAAGGAGCACCATCGTGATCCATTGAAATGACACCATATGAGTTATGGTTTGGGATAAAACCTGAATTGTCTTTTCTTAAATTTTGGTATGCTATGCATAAGTAAAATGTTTACAACCAAAGTCGGATAAGCATGTCTTTGTAGGTTATCCCAAAGAATTTGTTGGGAATTTCTCCATAACACCAAGGACAAAAGAGTTTGTCGCTTGGAACGTCAAGTTTCTTGAGAAGGAACTTTTCGTGAAAAGTTAAGTGGGAGGACAATAGAACTTTGATAAGGTTGTTGAACCTTAGCTATATGTGCTAAGTAGCGCAGCCGGAAAGTGTCGATTGGCCTAAGTGCCATAATGCTCATGGCTCTCGTGATTACAAAAGGTGTGATCTAGGAGATTAGAGTTCCTATAGAACCGTGTGGGTCGGTAAGAATCAAATAGTAATATTTGATAAGCAAGTCATTATTGTTTTGACAATGATGAACCGACTACATGCAAAGAAGCGATGATGGGCCCTGACTCCATAAAATGACTAGAAGTCATAGAATCTGTGATAGTATCCATACACGAGAAATCAAGTTTCTGAACTTGGAAGACCCTCCGGAAAGGCGTGAAGCCTATCGGTCGTGTTTGGATCTATAAAGAAATAAGACATGGATGTTTAACATCTATGAAATAGTCGACATGTCGGAAAGAAGTTTACGACAATGTTCAAGGAGTTGACTATGACAAGATTTGATCTTTCATAGCGATATATAGTCTTGACGGATTAATGTAGCAACCACTACATATAATTTGGTATATGGTAGTTAAATAAACAAAACAAGGTTCTTCTAATAGAACGGTAACCTAGGACATGTACATGACATGGTCCGAAGGGTTTTGTTAATTCAAAGGGTGCTAAAAGGGCATGTAAACTTCAATAGTTGAAGTAAGCATAGCGGAGTTGGAATCTTCACCATGATGAAACTGTTAAAAGAGTTTAAATTCATCGGAGATGATGAAGATGCTTGCATTTGCAAGAAATTAAGTGGGAGTGCTGAGACATATTTCTAATACATTATGTAGAGGACATATTGTTGATTGGAAATGATGTATCTTGAATTGACACAAGTTAAGGATTTCATTAAAATAAGATTTCAATGAAAGACTTGGGCAAACCCAGAATATTAGGCATCAATATCTATATGGATAGATTAAGGCGCTAATATGGTTATGTCAGACATACATATATAAGATATTGAAAGGGTTCAATATGAGATATTGAAAGGTTTCAATATGGAAACAACAAGAAAGGTTCTTGCTGCATGGAAAGAATTGTATTCAGATTCAAGTGTTTCAACACTTGGTGAGTAAAATCACATGAAGATTCTGATCGATTATACCATGATATGTATATATCCAGAATGTCCTATGCTCTAAATGTTATGAGCATATAGCAGAATGATTCATAAGATGATCATTGGACAATAGTAAAGATATTCTTATGAGCTTTGGAAGAACTAAGAATATATCATGTATAAGTGACAAATAGTTAAAGGTAGTTCATTGTAAAGTGTTACATTGATACTAGTTTTGTCACAAGATACAAATTAAATTTATCTCAATTTAGACTATGGGTGGCACAATATAATGGAAAGGATGTTCCATGATGGATTTGGATAAGTTCCAAAGTTGAGATATTGTGACGGATACTACAACAAAAGGCTAAGTATATAACTGCTATAGTAGCAGCAAAGGAGGGCATTTGTGTTAAGTAGTTTGTTATCAAACTAGGTGTGGTTCAAAGTGGGCTAATACTATGAAGATATATTGTGTGACAATAATATCAACATATTCTGAGCCGAACGAACTAAAGGTCTCACCAGAGGACCAAATTTATATAATGCCATCTCATTTGAGAATGAGTGATGCGTAGAGACGCAAAGACATGCAAATACACACGGATCTGAAACTGTCACATCCGGAGATTATGTTAACCACTAGCAATAGCGTATATGCAACACCAGAAAGCCATAGGTGTTCAATGCGCAAAGTTTTTCAAACTAGATTATTGACTCTAGTGCAAGTGGGAGATCAAGGGAATATGCCCGAGAGGCAATAATAAAGTGGTTATTATCTTATTCCATGTTTATGATAAATGTTTATTTTACATGCTAGAATTGTATTGATTTGGAAACATCAATACATGTGTGTTTAATAAACAAAAAGGGTTCCTAGTCATGCCTCTCTTATAGACTAGCTTGTCGATTAACAAGATGATCAAGGTTTCCTGATCATGGACATTGGATGTTGTTAATAACAAGGTCACACCATTGGTGGAATGATGTGATGAACATTCATCCGAAGTATAGAATTACGATCAAGTCATTATGTTTATATTGCTATAACATCATACGAAGTAATCTTTATCCTTAGACCATGAGATCATGTTAATTGCTAACACCGGAAGAGTATCTTGATAACATCAAACGTCACACCGTAACAGGGTGACTATCAAGGTGGGTTCGATTACTACGAAGGTGTTATGTTGAGGCTCATGGATCAAGAGTGGGATTTGTCCATCCCGATGACGGATAGATATACTCTGGGCCCTCTCGGTGATATCACGTTGAAATAGCTTGCAAGCAAGTGATGTGATCACTAGAATGTTATATCACGGGAACGAGAAAAGAGTGCATGTCGATAACGAGATCAAACTAGGTATGGAGATACCGATGATCGAATCTCGGACATGTAATATATCGCGGGACAAAGGGATTTAGTTACTAGCGTTAAAGGTTCTCACGATCACAGAAGTCATCGTTGAATGTGTATGAGTCAGTATGGATCTCCGTGTCCCGCTGATTATTGATCGGAGAGGGTCTCGATCATGTCTGCATTATTCATGAACCGTAGGGTGACACACTTAAGGGATACACACCATTTGGAGCAAATATGTTTCAGATAAAGATTTAAGAAAGCTGGAATTATTTCAATAGACACCAAACTGCTTTGTGAAATTGCTGAAATTGGTTCTGCATGTAATATTGAAATGTTGCAGGGGGTTTTATGTGAATGTTTGTTAATTAAAGTAATTAACAAAATTCTGAATAAAAAATAATAAAAGAGTTTTATTAAATGAGAGAGCATTAAATTTGGAGAAATTTAATGCATTTAAAGTGGAGACTTTAAAAGAGAATGTGAAGGGGCAAATTTATGTGAAGGGAGTTACCACCACATGATGGAGGAGGTGAAGGGTCACCTCCTCCATGCGCTGGCCATGAAGGAGGGGCACCCCCCTCCTCCTATAAAAGGCCACCCCCTCCTCACTTCTCACACACACCTCCTTGTGAAGGATCTCTCTCCCCCTCTAGTATTATTCCCCATGGTCTCGGATTAGCGAGATACATGTTCCCGGTGGCTTTATCTGGAAAGGAGTTGCTGCTTCCGCTGCTTTGCTGGAGCGAGGGACGGAGGTTGTCGGGGTACTGGACGTGTGTACGATCACGGATGCACCGCTGCTTTGCGGTGCTGGACTTGGTGGTGCTCGAGCTGGATCTGATGGACGTGCTGGAGCCGGACCTGCTAGACTTCATCACGATCTTGAGATCGGCAAGTGTACGACTACATCAACCACGAGTTCCTACTCGTTAACAAAGCTCGTTGTCTACGAGGGTAAGTTCTTGTTGGATGTATGTCCACCCGTTGCTTTGTACCTAGTAGATAGATCTTGGCGTGTAGTTCACACCGTAGGAATTTTTTTGTTTTCTATGCTGCGGACCCTACAGCAACAATGAACCATATGACTTGATCGTGTTGCAATCCTTCGAGGAATGTCCAGTCACATCATTCTCCAATGATATGATCTCGTTGTCAGTCGGCATAAATGCCCATGATCTTGAAACCTAGATCATCTTCGTGACCAACGAACTAGTATGAATAGAGGCTACTAGGGACTTGGTTGTTTCATACCACACCTGTACCAAATGTTTCTACTTGGCACAATTATAGCACAATATGAAACTATTATAAACTAATTGAAATATGACAATAAAAACCTATTTATTATTTGCCTCTAGGGCATATCTCCTTCAGAAGACTCCAACAAAGGACCCTCTGGCTAAGGAGGCAGGTATCTCCCACTTATGCTGAGGAAGATGGCATGATCCTGGCTCAACGAACTTCAGGAAAACACCATCCACAGCTGGTATGACATGCAGAGCGTGTTCTTTCGGAATTTTGAAGGCACATATCGGAGGCCCTGTACGGTAGGAGACCTACAATGTTGCACCCAGAAAGCCGGAGAAAACTTTGCCAAGATTATCTCGAACGACGAATCGACACCAAAAACTCCTTTGAAGGAGTAAACGATCAAACTATGATTGAAGCTTTTATTGCAGGACTCCCAATTGGTTTACTATGTCACCGGTTGAAGTGCGACAAGTTCACTAATCTGGGAGAGATGATAGAGATGGCAAGAAAATATGCAGACGCCAACGATGACGCAGAAGGACTACTGAATGTCCTGGCTTTACCACAGTCGGCAAAATAGCCGAAGCAACAAACTCAGAAGTGCAAGAACACCTCAGAAGAAAATCCCAACGCGGAAACAGCAGTTGTCATTGCTACTTTAGGGTCTGGAGGATGAGGAGGGAACGAAAGCGGCCGGGGACGCAGTGGTGGGACATCTAGATTTCAACATAGAGGAGACCAGCAACCTGGAAAAACCTACTTTTGGGCCGACATTGCCAACAATCCGTGTGTGCATCACTTAGATGCCAACGGAGGCTCGTCCCACACAAATGCTGAGTGTCATTTCAATGACGACATCAAGAAAGACGATTCCGCTGGCTACAGGGCCAAGCAAAGAAAGGGAAAAAAGAATCCCGAAAAATAAAAAGAGACCAAGGAAGATTCCGACATGGAGGAAGCAGAGCCTTCAAATCCCAAGTCGTATGGAAAGAAGAACTTCCCAACAAAGAAAGACACTTATGTCACTTTCCTTGGGTCTCAACCAGCTAAGGTCAAGAAAGCAGTTTTGCATGAGCTCAATGCAACTATTCCGGCTGTCCCTCAGTTCCTGGACTGGTCGAAAGTGACAATCACCTTTGACCGCACTGATCATCCACCTAAGTTGCACAGGCGAGGAAAGTACGGTCTAGTCATCAATCCACTCATTGATGGCTATGGTTTCTCCAAGACCCTCATGGACGGTGGCAGCAACATCCACATCCTCTACGTTGAAACGCTGCATCGGATGATGATCTCGGAAACCCAGCTGAATCATAGCTTTGTGATCTTTCATAGAGTTGTCCAAGGAAGACAAGCAAATTCCCTAGGAGAGATCACTTTGGACGTTACTTTCGAAACTCCAAAGAACTACCGGACGGAAGCACTTTCTTTCGAAGTGGTCCCATTCAAGAGCGCATATCACGCTATCTTTGGACTGTCGGCTTACTAGGCTTTTATGGCTCGTCCATGTTACATTTACAATATGATGAAAATTCTAGGTCCCAAGGGCAGGATCACCATCAGGGGAGACCCGAAGAAAGCACGAGAGTGTGAGGACGGAAATGCCGCCTTTTCTGAAGCCATACTGCACGCCCAGGAGTACCAGGAGATCAAGAAGACCATTGACCCGTCTGAGATGCCCACGACAAAGCTGACTCCGGAGTTCAAGGCATCGTAAGAGATAAATATGACGCCATTGAAGGATGATGACCCCTCCAAGGTGACTCGGATAGGTATAGGTTTAGGTAGCGCATAGGAAAGCACGCTCATCAAGTTCCTCCAAGCCAATCAAGATATCTTCGCATGGCAACCATCTAACATGACCGGAGTACCTAGGGAACTTGTCGAGCACTCTCTAAATGTACACCCGAATGCTAAACCCTTCAAATAGTCCTTACGATGTTTTGGCAATGAAAAGCGAAAGGAAATAGCTAAGGAACTAGCCCGACTCGAGTTATCCAGATTCATAGAAGAGGTCATCCACACTGAGTGGTCAGCCAATCCTATAATGGTCCCTAAAAAGGACACCACTAAATTAAGGATGTGTGTTGATTATACCACCTTGAACAAGTCTTGTCCCAAAAATCCATTTGCTCTTCCTATAATTGATCAAGTTATCGACTCTACGGCAGGCTCGGAACTCCTATGTTTTCTCGACGCATATTCTGGTTATCACCAAATCCGGATGAAGGAATCAGACAAAGTCAAAACTTCATTCATAACCCCCTTTGGAACCTTCTGTTTCATTATGATGCCCTTTGGGCTCAAGAACGCAGGAGCTACGTACCATCGCACTATGCAGCGTTGCCTCCATGATCAAATCGGACGCAATGTACATGCATATGTGGATGACATAGCGGTGATGTCCAAAAAGAAGGAAACTTTAATTTCTGACCTAGAAGAAACGTTCGCCAATCTACGAAAATACAACATAATGCTTAATTTGAAGAAGTGCTTCTTTGGAATACCAGCCGGAAAATTGTTAGGTTTTATCATGTCTCAAAGAGGCATAGAGGCGAACCGAGACAAAATTAAGGCTATACTTAACATTTCCAGGCCGACTCGCCTGAAGGACATTCAAAGGCTAACTGGTTGCATTGCTGCAGTCAGTCGATTTGTAAGCCGACTCGGTGAAAGAGCCGCACCACTCTACAAGCTCTTGAAAAAGACCAAAAAATTCGTTTGGACTGATGAAGCTGAAGCTACACTACAAGACCTGAAAGCAGTACTCTCGTCCGCTCCTATCCTTGCAGCGCCAGAACCTCACAAACCGATGTTGCTCTATCTGGCTACGACAAACAGAGTCGTCGGCGTTGTGATGGTGGTGGAAAGACCAGAGGAAAAACAGGAACATCTGGTGCAGCATCCAACTTACTACCTCAGTGAAGTGTGAACTGAATCAAAGCAGCGGTATCTGCATTATCAAAAGCTGGCTTATGGTGTGTTCTTTGCATCTAGGAAGCTACGACATTACTTTTAGGAGCACCAAATTACCGTGGTGAGCACAACTCCCATGAGAGACACAATTAACAATAGAGATGCTATAGGGCATGTCGCAAAATGGGGAATAGAGCTTTCAGCTTTCGACATTGAGTACAAACCTCATACGGTAATTAAATCCCAAATCCTCGCTGACTTTGTCACTGGTTGGACAGAGACAACGGAGAATATGACCCTACCAGAGTTGGAATACTGGACCTTGCATTTTGATGGGTCTAAAGCGCTCGAGGGTTGGCGTGGTGCTCAAAACACCCTAAGGAGATAAGCTTTTCTATGCATTGCAGATCCATTTCACGGCAACAAACAACATTGCCGAATATGAAGCACCGCTACATGGAATCCGCATTGCTAAGGATATCGGCATCCAACGAGTTATGTGTTATGGAGATTCGGATCTTGTTGCTCAACAAGTGTCGGATCACTATAATACAAACAAACACATGGCATCATATAGGGCTGTCATGGACAAACTATCTAAATCGTTCGAAGGGTTTGAGGTTCAACACATCCCTCAAATAGAAAATGAGGAAGCAGATGCATTATCTCGAATAGGCTCTACACGGAAGAAGGTCCCGGATGGCGCTTTTTAGAGCACCTCAAAGTTCCCTCTATTACAGGAGTTGATGAGGAATATCTGACCAAGTCTGACTCACCTAGTAGCAGTTCTAGCTATGATTCCCAGCTGGACAAAACCCTACCTGGATTTCTTGGTAGACGGAAAATTACCTGTAGACGAGGTTCTGAGCCGGTAGATCGTCTGACGAGCAAAAAACTATACAATAATAAATGGTGAGCTTTATAAACGAACTGTATCTAGGGTTTTTAGCACTGCGTATCTCCGGAAGAAGGAGTGAAAATCCTAAGGGAAATTCATGAAGGTGAATGCGGCCATCATGCTGCAGCCAAATCTTTAGTGCCAAAATCTTTCAGACACGGATGTTTCTAGCTTACAGCCAAGGCAGATGTCGAACGGCTGGTTAAGACATGCAAAGGCTGCCAAAAGTACGCCAAACAATCTCATGTTCTAGCTGATCAGCTGCGAACAATTCCGATAACATGGCCCTTCGCGGTCTGGGGGCTTGACATGGTAGGACTGTTTAAACGGGCTCCAAGTGGATTTACTCACCTCTTAGTGATGGTGGATAAGTTCACAAAATGGATTGAGGTAAACCCGTCACAAGTTGTGATGGAGCAATAGCCAAAAGTTTTGTCGAGGATGTTATAATCCGATACGGTTATCCGCATAGTATTATCACGGACAACGGGAGCAATTTTTCTATGGGAGAACTTGCCGAATTCTGCAACGAACAAAAAAATCCAGCTTGACACTGTGTCAGTCGTGCATGCAGAAGCCAATGGACAAGTTGAAAGAGAAAATTGTCTAATCTTGCAAGGCCTCAAACCAAGACTTGAAGCACCACTTCATCGTGCTACGGGGGCTTGGGCAGACAAATTGCCGTATGTAATATGGATCTTGAGAACAACTCCGAACAGGTCAACCGGATACACACCTTTCTTCTTGGTCTATGGCATAGAAGCAATTCTTCCTAGTGATTTAATTCATACTTCTCCCCGAGTTGCTGTGTATATTGAGGAGGATGCTGATATTTCTCGACAAAATGATCTCGATTTAATCGAAAAAGTTCGTGTTGTTGCTGAGCAGAGATCAACAGCCTATCAGCAGAAGTTACGCAAGTACCATAGCCAGAGAGTCAGAAACCGGTCTTTCAATAAGGGCGATTTGGTTCTCCGTCTTGTGCAGAAAAGAAAGCACAAACTTTCCCCAGTATGGGAAGGGCGCATTTTAGTTAGCCGAGTATTGCACAATGGTTCTTACTATCTAACTAATATGTGGCTGGTCAAAGAAAGACCTGCTACTAAGAAGAGAAAGATAGATGGAGGCAGTACAAACCTGGAAGAATTAGACAGACCGTGGAATATTGCTCAGCTACGTCCCTTTTATTCTTAAACTTTTTCTTTCTTTGTAATCATATATGTGTACATGTTCAATGAGAAATAAAGTATCGGTTGCCTCAATATTTTTTGAGAAGTTTTATATTACCATCTTATTTCCGAATGATCATGTCACAGTCAAAAATCCTAGAATACTTGAAAGTACTTTATGTTCATGTTTGTTCTAGTTAGATTTCTGATTCTAAAAATGCTACCTTCGGGTAGAAATCTAAATTTTCTATTTATACTTTAGTCCTTTGTCTGATTGCTGGATGCGAGTATTTTCCGAGTAGTGAATTGTTGGTACTGAAAACCGGCTTTGTTTCCGAGTTTAAACTGGTTTAGCAATTGAGCTCCGTTGCTCAGCAAAGTTTCCGTGTTGAAGGTTTGCCGGCTCACGAAAGGGACGAGGCGGAAAGCCGGATAAGCGATAAGTATAGACAAAACAAAAGGTGCTTATGTAAAATTTCAGGCACAACAAAATAAAGACAAAAGTGCTAAAGGGAAGTAAAAAGCATTAGTTCTTACAAACTTAGCACTAGCAAAAATATTATACTACTTATTACAATCCGATTGTTTCAGAATAAGACATTGTTTTTTTGGTACTCTACGATGCAGGAGAAGAGGTAGGAGCTGCCGGCTCACCGGAGATATCGCCTTTGCCTTGGTATCTTTCCGAGATGGGAAAATCAGATTCGGTTTGCTCATCGTCGGAAAGTTCAGCTATTTCTTCAGGAGGCGGAGGAGGCGTTTCCACGCGAGTGAAGAATGGAGTGTTGTAGCTGGTCAAATCAGCTGCATGGCACCCATAGCCAGCACATGAGTCCATTATATCCTTGATATTTTGCTCCTTGCCGTCTTCATCCACAGTCGAATAACCCCTGGTTACTTGCCAAATCTCCATGCTTCCATGGTGGCTCATAACCATTGTCAGGGCATTCTGTGCTACAGTTCGCGCATAGGACATGTTCCAGTCCTAGATGAGATAGGGCATCTCTTTTGCCTTATCTCGCACTTCAAAGGCGGACATTCTATTCATATCGGAAATCTTTAAGGCTTCACCAATATCCTCCATTGACTGGCGGAAATCGTGAAGCAGATCTCTGACTTCATTAAGCCAGCTAGTGCGAGACTCAGAAGAAGAAGCCAGCAAATTCAGAGGACCTGCATATACAAGGCAAAGGTCAAAAATATATCCGAACTCCTAGAGTCGGAAGAAAGAAAAGTCAGAGATTGGAAAATTACCGAAGACGACATCATCAACTTTGGTCTTCTCCGCCCTAAGACTTCGGAGTTCAGCCCGTAGCGCTTGGGTGATGTCCTTCTCCCTGGCCAACTCGTTTGTGAGATCCAAGATTTTCTTATCCTGGATAGAAATTGTGCGATAACGTTCTTCGGTGGCCATGTTGGATGTTTCAAGAATGTTCTCGGCATGATCTACCTTAATCTCATTCAGCTCTCGCCTTAAGTCGGCGTTCTCCACCTCTAGGGTCTTGAGGTTCTCGGCATCTTCAATCATTTTGCATGACTGTTTGACCAGTTTTGTAAACAAAAGAAAACAATCGAATAAGAATTTAACTATGAAAGCAAAATAGCAAGTATGAGGACTGAAATGATTACCTTCGGCTTCATCCATGGAAATCTTCAGTTGAGCATTTTCAAGGCGGAGAGCTCTAATCTCTCTCCGCTGATTGCAGATATTCTTTAATAATTCTTGGTTATAAGCATTAACTTTCTGTAAGTCAGAATAATACCCAGAGTCAGAAGTCTACTAAAGACTCAGGCTAATATTTTAACTAAGTTAAATATCAGCACGAGCCTTGGGGGCTACACTAGTTGTTATTTGGCATCCTATGAAAGCATAAATTCGGATTTCCTATCCAACTTCATGCTTGGGGCCTAGAGGATATGATATGAAATAAATTAAAAGAGAGAGTCAAATTCCGACTTACATAATGTTCATGTGTCAGTTTGCTCAGAATCATGTTCACCTCAGAAGAAACCTTCTCGGCGAGTCAGTAGGATCACTGGTGGTGGCGGAGCCACGCTAGCCTTCTGCTTTTCATCGCGAAGACGAACTTGGTCAAGAAGCTCAGAGAACTTGACATCCTCGGCTTCTTGCGCCTCTTCTTAGGCAATGATGTTCTGGCTCTCCAAGCATTACTGAGCCAGCTTTTGGATCTCTTCAGCAGTTTGCTGAGTAATGCCAAGTTTGGAGATACCCGGATTACTGAGAAGGTTGTCCGTGAAAACCTCTTCCAAGGGTCATTACCCTTTGAGGGTTCACCCTTATTAGTTGTCGAGTCACCCATGGTGACGTCGATCTGCGAACCAAGGTTCGCTGGCTCAGGATGCTGAGCCGGATCTTTTGCAACACGAGGAGATGAAGTAACCTCCGGTGCTATAGAAGGCATTGGGGTAGAAGTCAGAGGCGGAGCAGTAGGCGAAGTCAAATTTAACTTTGACTATCACAGAAGATCTGTCAGGATTCCCTTCCCCTTGCCCTTGACGAGCTATTTAGCTCCGAAGAAGTGATAGTACAAGATCGTTACACTTTAGAAAGAATGAGAGATAAACTACAAATACCCTGTGAGGAAAGTTACTGAACGGGAACCGCGGTAGAAAACAAAAAATTTCCTACGATGGAACCCCAAAACTGCCTAGGATCTATCTATGTAGTAATGCGGTAACAGCCGGAGTGTAGAGAATACATACCCATGTAGACCGTACGCGGTTAACATTCTGTGGGGAACATGGTTGATGTAGTCGTGCTCGTAGCCGACCTCAAGGTCGCGAAGCTCCTCGCAGGTCACCCCTTGCTCCTTCTTCATCGTGCAGAAGCTCCGGATCACGACATTTAAGCGCCCCAAGTGTTGCGCCTTGTGTCTTCGTACACATCGGGTGCACGATGAGACCTTCGACTGCCCGATCTAGCCGGGAGTGCGGAAGTTGATATCCGGCTAGGAATCCCTACAACGCAACGGCGTACTGCAGGTGTGCCTTGTTCGCACAGCCCAAACTCGGGGCCATGGTCACAAGTGCTAGAGAGAGAGGGAAGGAGGAAGTCAACCAAAGGACTTCTCCAATTGTTGGTGTGTTTAATCCCACCCATGGGCACCCCTTTATATAGGTGGAGGGGGTGTGCCCTCCCCATTAGGTTAGCCATGTGGGACTAAAAGTAAACAGGAAATAAAGGCAAAAGGGGCTGCAGCCGGATGGGCCAAATGGCCACAGCCCACCAGCCAACAGGTGGCCAGCCGGGTGGGCCTCAGAGCCACCCGCGTGGCCTAGCCTACCCTCAGGCGGCGGCTGCCAGCTAGCGACCCGGGTGGGCCTTTGCCCCCGGCGGCCCAAGGCGGCAGGGAGGGAGCGGTCGGGTGGGCCAGGTGGCTGCCCATGCCCGGCCTCTCGCCAGCTGGGTCGGCCGGGTGGCCGCCCCCACCAACCCAAATTGGCTGGTGGCTCCCTGGAGCCCAACATGGGCCGGGGTCGAGCTAGGCCTTTCTTCGCGGTAACAGCTGGCGCTGCCCGTCTTGGTAAGGAGTATCCACGCCACGTAATGGGTTGTTTGCCCTTTTTCTTTTCCTTTTTCTGCAGCTTTTCTTCTAGGCCTTTTCCCTCTGGGATTTGGCCTAATATAAAAGTTGCTTTTATAAATCTTAATCTAAATATTATTTAGAATATATTAATTCATAATTAACATATAATAAATGTATATTTAAATTCCCATTTATCTGAAAACACTTTTCTGGACTTTTCCTTTATTCTTTCTTTGAACAACTTCAGATCTCTCTGCGGAACAATTCCTACTTTCTCTTTCTCTACTGTGCTTCCGTCTAATGAATGATCGCTCTCATCATACCCTTAAGTGTATCCTCTCATGGCTCGGGAATGCTCTACACATGATCTGTATCAATGATCAATAGAGGGACCAGAGATATCCATGTGACCCCTATGCATTCCTAATGATAATGTCGTTTGAACTGCTAAATGTAGCATCCTTGTCCTTTTGTTTCTCGATACAACTTGTCTGAGATCCGATCATTGGTATCCCTTACCTTGTTCAATCTCGTTCACAACAAGTTCTATTTTCTTGTTACCGTGATATTACATCCCCGTGACCGAGTCACATGTTGCAATATTTATGGATGTAATCTCACCAAGCCGGCCGTATGTATCTTTACCCGTCATTTTGGTGAATAAATCCCAGTCTTGCAGTCACATGTCATCTACTGTTCATTCGGAATACCCAACATACATCTTTATAACCACTGTATTACCAAGTGGCGCTTGATGCAGTCTAAGCAGCCTCAGGAAACAGTGAGTAATATGAGCTCACGGTCTAAGGAAAAGGAGCCTAGGTATAGCTATTGCAACAATGAACTATATGACTTGGTCATGTTTCAATCCTTCGAGGAATGTCCAATCACATCATTCTCCAATGATATGATCCCATTATCAATTGGCATAAATGCCCATGATCTTGAAACCCGGATCATCCTCATGACCAACGAACTAGTATGAATAGAGGCTACTAGGGACTTGGTTGTTTCATACCACACCTGTACCAATGTTTCTACTTGGCACAGTTATAGCACAATATGAAACTATTATACACTAATTGAGATATGACAATACAAACCTATTTATTATTTGCCTCTAGGGCATATCTCCTCCAGTCTCCCACTTGCACTAGAGTACAAATAATCTAGCTCGCATTTTACTCATATAAACCATATACCACATGCGTTTACAGATCATGCATGATCATGGGAAACGTCATGTCCATGTTCTGTTTTACCAGATCATTATGTCTTTTGCAATTGTTAATGTCTTCCTAATTTTGACATTCACTCCATTATCTTATAATGGGTCGAAGTATTTGTTTGGCAACAAAGTGAGACTTTGTTTCTAGTGTTTATAACGATGATCGTTTTCACCCTTGTCATCTAAACTTCGAAACACACTTTGCTATCCTTTGTGTATATACTGTAGTCATGGCAGCAGAACGAGACCAGATTCTAGGAGCTTACAGTGACTTTAGATCAACCTCGAGGGCTTTCTCATGGGCACTGGGCCCTGGGACACATCATTCTATGTTAAAAGCGAACTAGCCCCGCCATAACATTATACATCACATCAGATGGAGCCTTTATACTTCTATATCTATGTAGATCCTAGTGCATGAAATGCATCTATGCCACTTACATTGCTTCTTGCCATTTAAGTGCAAACTTAATTCTAGTTCAGTGATCAACTCAAGAATCACTTAAAAACATGCTCTTACAGTTAAGACTTTGTCCTACCAACCAGAACCTCGGGTCACATTATGTCGAGTATACAACATGGAAGAACTTATGACTGAGGCATAGGAGATGCAACGCATCTCTTTCCTTCAACCATAGTTGCAATACTAATTCAATGCTTCATATAGTAATAAGAACTACTTTCTTACCTTGTGCCATTCTGAGCTACTTCAGAATCTTGCTTAGGACATTCTGAACATCTTTCAGAATCAAGTCCAGGAAGCATTCGACATTTAGTGTTTATTAAACTCACCAATCTTCCTCGATAGATCTTATTGTTTAATAACTTCAACTTCATCCTTATTTATCTAACTTAAATTATTAACACCAATCACATCATTCACATATGTCGTCCACATATCCCAGAATGATTTCACGCTCCCACTCAAATATGACATTCATGTTTGAGATCTAGGGATTTCACTTAGTTCCCACTCAAAATATGTGAGCTACATATTATGAATTAGCCAAGCTGATTTGCTCCCACTCAAATCTAGGTCCTCTCGATAATCTTGGACATTCCAAAATTCTTTGATCATCATCAAATCGAGAATTCCACTAATGAGATTTCAATGATCATTCCTTTCTTGCACTTAGGTCCATCATGCTTCTTTGTATTTCGTAGGTGTGTCTTGTTTAAAACATGAATCAACAATATAATTCCACAAACTTGTAGAATATATAGTTGAATCCTACTTTCTTTAGAAAAAGTATTCCTTGAAACTTTATGATCATTATCATTGGTTTCTCCTCTACATGTAGAGTTTGGATTCACGAAACAAATTCCACTGCGCCACTCAACAATCCAGAGGTAAGGTCAAATACCTTGTTTTGATCTTTTAATTTCTTCTACCTGTATCTTCATCAAGACACATCAACTTTGGACAACAGCATGTTTTCCCATTATGGACGATGCATTCATAGCTTCCTAAGAATGCTCTACAAAGACTTGTTTATTCGCCACGACTTCGACTTATCAAAATCTCCAGAAACTCAAACTTGCCATAACACTTATGGTGTTGTTTCCACGAATCTTTTAGATGTTCCTTTGTATTTCAAATGAGTGTTTACTTATTTTGATCTCTAACTCTAAACAACAACTATAACCCTGATAAGAGATACTATTATACCATATGTATCCAATACAAAATGATTATGATGTTTAGATATTTCAACATAGTTTGAATTCATCCAGTTATCATAATTTGTGAAACATCTTTCACAAGTACCTTTATGCTAAACTTAACTTGATTACTTTAGTCATGTCGATCAAATCGAAGAGACTTGTTAATTCAATATCCTCTTTGTTGTGAACTTATTTGAACAATTCAAATCGTTTCAAACTTATGTTTCATTAAGTAAATACGCTTATTCACTTAAGTCCACAATTAACTAATGATTTCCACTATTTGTTGAAAATACGATACATCACTATGTATAAGATTCAACATTTCTTTGCATATCACCGTTTTACCAGAATGCGGAGTTTTAGTCATTCTGCCCAAGAGGCATGGTTTTGCAAAGTCTCTAGATTAAGAATCTAGGACCCCGATCTTCATAAAGAACATGCAATAACCAAAATGACTTAAACTATAGTGTCATTTCATTATTAAACTTTGGATATATTTTAGCATTCTAATCCTTTTATAAATGTTTAAACTATTATCATTAACATAGTGATGAGAATAACTTGTTTGTAATCGTAAAGTGACCAAAAGGTATTGTTTGTAAGAATAGTACAAACTGGTTTGTAACTTGTTCATATGAATAATCGTCTCGCCAAAAGCAAGACACACAAACAGGGGTTACAAATTTATATTCAAGTAATGACAAACTTTGAGGGAAGAGGTGATGTCGGCCATCAACTGTTTTGCTTGCCATCATCAAGCCACATTGACTCAAATCCAGTAATTCTCAAGCAGATCATCCTATTTTCATAAAACGGGACAAGTATCAAATACTTTGCAAACTACAACGAGTTTTGCAAGAACCACATTTACAATCAACATATACCTTTTCATCCATGACCTCCATTCACAATCAAGCCCTTCTAAGAGTTCTCAACTCTAATGCAAGATCGCTAAGTGTTTTTCCAAACATTCTGGAGTCATTGAATTATCTCCTAATGGTTTTTGTATCAAGAAGAGAAGATCACCTTTTACGAGAATATCTCTCAGGCGTGGGTATTAATTTATGAAGTTGGACCCTTTTGCTAAGTTCCAAATTAAGCAATATATTCCCATGGTCGTAAAGGACCTCAATGGGATAGGCTAAGATATACTAAGATATTTGCAAACAAACATCTAGACTAAGTTTATAATAAGAGATCAATTTATAATTGGTCTCCACTAAAATTGTCACCCCTGGATGATTTTAGTGATCACATGATCCCTATCCTCTGTACCTCCCCCGATCGTCACGGCCATCAGTGCAGTATCGAAGGTAGACATTCACTAATGTCAATCACATCATCCATGTGACTCATGCTCGATCTTTCGATCTCTTGTGTTCCAAGGCCATGTCTGCACATGCTAGGCTCGCCAAATCTAACTTGTGTGTATTCGTTGTGCAACATGGCTTACACCCACTGTATGCGAACGTAGATATGTCTGACCCCTACTCACCGCAGGGCGCCTCATAACGAAGAACTTTCTTGGTGGTGCACACACAAGGGGAACAGGAACATTGGAATTAAATAGGGATTATCTTATTTGCTACCGTTGAGTATCTAAATACTACCACACAATAAGATGTAAAATAGGTATCAACATCATATGTATACTGTGATATGATATGATCCTTCTTGCGCCTTGATCTCCATCGAACGCTCCAGCATGATATCCATCTTGCCCTTGGTTTGATGCCAAGTCCACGACACCTCCACCAGGTCGTCCATCGGAACGATGACTATTACTATACTACTTAGTAACATAAAAGTAAACTACTTTACCTTCGCAACGACCAATGCCATATCATAATCACATGCCCCCTGCAAAATAAAGTTAGACGCCTCTACTTTATCTTTTGCAAGTTTTACGTGGTTGTTAGGGCTTTCGCAATAGAACCGTTTCTAAACTACGAACTTTCCAACCACAACATGGATCCAACAGTTGTCTCTATTACACCCCTTTCGGGGCCCTCCGATGTAAATGCTATATCAACTATCGAATGAGAGACAGACACCCGCTAACCACTTATACGGTACAAGCCGTATGTTGAGCATGGAACCAGTCTCACATATGAATACGCGTAAGGTCGGTCCGGGCTGCTTCATCAAACAATACCACGATATAAACATTCACACGTTAGAGGGTAACAACTAAGGGATCAATGCCCGCACAATACTTGTGTGTACTGGCCGTACAACACTCCTACGCATAGATCGGCTCTGATACCACTGAAGGGGAACCACAGCAGAAAACAATTTTTTTCCTACGATGGAACCCAAAACTTCCTAGGATCTATCTATGTAGTAATGCGGTAACCGCTGGAGCGTAGAGAATACATACCCTTGTAGACCATACGCAGTTAATGTTCCGCGGGGAACGTGGTTGATGTAGTCGTACTCGTAGCCGACCTCAAGGTCGTGAAGCTCCTCACAGGTCACCCATTGCTCCTTCTTCATCGTGCAACAACTCCGTCTCATGACATTTAAGCGCCCCAAGTGTTGCACCTCGTGTCTTCGTACACATCCGGTGCATGATGAGACCTCCGGCTCCCCGATCCCGCCGGGAGTGTGGAAGTTGATATCCGGCTAGGAATCCCTACAGCACAACAACGTACTGCAGGTGTGCCTTGTTCGCACAACCCAAACTTGGGGCCATGGTCAGAAGGGCTAGAGAGAGAGGGAAGGAGGAAGTCAACCAAAGGACTTCTCCAATTGTTGGTGTGTTTAATCCCACCCATGGGCAGCCCTTTATATAGGCGGAGGGGGTGTGCCCTCCCCATTAGGTTAGCCATGTGGGACTAAAAGTAAATAGGAAATAAAGGCAAAAGGGGCTGCAGCCGGATGGGCCAAATGGCCACAGCCCACCAGCCAAAAGGTGGCTAGCCGGGTGGGCCTGGGAGCCACCCATGTGGCCCAGCCTACCCTCAGGCGGTGGGCCTTTGCCCCCGGCGGCCCAAGGCGGCCCAAGGCGGAGAGGCGATAGGGAGGGAGTGGCCGGGTGGGCCGGCTGGCCTCGCTCGCGGCCCAGGTCTCGCCCGTGCCTGGGTCAGCCCGGGTGGGCCGCCTGCCCCGTCGGTCCAGCTAGCTGGCCGGCTCCTCCGCGAGCCCCGCATGGGCCGGGGTCGAGCCAGGCCGCCTGCTGCGGCTGGCAGGTGGCGCCTGCCCCCGTGCGGTGCGGAGTATCTGCTGTCCATGTGGGCTGGGCTCTTTGCCCTTTTTCATTTCCTTTTTCTGCAGCTTTTCTTCTACGCCTTTTCCCTCTGGGATTTGGCCTAATATAAAAGTTGCTTTTATAAATCTTAATCTAAATATTATTTAGAATATATTAATTCATAATTAACATATAATAAATGTATATTTAAATTCCCATTTATCCGAAAACACATTTCCGGACTTTTCCTTTATTCTTTCTCCGAACAACTTCGGATCTCTCTGTGGAACAATTCCGGCTTTCTCTTTCTCTATTGTGATTCCGTCTTACGAATGATTGCTCTCATCGTACCCTTAAGTGTATCCTCTCACGGCTCGGGAATGCTCTAGACATGATCTGTATCAATGATCAACAGAGGGACCAGGGATATCCATGTGACCCCTATGCATTCCTGATGACAATGTCGTTTGAACCGCTAAATGTAGCATCCTTGTCCTTTTGTTTCTCTATACAACTTGTCCGATATCCGATCATTGGTATCCCATACCTTGTTCAATCTCGTTCACAACAAGTTCTGTTTTCTTGTTACCGTGATATTACATCCCTGTGACCGAGTCACATGTTGCAACATTTATGGATGTAATCTCACCAAGCCGTCCGTATGTATCTTTACCCGTCATGTGGGTGAACAAATCCCGGTCTTGCAGTCACATGTCATCTACTGTTCCTTCGGAATACCCAACATACACCTTTATAACCACTGTATTACCAAGTGACGCTTGATGCAGTTTAAGCAGCCTCGGGAAACAGTGAGTAATATGAGCTCACGGTCTAAGGAAAAGGAGTCTAGGTATAGCTGTTGCAACAATGAACTATATGACTTGATCGTGTTGCAATCCTTTGAGGAATGTCCAATCACATCATTATCCAATGATATGATCCCGTTGTCAACTGGCATAAATGCCCATGATCTTGAAACCCTGATCATCCTCATGATCAACAAACTAGTATGAATAGAGGCTACTAGGGACTTGGTTGTTTCATACCACACCTGTACCAATGTTTCTTCCTGGCACAGTTATAGCACAATATGAAAATATTATAAACTAATTGAGATATGACAATAAAAACCTATTTATTATTTGCCTCTAGGGCATATCTCCTTTAGTTACCTCTTCACAACGGGCACTTCTTTCATGCCAATAAAACAGTCGGAGTTTTACGCTTTCGAGTAAGCGCTTCCGGCAGTGCTACAAGTTCTCCATCCTCCTGAGAGATCTCAGGAGGATATCCCTCAAGAGGAGCAAGCTGCTAATCGGGGACGTCAGCAAGCTGAAAGAAGAATTACCTCAGTATTGCAAAAAGCTGTAACAAAGTACGGATGAACACATATTCGAGTAACTTCTGGAAAACTTACTGGTGTGACGGGATCATCAGCCGTATACATGTCTAGAAAGATATCTGGAATCTTCCTCTCGATCTGCTCTTTGATCAACCATTTGATCTAGGACTTGTAGACCTTGTCCGAATATGATTTTGAGCAGATGTAGAGAGAATCCGTCATGCTCTTGGTGATTCAATGCATGAGCTGATTGATGGCCCAAAATATATCGACCTCGTTGGGGAACCCCAAGAGGAAGGTATGATGAGCACAACAACAAGTTTTCCCTCAGTATGAAACCAAGGTTTAATCGAACCGTTGCTGAATGGAAGAAAGTAATAGTTTGCAGAAAGTAAACACAAAGCAGTAAACAGTTGATTGTAGATTGAAAGTAAAAGAAAGGATCGGGGTCCATAGTTCACTAGAGGTGGCTCTCCTTAATTTAGATAACATGCTAGGTGAACAAATTACATCGGGGCAATTGACAAAGATCGAGAAAGCATACAAGCATATACTAATCATCTTGACTCCTTTGAGATTCGATTGGGTATTACAACATTATACACCATCCAAGCATCTATGACTAATAATCACCTTGAGGTTATCATCGAACCCCCTCCGGTATTAAGTTGCAAGCAACAGATAATTGCATTACAATTGCGTGTAAAGTAAACAATACAATTATTCTATGAACAAAGGATTGTTGTTTTTCTAGTAGCAATAGCACATCTAGTACCTTATTTTGTCACTTCCCAGTTAACAGGCATGAACCTGAGCATAAATACTAACTCTTGGAGTTGCTAGCATCTACTTGGCCAAGATAGCTACAAACAAGATCACAAATAACAAAGACATGATAGAATCAATAATCAATCTGAAATAACATCTCAATATCCATCGGATCCCCACAAACACAACATGCAGAATTACAAGTAGATAATCTTGATCATGAACAGAGCTCACAAGATCTAAACATGATAGCACAAAGGAGGAGAACCAGCCATCTAGCTACTACATGGACCCGTAGTCCAGAGATGAACTACTCACGCATCACACTAGAGGCTTGCATGATGATGAAGAAGGCCTCCAGGGTGAATTCCCCTCTCCATCAGGGTGCCGGGAAGAGCTTCAGATCCCTCCTGATCTAGGGATGGAGATGACAGAGACTGCAACTCTTTCATGGATTTTTGATTGGGTTCTTAGGGTTTCCGTATCAGAGGCAATTTATAGGCGGAAGGAGGAGGCCGGGGTGCAGGCGGGCGGACCACCCTCGCACACGGGCAGGCTTTGGCAGGTGTGGTGGTGTGGTGTGGCTCTAGCCACTCCCGTCTAAATGATACTCTAGGTGTCCCCCGGTAAAATAATGACTTTGGCTTTTGTCCCATACAATTCCGAGAATATTCATTTTCTAACTTTCCTGGAACCAAAAATAGCAGAAAATAGGTAGCTGGCAATGTGGCTCTTGTTAATAGGTTAGTCCAAGAAATCATATGAAAAGTACTCCAAAGTGTGGACGAAACATAAGAAAGTAGATAAAACCAAGCATGGAACATCAAAAATTATAGATACATTTGCAATGTATCAACATCCCCAAGCTTAACTCCTGCTCGTCCTGGAGTAGGTAAGTGCTAAAAAGAAAGAATAATTTTTGAGGTGTGATACATTGCAAATGTATCTATAATTTTTGACGTTCCATGCTTGGTTTTATCTACTTTCTTGTGTTTTGTCCACACTTTGGAGTACTTTTCATATGATTTCTTGACTAACCTATTAACAAGAGACACAAAGGCTGCCCACCCTTTCTGCTATTTTTGGTTCCAGAAGTCAGAAAATGAATATTCTCGAATTGACGGACAAAAGCCAAAGTGGCTATTTTACCGTAAGACATCTGAGCTAGAATACGTGACGGAGAAGGCTAGGGCCGGTCACTACTGCTGTGCAGGCTAGGCCTGGCAGCGCCAGGTGGTCCGCCAACCCTAACACCCTCGGCCTCTCCCCTTCCTATATATTGCCTCCGATACCAAAACCCTAAGTACCCGATCAAAATCCACGAAGAGTTCAGAGTCATTGTCATCTCCATCCCTAGATCGGGAGGGATCAAGCTCTTCCGGCACCTCTCCCGGAGGGAATTCACCCTAGAGGCCTTCTTCATCGCCATGGAAGCCTCCGTCAGATGTGCGAGTAGTTTTCATCTCTGGACTACGGGTCCATGTAGTAGCTAGATGGCTGGTTCTCCTCCTTTGTGCTGTCATGTTTAGATCTTGTGAGCTCCGTTCATGATCAAGATCATCTATTTTTAATCCATACATGTTGTGTTTGCAGGGATCCGATGGATATTGAGATGCTATTTCAGATTGATTATTGATTCTATCATGTCTTTGTTATTTGTGATCTTGCATGCTTTCCGTTGTTAGTAGCTATCTTGGCCAAGTAGATGCTAGCAACTCCAAGAGTTAGTATTTATGCTCGATAGTGGGTTCATGCCTCGTAACTGGGAAGTGATGAAATCTCTAAGGTACTAGATGTGCTGTTGCTACTAGGGAGAAAACAACAATCCTTTGTTCATAGAACAATCGTATTGTTTACTTTAGACGCAATTCATAAAGCAATAATCTGTTGCTTGCAACTTAATACTGGAGGGGGTTTGGATGATAACCTGAAGGTGGATTATTAGTCATAGATGCAGTTGGATGGCGGTCTATGTATAATGTTGTAATGCCCAATAGAATCTCAAAGGAGTCAAGATGATTAGTATATGCTTGTATGCTTTCTCGATGTTTGTCAATTGCCCCACTGTAATTTGTTCACCGAGCATGTTATCTATCTTAAGGAGAGCCACCTCTAGTGAACTATGGACCCCGGTCCTTTCTTTTACATACCATCTACAAACTGTTTATTGCTTTGTGTTTACTTTCTGCAAACTATTACTTCCTTCCATTCGATACGTTTAATCCTTTGTTTTCAGCAAAATCGGTGAGATTGACAACCTCATCGCAAGTTGGGGACAGAGTTCTGTGGTTGTGTGTCTCCATGTTGTCGCTAGCACCCCAACATTCAGCTAGCTACACCTTTGGGGTGTTTCCTTGCTCCTAATGGATTGATAACCTTGGTTTCATAACTGAGGGAAACTTACTGATGTGCTCATCATACCTTCCTCTTGGGGTTCCCCAACGAGCTCGACATCAACACGAGCCAGCAAGTATTTTTCTAGTGCCGTTGCCGGGGAGTCAAGGACATCTTCACAAAGGGAGTCCCTCATAACCAATCTCTTTACTTTGTTATTTTTGTTTTGCTTAGTTTCTTTTGTTTTGTTTGCTTGTTTCTTTATCAAAAATACAAAAAAAATAGTTTTACTAGTTTGCTTTCTTTATCAAAAACACAAAAAAATGACTACTCTTGAAAACACTTAGTTGTGTGACTTCACTAGCACCAACAACAATGATTTTATGAGCACACCTATTGCTCCACCTATTCCTGAAGCTACTTTCTTTGAAATAAAACTAGCTTTACTCAATCTTGTTATGAGAGAACAATTTTCTGGTATTGGTAATGAAGATGCTGCTACCCATCTAAATAACTTTGTTGAACTTTGTGAGATGCAAAAGCATAGGGATATAGATGGTGCTATTATTAAGCTTAAATTGTTTCCTTTCTCTTTGAGAGGAAAATCTAAAGAATGGTTGAATTCCTTAACTAGGAATAATATTGATTCTTGGACTAAGTGCAAAGATGCTTTCATTGGAAAATATTATCCACCTGCTAAGATTATATCTATGAGAAGTGAAATAATGAAGTTTAAACAATCTGATAATGAACATGCTGCTTAAGCTTGGGAAAGAATGAAATCTTTGGTAAAGAATTGTCCCACTCATGGACTGACTGCTTGGATGATCATCCAAACCTTTTATGCAGTATGGAACTATTCTTCAATGAACCTATTGGATTCTGCTGCTGGAGGTACCTTTATGACCATTACTTTGGGTGCTGCAACAAAGCTTCTGGATAATATGATGGTTAACTATTCCGAATGGCATACTGAGAGAGCTCCACAAGGTAAGAAGGTAAATTCTGTTGAGGAAACCTCCTCCTTGAGTGATAAGATTGATGTTATTATGTCTATGCTTATTAATGGGAAAGCCCATATTGATCCAAATAATGTTCCTTTAGCCTCTTTGGTTGCTCAAGAAGAGCAAGTTGATGTGAACTTCATAAGAAACAACAACTTTGGCAATAATGCTTGTAGGAATAATTTTGGTAACAACAATTATAAGCCATATCCTCCCAACAATGGTAATGCTTATGGAAATTCCTACAACAACATTAGGAGTGCTCCATCTGAACTTGAAGTTATGCTTAAAGAATTTATGAGTAAACAAACTGCTTTCAATAAAACTATTGAGGAAAAACTCTCTAATGCTGAAAGAAATATAGCATCTTTGGCTGAAGCTCAAGCTTCTTGAATAAAATGGCTGCTAAACCTAAAACTAATGATAATCCCTTTGCATCTACTAATGCCATACAAGTAAGAACTGATGAAAATGTTAGACTATTAGCTGAATTACATGCTAAGTGGGAAAGAAAGATGAAATTGCTAGAAACATTAGTGTTTCTACTATCACCACCACTAGTGTTAAGGCTAGTAATAGTTGTACCACTCTAGATGATAATTATGATTTTGATCTTGATGGTTGCAGTATCTCTGAAGTTATTAAGTTCCTACAAAAGCTTGCTAAAAGTCCTAATGCTAGTGCTATGAACATGGCCTTTACAAAACACATTACTGATGCTCTCATAAAGATTAAAGAAGAAAAGATGAAACATAAAGCTTCTATTCCTATAAAACAAGAAGATGGTTGGGAACCCATCATTAATATGAAAGCGAGTGATTTTGATTGGAAAGCTTTATATGATCTTGATAGTAGTATTTCTATTATGCCTAGAAGGATTTATGATATGCTTGATTTGCCACCACTTGAAGATTGTTATTTGAATGTTCCACTTGATGATAATGCTAAAAATAAACTCATGGGGAGTATTAATGATGTTCTTATTATGGTTAACAATACCTATGTCCCCGTTGATTTCTATGTTTTGGATGTTGAATGCAATGCTTCTTGTCCTATTACTTTGGGAAGACCTTTTCTTAGAACTGTTGGTGTCATTATTGATATGAAAGAAGGCACCATTAAATATCAACTCCCACTCAAGAAAGGTATAGAACACTTCCCTAAGAAGAGAGAGATGATTTCTTTTGCCTCTCATATGAAAACAAAATTTGCTCTTAATGCTTCTTCATTTGAGAACACTTGATTCTTTTTCTTGCTTCTTATGCCTAACTTAAAGGCGTTAAAGAAAAGTACTTATTGGGAGATAACCCAAAAGTTTTAGACGAGTCTTGGAAGTTATTGCTTCAGTAATAACTGCTCCTTATCCTTTTTATTTGCCTTTTGTGCCAAGAGTAACCTCTAATGAGAGAGAAGTAATGATTGGAAAAGTTGCTGTCCCGAAACAGATTTCTGTGCTTCACCGTAAAAATTCGTGAAAAATCTCTGAACGTCCTTTTGAGGCGTGAATTTTTGTGCTTCTGCCCCAGATTGTTATCTAACTTTCGTTAGTTCAACACTTTTTTATTTGAGGAACAGAAGGTCTTCGAAAATATTCGTCTTTACCTGCTGGTCTGTTTTGATAGATTTCTGCCATTTTCTGCATTTGCTTCTTGTTGGTTCCTTTTTGAGTTCTTTTGGGGAATTGAGCTTTTTGAGGGAAGTGCTACAGTAGCTAGTATTTTAATGAAAGTTTATTGGTGTTAGAACTGAACCTAAATACCTATTATCTTGAGTGCACTAATGTTGCTAATAAAGATTGTGTGAAGTTTTTATGAAGAAAAAATTTCAGGTGTATGGAAGGAATGAGTAATGAGATGAAGGATGGACTAAAGCTTAAGCTTGGGGATGCCACGCGTGTCACCCTAAGAAATATCCAAGAAGTACAAGCGTCAAAGCTTGGGGATGCCCAAGGCATCCCCCTCTTCATCAATAAAAATCCCAGGTTTCTTCCAAACACTTCATTTTTATTGTTTCATGCACAGTTGTGTTGTTCTTGGAGCGTCTTATTTTTCGTTTTCATTTTGGTTTTTCGTTTTCTTTGTTTGCTTAGTTTTCTGAATAAATTGGTTGGACCCCCTCTTTCATACATTGGTTTTCAAATAGTTTGGTTTGGTTTGGAAAAGAGTAGGAAAGTTCATGCTTAAGTGGTAAAGAGAGCTTGTTTTTGACTATGGCCTACGCTTTGTCATGCCATAAATGATATTGTTTTGGCTTTATGCTTAGTATTCTTTGCTGTAACATGACTTGTTATAAACAATTGAGATTGCATAATGTGCCTTGGATGAATCATGTGTTGTTTTAGCATATTAAAGCATAGTATAGTGGTATTCTCCTTTGATGCTTTATTTGGGTTGACTTGGCGCATGCTCACACCATGTTATGACTATCCAAAGTCACCATAAGCCTTTATGATCCTTTAGTTTTCAACTTGTAGTATCATTTTATGCTTTGATCAATGATGTTTTGTCGCTCTGCATGATTATGGCCATTATTTCTCTCTTAGTTTGTCGCTCCCAGTCTTTTGCTAGCCTCCACAACCAAGTATGAGTTCCACTCATGCATCCAACTCCCTAAACCAAGTTATTCCAAAGAGTCCACCATACCTACCTACTAGCATATGCTATTACAAGTATATTCATGTTTTTGTTTACCTTCCGAATTAAACTTGTTATGAGAAAACTAGTGATTAAAGCTCTCACGAACTTGATGGCACACTTTACTTTTCTTGCCCTTAATAAACTTGAACCATTGTGTCGTCTATGTTGTATATGCTTGCACCTATTTGTTGGGGATTAGCTGAACCATGCTGTCATGGGGAACGCTTGCAACATTGCACTGGTACTTTGTACCTAGTTGATATCATGCTTTTTTGTCTATGGATGTCGTCGATGTGAAATGAAAGGGGAGCTTGTAAGTCCATGGAGTTATGTATATGTGTTAGAGAAACGCCTGGGCCGCTGGTCTAATCCATGCTGACATGGTGGAAACTTGCAGCGTAACCATAATGAGCTGTCTATGAAGCATTCTTCTTATAAAAAAAGAGTCCTATATTGAGAAAAAAGAGAAAAAAGAGATTATGAAAAGAGGAAATAGAGAAAAAAGCACCATATTCCCATGGTAAATAAGAAGATTGCTGAGATGCTCGTTGTCTGCTTGCCATGTCATTTTGATATGGGGATTTTTCCGTATCATCGGGCAAGGGGTACTCCGTTGGCGGTTCTCTATAATACACATGTACTTATAATGACAAGAACTTACCGGTGACTAAACTTGAGTAGCATGAGGAGCAGTCCTCGTATTCAAGGGACATGAGATTCCTAACTTATACTTCGTTAAGCGTATACACCATAGTTTGTTCACTTTAACCTTAATCACTTCAAGATGCTTATGATAGGGGCAATGAGAGCTGAAAGCTATTAAGTAACATAATTTTTGGAAGCTCTTTATGAAACTTGAATCTCTGCTTCCTTCTATGAAGGCCTTTCTTCCACCATTATATTGAGTTTCCACCTTCTATCTTTATGCACCTACTTTGAGAGCATAGTGGCTATTCTTAGTTCTATGTGCATTGTCCCAAGACTTGTTGATTGATGCATACCTTGATATTGCTTGTTTTAAACTATTTGTATCTAGTCACTCTTATGAACTTTGAAGGTGTCCTATGCATTTATACTTGCTACTCTATGAGGGACAAGCTGAATACTATCATGCTATGTTTTCTTTATGTGAAACAAACAAACGTCTTGCAAAGCATTGTTATTCATGAATCTTTTGTTTGTGCCTTTTCATGTTGCATCATAGTTTCTTTGTCTTATTGCTAGAACTTTGTCTTTCATGTTATGATTGAAGTACTATGATCCCAGCTTTGAATGTTTTACAAATACTTTGATCAAGTTTATGATGGTGCATATTCGAACCCGGCTCTAGGTGTGTGCATATTCGAAGTGTACAAAATCCGGGCCAAGTAGAAGTTAACCCGGCTCTAGGTGTGTGCATATTCGAAGTGTACAAAATCCGGGCCAAGTAGAACTTAACCCGGCTCTAGGTGTGTGCATATTCGAAGTGTACAAGATCCGGGCCAAGTGGAACTTAACCCGGCTCTAGGTGTGTGCATATCCGAAGTTACTAAGGAGCTACGCTAGTTCTCTAAGGAGCATCCGGCCGAGTAACAAGTTACTCCCTCGGAGGCTCGGGGACTAATGGTTATATCACTAATGTTTAGTACATGTTAAAGAAAGGACAAGGTAGCGTACCTCCATCATCTGGCCGGCAAGGTTGATAGCCTTGGCGGCTGTGTTCATCTGTGCGGCAAACTTGGCAGGCCCAAATTTCTCCGGGAGATCGTCATTATGGACGAACTCCGCCTTGTTCTAGTTATTGACGAACTCAATCAAGGCTGGAGGATAGCGCTCTCTGCTAAGCATATGGGGCGCAATCAAACCCTTGGCATGAGCTTCCCTCCTTTCAACTTGGGCAGCAACGGGGTTGGTGTGCAATGCAAGTTGCGTACTAGCTGGCCCGGGGGAGACACGGTGGGGTTTTCTTCAGAAGCATGGACGCGAGTGTACGCTGTCCAGCCTCGATAGATGCTGCCCTGGCAGCGTCAGAAGTTTTCTTGGCTTTAGGCTTCTACTGAGAGGTTGAGGTTTGAGCCGCGGATTTGGTCTTGGGTGCAGTCTTGGTGCTAACCGGGCCTTCCCGCCGAGTCTTGGAAGACCCGGACAAGGCAGAGGGAGTTGGTGCTGCTGCTGGTACTTGGGCTGCTGCAGTTGGTGCTAGCGCTGGTACTTGTGCTGGTGCTTGTCTTGGCGGGGGTGCTGTTGGTACCTCGGAGGTAGCAGGTTGCGGCTGAGCCGAAGTGGAGCTGGGTGCATCTGCTGCCTCGGCAGAGCCACTTCCCCCTGCACCAAGGTTGCCCTCCTCTGGACGAGGTGGGCTAGAACCCGGAGCAGCCGCTGAACCCTCCTGAATGGGGCTCAACGGGCGTGTATCGTCACCACGGGGGGGATATGGGCTATGCCAGAGGGGCGAAGCAATGCTGGATCCTCTCTAGGGAACCTCCATAGCAGCCCTACCGAATCAAACGATGAATAATGAGTTACAACAGAAGAAAAGCATGAAGCAAAGGATTGAACAGAGAGAAAAGTGACTTACTCATCGGAAGTCAATGGCTGCTTGGGCTTCCGAGCCCTCCGAGTTATGGCCTTAGTCATAGGCTTGGTGGCGGCTTTGTCTGCGGACTTCTTTCGCCTCTTGGTTGGCTTAGAAGGTCCGGAAGAAGCAGCAGATGCGGCCGCCCGTTTCTTTGACGCGGCCGGGACCGGCTCACCTGTGGCAAGGGGAGGATCTTCGTGGATCTGCCCAGCCGGGTTAGCTGAAGTCGGAAAGGCGTAAGAAAGGGGTACGACATCAAATGCTTCCATCACCTCAATGTCAGAATCATCTTCATCATCAGGCCAATCTCTTAAGGAAGAGAAGTTACCGGTGGGTCGCTTGGTCGCATCAGGGAATGGTAGGAACATTTCCTGATCTGGCTCCTCCTCGTCCGGGGCATCTCGATCCTTCACCCATTTGAGAGAAGGCTCGGTGCCATCCTCGAGGGTTTGCTGAAGAAACAACTAAGAAGAGAAATGCAAAGGGATCAAACAAACAATAAATTCCGGCATATGGTATAACTCGGAAAAAGATTGAATCGCGAGATTTACCGTAGGAGGAAGCCTGTCCCGACAGAAATGCTCAATCCCCCACTCCTAATCAGCGGAGAAGTCTTTGACGGTCGTGAAGAGGGCCTTGACCCAGCAGAATATCTTGGTGTTACTCAATTAAAATGAGGAAGTTCGGTTGGGGTCAAGTCGCCAGCTCATGTAGCAAAGCTTGTGTGTGCGCTTCTGGAGAGGAGAGATCCGGCTGTGGACGAATGTGATCATCGCGTCCTCATTTCGTTGCCCCGTATCCTTCAACTCCTGAAACCGTTTGTTGACTTGATTTGCCAAAACAGTGGGTTTCTTGGAAATCCGGTCCCACAGATCCGGATTAGGAGGACCCGGAGCGTAGGGGCGCATCCGGATCAGATCTTCATTCGTGCCATTTCTGACATAGAAGAAGGTTCGGGCCCAGCCCTTGCACGAATCAAGCCCCGTGACCCGGGGAAAACGGATTGTTTCCGGGGACAAATGGAGGCCGCACCGAACTGAGTCAGATGTTTGTTCTCTGAGTCAAGCGCTTTATTCGGAATAATGTTCCTTCGTAGACCGAAGAAACGGATCCAGAGCTCTTTAGTGGGCCACAATCCGACATACCCCTCTATGGTGGAGGCGAAGGAAGAAAGCGATGTGATGGCGTTCGCCGGAAGGTGGTGCGGTTGAAGTTCATAGATGTTGAGGAAATCGTGGAAGAAATCGCTAACGGGGAGGCCGAACCCGCGCTAGAAGTGGGAGAAGAACACTACGAACTCACCCGGATTGGGTGAGGGTGCGAGCTCCTCGGAGGCGAGTCGGGCAACCACGCCCTCTGGGATGCGGCGCGTGCTGTAGAGCCAGTCGAGGTTGTCCTGGCACACCCAGGAGCCAGCCCAGGCGCCGCGTTCTGCGTTCTCCGCCCCCTCCTCCATATCCGCCTCCACGACGGCGAGCTCTTCCTCTGTCATGTCTAGGTCGCTGTCCTCACCGGCCCTATCGGAGGTGGGGGGCAGTGCCTTGGACTAGCACGGACCCGTGGCGGTGGAGCTGCGTAGGAGCGGCGCAGTCTTGAAAAAAGCATGCGGCAGCGCGACATCTTGTGAGCGGTCTTGTGGCAAGGCTATCGCCAGGAAGAAGAAGAAGAGGCAGAGGGGCGCGAGATGGGGAAAAATACCAAGGGGCGCGCCCCTCCCCTATTTAACCACGCCCCAGTGGGGGTAGTGGGATCGTGCGCTGTGTCAAGGCCACACGGTGTGGCCGTGTATCTGCCGGGTTAGCCAATCGCAGGCAAGCCACAGAAGGGGCCACAGGGCGCGGGGGATCCCACAACGTGACGTGATGATACAGTTAACGAGGAGACAGACGCGATGTGACATGTGCAACAGTAACACCTGACATTAATTGCAGTAGTAACTGGCGCAGGCCCTTAAAATGAGGCAAGATAATGATTACCCTCCACGTGGGATAGCGTACGAGAGAAGGAAGGATAACCCGGAAAACTAAAGGGTAACCCGGCCAACGAGTGAAAACTCGAAATGTGCCAAGGGAAAAGCTAGCCAATGAAATCCAGGATATGAGGTAACTCGGAAAAGGGAGCAAAGGGCTCTGTAAAATTGAACCTGCTGTGGCCTTAGCAGCTGGAGCTGCCAAGACCGCACTAGCTTCGGGGACTAATGTTGGGGGGATACCCCCGGGTACGGTCACGCCGGGGTATAAAGGCCGAGTTAGCCGAGGTACGGCAAGGTCAAAGCAAGTGCTGGCCGAGTCACCTCAAGGCAGTCCGAATCACGGAGTAACCCGGACCGGAGGATGTCCACCTAACCGAGTCCCGGCCGACATATGTAGTATGCCAGCAGGATTCATGTAACTTGTATGCAGGTACCCGCGTGGCCAGATTAACCAGGCATGATCCGGGTTATATCACGCTTGCAAGAGAAGGAAGGTATCTCGCTGGTCAAAAGGTGGCCACTGTATGCTGGAGCATGAGCGAAGCGGACAGAGGGAAGGACCACCGAGGCGTGGCCGACAAGGGTGATGTTGCCTGTGTCGGATGACACTGGCGCCGCAGAGGCTCATGTAGCCTCTGCATGGCTTACGATGGCGAAAAGTAACCCGGTCGGTTTGCTATTTTGGGAGGAGGGATATTCCCAGGAATATGCCTCCACGTATGCCCTAATTGGATACCTAGCCTCCCCTATATAAGGAGGGCTAGGGCCTCTGTAGAAGGGGTTGAATTATACTTGGTTGATCTCTGTTGAGTTAGCATTTGGGTAGTTGTTTCCTGGGAGTAAGCTAGTGGTGAGAGTAAGAGAGCTTCTTCTACCTCCTCTCCCCAATACAGCTCAAGGAGCATTTGTAACCTTGGAATCACCACATTATCCCTCCCTGGATACCTCTAGTGCATATTGTCCCCACCTTTAGCCTATCATGGCATCTGCCGTGACACCACCACGACACAAAGAAACTATGTTGCAACATGAAAAGGCACTAACAAAAGATTCATGAATAACAATGCTTTCCAAGACGTTTGTTTGTTTCACATAAAGAAAACATAGCATAGTGGTATTCATCTTGTCCCTCATAGAGTAGCAAACATAAATGCAAAGGACACCTTCAAAGTTTATAAGAGTGACTAGATTCAAATAGTTTAAAACAAGCAATATCAAGGTATGCATCAATCAACAAGTCTTGGGACAATGCACATAGAACTAAGAATAGCCACTATGCTCTCAAAGTAGGTGCATAAAGATAGAAGGTGGAGACTCAATATATAAGTGGAAGAAGGGACTTCATAGAAGGAAGTAGGGATTCAAGTCTCATAAAGAGCTTCCAAAAATTATGGTACTTAATAGCTTTCAGCTCTCATTGCCCCTATCAAAGCATCTTGAAGTGATTAAGGTTAAAGTGAACAAACTATGGTGTATATCCTTGACGAAGTATAAGTTGGAAATCTCATGTCCCTTGAATACGAGGGCCGCTCCTCATGCTACTCAAGTTTAGTCACCGGTAAGTTCTTGTCATCGTAAGTACATGTGTATCATAGAGAAGCGCCAACGGGGTACCCCTTGCCCTATGATACGGAAGAATCCCCATATAAAAATGAGAAGGCAAGCAGACAACGAGCATCTCAGAAATCTTCTTATTTACCATGGGAATATGGTGCTTTTTTTCTCTCTTTCTGACGAGGGTTTAACTCATCAATGCCCATTGTTATGGACTTGGGTTTTGGAGAAGGAGGGAGCGCTGGAGACATCTATCGGCTAGCAAACAAGCACTTGAGGGACTCAAGATTTACCTGTGTTCAGCCTCAGAGGTCCCTACTCCTGCTTGTCTGCTCGTAGAATTATTGAAAGAATCGAGGATTACAATGGTGCATAGATGCAATCTGGCGAGGATTGTGGAAACTAGGGTTGCGCGTGTCCTCCTCGCCGCCCCATCCTAGCCTTTATATAGATAGGCTAGGTCTCGGGTAACAGGTCGAGTCGGTTACAGGTTAGGGTTTTCCCCTTTGGACTTTCTATCTTTAGCTTCTTCTTGTTCTTCAAGCAATCTAGAGTCCGTAAGTTACTCGAGTCCTCTGTTTGGGCCTTGGCGACACCGTGGGCTCCCGCTGTATTCAGGCTGTTTATACCAAGCTCGAGTACTTGTAGGGTATACCCATGTCAGTAGCCCCCGAGTGTCTAGTGGAATCGCAGATTCGACTGGGGACTTTATGAAGCCTTTCGAGTGCATGAATGAGTATATTTTCGACTGCTCTGTTTGTGTCATAGGGATCGTTGATGTGCATGCCTGATTTAACCGATGTATCGGTATCAGTTAACTACCTTAGGGTAAAACAACGCAATCTACTCGAACTCGAGTCCCTGGACTCGAATCTGGAAAAGTGCTGGTGTAATTCGACTCAAGCCGCGGAGGTCTTACAGGAGTCGAATTCCAGTATATGGGTGTGAGCACTCGACGCGTCCGTCATGGCATGTTCATCGTACCTATAGGCACGGATATATTTCTGGTAGTGCGCAGCAAATGCGTTGCCAGGCCTTATTCAGGTCTTATCTTCACGCTGTAAGCGCAACATCCGAATTTTTGTCATCGTGGAGATGATTTGGGTAACCCAGAAGACGTAGTCTTGTTGTAAGGAAAATATGAGGCGGTGTCACCATAAACTTTGAGTGTGGATGTTATAAACACGTAGTACGATGTACAAATAATCATAGGGTGCGCGACCACAGCTCCCTATGGGAGTAGCCCCCGAGTGCCTGGTTGAGTCAAAGACTTAGGCAGGGACTAAATAACTTTTTGCGTCTGCTGTTGTTTTCAGTCGAATTTACTTCCGGCGCTCCCTATGGGATTAACCCATGTCCATAGTCGAATTGCGGTTCGAGTGGTTGGGTTTGCTTTAATTGTCCATGTTCCTGTAAAAAAGAAAAAGAAAAATCGTAGGGTGCGCGACCAGCGCTCCCTATGGGAGTAGCCCCCGAGTGCTTGGTGGAGTCGAAGACTCGAGCAAGGACTAAAGTAGTCGAAGTCTTCTGCTGCGTAATTTTGGATGACGTCAGTGCTGATGATGCGATGACCTCAGTTGCTCGCGTTAACGATTTCGGGACGTGACGAGCGGTGGGTCCCATTTTCTGACTCTGACTTGACCGGGCGTGTGTAATCTTTGTTTTAACTGCGCCTCCTCGATATCCGCGCGTAATGGGGGTAGTGGGGGACGGTTCACGCTTCAGGTCTTCCACGTGTCGAGCGCGATGAATGCCACGCGTCTGGTAGGGTTTTTCTTGGCCGTTAGATTGCATCTTCCAGGGAGTTAAGTAGCGATGCGGCGACGGTAATTTTCACATCTGCTTCTTTTCTCTGCCTTTGCCTCTGTCGCTATTGCTGCTGCTCCTCTGCTCCTTTGTGTTCCTCTCCTTCGCGGCGCTGGACCAGCTCCACGTATTTCCCAGCTACTTCCTCCGGTCACACCACCGCCGCGGAATGGGGAAGAAGAAGGGAGGTGCCACGGCCGATTCCGCCGCTGCCGCGGTTACTACAAATAAGAAGGGTGGCTCCACCGCTGTGGGCACCAGCACCACCACCGCCGGGAAAAAGAAGGGCACGGGCACTCGCGTCACCAATGGTGCGTGGCGTGCATCCGTGATCAAGTCTTCAGAGCTTCATCTTCTTCGCCAGGACGGAATTTTGTCCTCCGCAGTCGCTGACACGCGCGTCCCTGGCAGCGAGGTACTCCCCTCTCCTCCTGTCGGCTTTCGAGTGATGTTCCTAGCGTCCATCATCCGTGGTCTTTCGTTCCCCCTGCATCCTTTCTTCAGGGGCCTTCTCTGTTTTTACGGGCTCTAGCTCTATCAGCTGTCCCCAAACTCCATCCTCCATGTAGCTTGCTACATTACTCTTTGCGAGTGCTGGCTCGGAATCGAGCCGCATTTCGGTCTCTTCAAGCGCCTCTTCAAGCTGAAGCGCCAATCGGCGTCGGGCTCTGTAGTCTACGACGTAGGCGGTTGTGGTATCCACGTCGACTCCTCCGCAACATACTTCGACATCAAGCTGATGATGTCCGTCCAAGGGTGGAGGTACAAGTGGTTCTACATCCGTGACCAGAAGGCCGATGGAGACCACTTCGGACTCCCGCCCTTCGATCCTGCAACGCCGTGCAAGAGGAGGCGTTCCTGGAAGAATGTAGTTATGCCCGGCGAGTCCGCGGAGACAGATGTGCTATACGAGCGCGTCTGTGACCGAGAGTCGCATGGGTAAAGAGGAGGGAGGATGCGCCCTCATTCGCACATGGTTGCGCCGTCGCGTCCAGCTCCTGCAGGCCAGAGTCCACCCTATGTTCCAGTGGGCTGGCGCAGACGATGTCACTCGCGTATCTGCTGATGGCATTTCCGCGAGTGAGGTGGATAAAAGGGTGCGACTGGTCACCAAGTACACCGCCAAGGATGTGCTCCCCGATGAACCAGACATTCCTCCGTTCGATGCTGCTAACCCTCCTCATGAGGTACAATTGTGCTACGTAGTAGCTTTGCTTTGTCGACTGCTTTTTTGCTGTTGCATGACTTTGTGCTAAATTGTTTTCTGTATGCAGGATTGGGTGGTGTCACCCTGTATGCCCCCTCTTCCCGAGGGGGTTATCCCTCATGAAGCCTTGGAAGAGGACGAGTCGGAGTCGACCGTCCCATCTGATGTGGAGGAGGAAGCCCCCCGAGTCGAGTGGTCTAGACACTCGCAAGCGTTCGCGCTGCAAGGATTCGGATGCGTCATCCCCTTTGACTCTGGAAGGTGCAGGTGTTGGTGCAGAGTCGCCGATACCTGCCATTCCTGTGAGTGCCATGGCGCCATCTTCTCGCAAGAAGATGCGGCTGCCGAAGGAGTCGTCGTCAGAGTCGGGGGATCAAACCTTCGATTTTGATAAATTTGATTGGTAAGTATTCGAGTCTTCCTTTTGGTTCTTCTTTGGAGTTGCATTCTCTTGATGTTGGTTTTGTTCTGCAGTCAGCCGGCGTCGTCGTCTTCTGGCGACGTCCAATTTTTGAAGGAATCTGGAGTCGCGACCTCCAAGGCCAAGAAAATGGCTGAGCGCACTCCTTCTCCTCCATTGGCGGCCCACTCCGGGCATAATTCATCAAGTTCTCCACACAATGTGGAGCACCAGATGGTTATCCGGACATCTTTGGAGGATCATGTAAGTATAATATCTCTTATTCTGATGTGTCAATCGAATTTTCATCTATGCCATCTGTTGATCTTTTACGACGTCTTCTGCCACAGCTCGTTGTGAAGGAAGCCGCTCGCCTTGCGGAGCAGGTGCTTGCGCTGGGCCGTTAGCATGCAATGCTGGACAATCGCCATCGTGCGGTGGAATGTGAGTGTTCCTTATTTTTCTTCTACATCCTTGTGATATATTCGATTGACTGTCTACCTTTGCTTGTGTCACAGCTGAGCATAATGCCCTCCTTCGTAGCACTGCTTCCATGGAGAAAACGCTTGCTACGGCGGTAAAGAGCCGTGATGAGGCAATCACGGTGCTAAACGAATCGCGGAAACTCGAAGAGATCTACGTGCCTCCATCGCAGATAGGGAGAAGTTGTTCGAAGAACAACTTTTCTCAATTGCCAAGACTCTCTCAGGTATTTCCTAATCTTCAATTTCACCAGTTGCATCTTCTGTCGACTTTGCTATTTTATACTTATTTTTGTGCCAATGCTTGATTCTTGTTTAGATGCCAGCGGTCTGAGCTTTGACGCGCAGGCGCTCTGCCGTGATGATGCGTTGGCGGGTGCCATCTCGGCAGTCAAAGACCGCAGTGCTGCCGTGCAGGGGACGCTCACCAAGGCCAAGGGCGTGCTCAGTCGCCTCCGGGAGGAGCTGGCGCCCAAAGCTGAGTTGATCGAGAATATGGATGAGCCGGTGGAGTCCTTTGCCGGAGGCATTCCTTCAAGCTTCAAGAACTCACTCCGCGCGGCTGGTGCTTCAATGTCACTCGCCATGGTTCAAGCACACAGAGTCGAAGTTGATCCTGCAGTTAGCCAAGGCGATGCTCGCCGACGATGGCCAAGATGTAGTTTTTGCTCCCTTCGCGACTGCTTGTGGCAAGTACGGCCCGCAGCTGATCAATACAGTTGCAAAGTACTTTGAGGAGCTTCAGCGAGCCAAGAAGATGGCTAAGGCTGCGATGTCAGGGGCCGGGGGAAAGTCTGTGGCATCTGACACTACCACAGACTCGATGAGGCCCCCAAAACTGAAGTCAAAGTCGAAGAAGCCAATCGCTCCTCAGTAGTCGCATCTTGTAATAGAATAATTTATGTCTTTTTGTCGAGAACATGCCTTTTGGCGAATGTATCTGCTGATACTTTGTTGATCTTGAATGCACTTGAGTCTTTTGTCCATGCCTCGCCTTAGTCCTCTTATTATCTCTTGCTTGACTTGTAATAGGGCACATCGAGTGATCCTTTGAGGGAGCCTCAGGATTCGCCCTTGATGACACTTTGGCACCGCCGCGCTCAAGGGTGGATGAGCTGTCTATGCTCTCGTGACTCCGTGATCGCGTGAAGCAGTTGGAGCGTGAATTGCCCATACTCTGTGGAAATGCGGACGTATGGAAGTCACAGGCGGAGAAGGCCGCCGCTCGAGAACAATATCTGCTAGGGGAGGCGACGCAGCTGGGCGACCAATTCAAATGTTAGTCTTCTTCCTTCCTGTCGTTTCTGTGTAGTCACTCGCAGTAGTTTGTTGTCCTCATATTTTGACTTTTCTTGGTATAGTTGTCAGCGCACGCCATCCGCAGGATGAGAAGGATAGGATTGCCATTCGCATGAATGACCTGACCCAAGAGCAGCTTCAGGCGAGTGGATACTTCTAGGTAGATCATGATTGCGCAATTGCATTGGCGACCCTGCAGGATCGTGCATCACGAGTGCTTCACTTCTTGAAGAAGTCGCAATCATGCTTGAAGAATACTTACCAGACGATATTCCTATTGGACGTCGTTCCAGCGAGCCTGCTGGCCCTTCTCGCTAAATTCCAGGACTTGAGTGCGGTCCGCGAGTGTGTACGGCAACAGTTAGTGGCTGGTGCCAAGGCTGCTCTGTCACTGGTGCGACTGCATAGGCCTAATGTGGACGTTGCAGCAGTTGCGGCCGAACCGCCAGCGCCGCCAGCAGGTTTAACTTGGAATATGGTTCCGCACTACCAGGCGGTGGATCGCCCAGCGGAGGAGATCGTCGACTTCTTCGAGGAGCAGATAACGTTCTTTTGCTGCAATAGTAGTTTAGTTTGTATCCTGCACATAGTTGTACCAGTGTTGTAAAGTTCGTATATATGCTGTGTATAACTGATTGACAGTGATGTGTTGCTCGATGCGATTCCTTTTCGTTAGCCTGACTTGTGTTTATCTCAGCCCCTTGCCAACCTGTCAGGTGCGTGGCAGCTGGGTTGGTGTTTATCAAGGGTTTCGATTGATGCGTCAGCTACTCAGGATATCACGCTAGTTCGTAGAACAGATGTGTACAAGGGTGGCGCAACCCCCGAGTGGATTAATTTCAAGAATAATAAAAAGGAACACAGAATTTTGGGGCACTTAGCTTTATTTATTCACAGAACAGTACGAGGTATAATGTGTGGCTGAGTAGCCTTGGCTGAGTAGCCTTATTTGCAATGTAAAAGTGAAGGCGACTAAGGGTAGGAGCGTCGCAGCTGTGCGACGTTCCAAGGGTTGGAGTATGCGACTCCTGTCTCTAAATCTTGAAGGTGATAGGCGCCACCTGGGATTACTTCTGTAATCACGTATGGTCCCTCCCAGGGGACTCGAGCTTGAGATGCCCTTGCTGCTTCAGTCGCAGGACCAGGTCGCCTTCGACAAAGGACCTGGGGCGTAGCCTCCTGCTGTGGTAGTTGCGTAGGTTCTGCTGGTAGATCGTTGATCTCTCTGCGGCGATTTCCCTTGCCTCGTCAAGGAGGTCGACGGAGTCTTCGAGTGCAAGAGTTGACTCCTGCTCGCTATAAGCGACCACGTGTGATGCTTTGTATCGTACTTCAGCGGGTAGCACTGCTTCAGCCCCGTGCACCATGAAGAACGGGGTGTACCCTGTGGTGCTGTTTGGAGTTGTGCGTAGGCTCCAGAGTACCGATTGCAGCTCGTCTGGCCAGCAGCCCGCGGCCTATTCGAGTAGTCTGAGGAGTCGCTTCTTGATGCCACCACAGACAAGCCCGTTAGCTTTTTCGACCTGGCCGTTGGTCTGTGGATGTGCTACGGAGGCATAACTGACGTTGATTCCCAGATTCTCGCAGAATTCATGGAACTCCTTGGATGTGAAGTTTGTCCCATTGTCCATGATGATGTTGTGTGGTACTCCGAAGCGATAGACGATGGACTCGAAGAACTTGACTGCGCTATAGCCTGACTGATTAGTCACTGGCATGGCCTCTATCCACTTGGTGAATTTGTCGACTGCGACCAAGAGGTAGACATAGCCTCCGCGTGAGGACCTTGGGAGTTTGCCCACCATGTCAAGTCCCCATTGCACGAAGGGCCAGGCCAATGGAATTGGTCGGAGCTCTACGCCAGGTGCGTGCGGCTTGTCTGCGAATCGCTGGCAAGCGTTGCATTTTTGGACGATGTCCTTGGCGTCACGCATGGCCGTATGCCAGTAGAATCCAGCTCATAGAGCTTTGGCGACGAGGGCGCGATTGCCGGCGTGGTGCCCATAGGTCCCTTCATGGATGTCGAGGAGAACAACTCTTCCATCGGCCATGGAGACGCATCGTTGGAGTACTCCTATGATGCTGCGTTTGTATAGTTTGTCGTTGATAATAGCGAATGCCTTGGAGCACCGTGCGATGTGTCGGGCGTCAGTCGGATCGTCCGGTAGTCTCTTGCTGAGGAGGTACGTAATGTATGGTTGGGTCCAGGATGTCTCGATCATCATGACGCTCATTGGTCCCTCGAGTCATGTGTCCAACTCCAGGTCGTCGAGTGCCATTGGCTCATTGGGTGGCGCAGCCCCCGAGTCCGTTGTTGCGCTTGTTTTCTTCTCTGCGGCCTTTGGCTTGATGGATAGTTCACAGATGCGCTCGAGAAATACCCCAGGTGGTATGGGGGAGCAGGTAGAGCCTATGTTGACGAGTGTGGCCGCCTCTTGATTGCTTTCGCGACCTATGTGCCGTAGCTCGCAACCGTCGAAATCCCCTTCGAGTGTGTCATAGAGGTCACGGTAGGTGATCATGTTGTTGTTCAGTGCGTCGCACTCGTGCATTGTTTGGTTTACGATCAGCTTGGAGTCGCCGTATATAATGAGCCTCTTGGCGCCGCAGGCTTTTACCATCCCCATCCCGTGTAGCAGGGCTTCGTATTTGGCTTCGTTGTTGGAGGCGGTGAACTGCATTCGCAGAATATATTTCAGCTTGTCTCCCTGGGGCGATGTCAGTATGACACCTGCACCAGCTCCGTCCTTCCACTTGGATCCGTCGAAGTGCATTGTCCAGAGGTAGGACATATCTGGTTTTTCAGGGAGCTGATTCTCCATCCAGTGCACGAGGAAGTCAGGGAGAACTTGCGACTTGATTGCGTCGTGTTTTTCATATGTGATGTCTCGTGGAGACAGTTCGATTTCCCAAAGTGCGACTCATCCGGTGGCGTCGGGATTGTTGATGATGTGCCCAAGCGAGGCGTCGTTGACTACCACGATTGGGTGTTCTTTGAAGTAGTGGCGCAGTCGCCGGGCCGTCATGAAGACGCCGTATGCCAGTTTCTGGTAGTGTGGGTACCGCTGTTTTGTTGGCGTAAGTACCTCGCTGAGGTAGTAGACTGGGCGCTGTACCCCATGGACCTTGTTTTCCTCGGCTCGTTTGACTACGAGCACTGTGCTGACCACCTGGTTGGTGGTGGAGATGTACAACAACAATGGTTCCTTTCATGTGGGGTCACTAGTACTGAAGAGGTGGATAGCAGGCGCTTGAGGTCTTCGAATGCTTCCTACGCCTCATTGGTCCACTCGAACTTGTCAGCTTTGTGGAGGAGTTGGTAGAAGGGCAGTGCTTTTTCACCCATCCGACTGATGAATCGACTGAGCGCCGCGATTCGCCCAGCCAGCTGCTGGACACCTCTTACGTTTTTTAGCTTTTCCATGGCCAGTATGGCTTTTATTTTCTTCGGGTTCCCTTCGAAGCAGAGATAAGATACCCGAGTAGTTTCCCAGATGGTACGCCGAATGCGCATTTGTCCGGATTGAGCTTGATCTGGTAGCGTACGAGGTTGGCAAAGGTTTTGCGCAAATCGTCCATTAGTGAGGCTTCCTCTTTGGTCTTGATTACTATGTCGTCGACATAAACTTGAATGTTGCGACCAAGTTGGTTCTTGAGGAAAGCCTGCATGCACCGCTGATAGGTGGCTCCTGCGTTCTTTAGCCCGAAGGCATTGTGTTGTAGCAGAAAACGCCAAAAGGCGTTGTGAACGCCGTTTTTTCTTGATCTTCCTCCTTCATTCGAATCTGGTTGTAGCCTGAGTAGGCATCGAGGAAGCAGAGGCGCTCACATCCCGCAGTGGAGTCGATGATCTGGTCGATTTGCGGTAGCGGGAAGTGGTCCTTCAGACAGTGCTTGTTTAAAGAGGTGAAGTCCACGCACATCCGCAGGATATCCGTGTCCTTTTTTGGTAATAGCACCGTGTTGGCGAGCCAAGTGCTTTCCTTGATCTCGCGTATAAATTTGGCATCGAGGAGTCTGTTGATCTCCATTCCAACTGCCTTTGCTCTTGGTTCAGATAGTCGCCGAATTGTTTGTTTGACTGGCCTTGCGTTTGGGTTGACATTTAGTGCGTGCTCGACGAATTCCCTGGGAACTCCTGGCATGTCCGCTGGACACCAGGCGAAGATTTCCCAGTGCTCACGGAGGAATTCGACGAGCGCGAGTTCCTATGCGGGACTCAAGTTGTTGGCGATGAGGGCTGTCTTGGCGGGATCCGATGGGTGGACCTGAACTTTGTTTGTGTGCACCGATGAGTCGAAAGATTGGTCAGGTGAACTTCGCCGGCTCAGGGGAGGCAGACTGTTGTCTGTCGAATCCTTTAGTCTCGCGAGTTCTTCCTGCATGCCGAAGGACTGGAAATTCTGTTGAATTCCACGCAACCGCCGGACCTCTCAAGCTCCGTTGTGATGATGCCATTAGGGCCTGGTATCTTCATCTGCAGATAGGCATAGTGTGGCACTGCCATTAACCTAGCGAACGCGACATGTCCGAGGATGCAGTGGTACTGCAAGGGCCAGTCGACGACCTCAAAGTCGATGCGCTTGCACCGAAAGTTTTTCGGCGTGCCGAAGATGACGTCGAGGTTGATTTTTCCAAGGAGATACACGCCCTTGCCTGGGACGATGCCGTGGAATGTTGTGTCTGAGGCCTCTAAGCAAGTCAGAGGGATTCTCATTGCTCGCAAGGTACTCGCGAATATAAGGTTGATGCCGCTTCTGCCGTCCATGAAGATGCGGCTCATGTCGGAGCCTCCAATTTGTGCCTCGAGTACGAGGGGACAATGGCCTGGACGAGGTACTTGGGGCGGATGGTCGCGCTTGTCGAAGGTGATGCAGGACTCGCTTCCGCTGAGGTACTCAGTGGTAGATGGTGGCGAGTTTGTGGCCAAGTTGACTTGGCGAGTGATGGCCTTCTGCACCCGATTCGAGGGGCGTCCCTTTTGGATCATCATGGTACCCATGGCCCGTGGGTATGGTTGGCCTCCGTGGTGCTGGTCTAGCGCAGCTGCATTTGGGGGTGGTCCAGGCGGTGGTGGCAGAGCTCCATGTGCCACGACGCCTGGGGCGGCTCCATAGCCCCTTTTGACTGTGTTGCGATTCATCCGAGCCAGTCCCTCATGCAGTTTGAGGAATTCGCGACAGTCCTTGAGGAGGTGGATGGACTTCTTTTTTCCGTCGTGCTTGTCGATGTAGAAGTGCACAGTGCATGGCCCGGACAGCTTGTCTTCAATGGATGTTGCGGGTGCCTCATCGCGATTGCGGCGCTACCATACTTGTGTGGTTTTCCTGGAGTCGCGGTATCCACCGCTGCGGTAGCCGCTGTTGTGGTTGTCGTCGCGCCTGTCGGTGTAGCCGGCTGCGACCATGTTGACATCGTCGTAGTCATCGTAGATACACATGCGGCGTTTGCTTCAACGGTCGCGTCTACGTTCGAGTTCTGCCTCGTCGTCGGAGTGAACGCGATTTTTCACCGAATCTTCTCATCTGCCCAGCGATTCGCGATTTCCATCAGGTGGTCGATGGTTTTGGGCTTCGAGCGGCCCAGCTCCTCCCTGATCTCTATGCGGCGTACGCCACCATTGAACGCGTCAATCGCGCGATCTTCCGAGATATTCTCTGTGGAGTTCTTGATGATGGACCACCTCTGGATGTACGAGCGTAGCGACTCGCCTGACCTTTGCTGGCAGCATCTTAGCTCTTCGATTGATGCGGGCCTTTTGTAGGTGCCCTTGAAGTTGCGCACAAAGCTATAGACCAGCTCTTCCCAACTGCGAATGGATCCGCATGGGAGGTTGTTGAGCCATGCTCGGGTGGCACCCTACAACTATAGTTGTAGGCATTGCATCACCGTGCTTCGACTCCCGCCGTGGAGCCTGACGGAGGAGATATGGTCTTCCAACCAGATTTTTGGGTCCTGCAGACCGTCAAACTTCAGGTTCTCTAATGGGAGCTTAAACCCCTTGGGCATTCATTTTTGTCTGATGGCCCTGCTGAAGCATCTAGCACCACAAAGCTCCACATCTTCGTCCTCTGAGTTAGTCGATCAAGCATGTCGCGCCCTTGATTTGTCAATCTTGCGCTGCGTGAGGTCGTCGCGCGCATCTTAGTCGTGATCGTGTTGCCGTGAGCAGCGACGTCGAGACAGATCGTGACTGACGTTGCTAGATGAGGGCGAGGAGTAGCGTTTTGCCAGAGCCTTGCCTTTCTTCGGTTCTGATGCTGGCTCTTTGTCGAGGGCGGCCTGGATTAACCCCAAGCCTGCGATCGTAGATCGGTGCATGGCAGCTCGAGGGTCTCTAGCTGGCGGCTAGTTGTTGAGGAGGTACATGGTGGCCACCGTTACCGCGACTTGCGGCGTTTTCGGGAGCACGTTGCCGCGCGTATCCACCGTCATGGAGCCGAAGTCGAGGACTTTAGCAGCTTCCACATGTTCTTGTTCGGTGAGGTGGGCGAGTCGAGATCGTCTCTTATTGGCGATGTACTTGTTGCACCTAGAGGAGGATCCTCCGTGTGAGGAGAGCCCAGCTCGTCGGAGGCTTGATTCATCAGCTGCCTTCTTACGCGCCTCGAGTTGCGTGATTGTTTGTAGTTGGCACTTGTATTCCTCTTTCAGGAGCCAATGGTAACCCATCAGCTGTTCTTGCAGGGAGCCGAAGGGTAGAGGGTGACCTTGTAGAGCTTCTTGGCAGCGAGCCCACTCGAGGTCGTTGAGCCTGATTACGACGCGTTCGCTGGTTTGCTCATTTATCATAGTTGGAGGCTCGACTGCTCCTCCGTTGCTGACGGGGGCGTTATTTGGCGGTGGTCCGCCCTTTGGCGGTGGTCCACCATTGTCTATGCCGCCATTTGGCGGGTCGGCTTCGTGGCCGCCGTTGCCTGTGTTGTCACGATTGGCGGAGGTTTCGCCTGCGTTGATGACGGCGCACATGAAGTGGTTGGGGAAGCTGCTGCTCCCACAACTTTCAGATCCGGAACCGTAGGCTCCATCTTCAGTTGCCAGATTGCTTAGATCGGTTTCGCGACTGCTGTCGCTGACCGTATTCTCTACTGTTGTCGAGGCGTTGAGCTCACTGAGGGTGCCGATCGGTGGAGGGAACCACGATGCTGGAGCAATCGATGGTGACATCGGCTGGTCAGGCATGCGAAGCGTGCCCATCTGACCAACTTGGAAGTGGAAGCTCCCGATCGCCAAGCAGATTCCATCGCCCACAGACTCGAAACCCAGGCGAGTGGCTGGCGTGTGGACGGTGAAGTCGAGCGCGCCGAAGAGCTGGCGAATCTCCGCCGTTGTAGAGTTGTAGATCGCGGTTGATGGGGACGAAGAAGCCACAACATCAGCACTCCCAATTCCCATAGACGGCGCCAATTTACGACGGTTTAACTCATCAATGCCCATTGTTATGGACTTGGGTTTTGGAGAAGGAGGAAGCACTAGATACATCTATCGGCTAGCAAACAAGCACACAGGGGACTCGAAGATTTACCTAGGTTCAGGCCTCGCAGAGGTCCCTACTCCTGCTTGTCTGCTCGTGGAATTATTGAAAGAATAGAGGATTACAATGGTGCATAGGTGCAATTTGGCGAGGGTTGTGGAAACTAGTGTTGCACATGTCCTCCTCGCTGCCCCTCCTAGCCTTTATATAGTTAGGCTAGGTCTCGGGTAGTAGGTCGAGTCGGTTATAGGTTAGGGTTTTCCCCTTTGAACTTTCTATCTTTAGCTTCTTCTTGTTCTTCAAGCAATCGAGAGTCCGTAAGTTACTCGAGTCCTCTGTTTGGGCCTTGGCGACACCGTGGGCTCCTGCTGTATTCAGGCCGTATATACCAAGCTCGAGTACTTGTAGGGTATACCCATGTCACTTTCCTCTTTTCATAATCTCTTTTTTTTATTTTTCTCTTTTTTCTCAATATCGGACTCTTTTTTTATAAGAAGAATGCTTCATAGACAGCTCATTATGGTTACGCTGCAGGTTTCCACCATGTCAGCATGGATTAGACCAGCGGCCCAGGCGTTTCTCTAACACATATACATAACTCCATGGACTTACAAGCTCCCCTTTCATTTCACACCAACGACATCCATAGACAAAAGAGCATGATATCAACTAGGTACAAAGTACAAGTGCAATGTTGAAAGCGTTCCCCATGACAGCATGGTTCTGCTAATCCCCAACAAATCAGTGCAAGCATATACAACATAGACGACATAATGGTTCAAGTTTATTAAGGGCAAGAAAAGTAAAGTGTGCCATCAAGGTCGTGAGAGCTTTAATCACTAGTTTTCTCATAACAAGTTTAATTCAGAAGGTAGACAAAAACATGAATATACTTGGAATAGCATATGATAGTAGATAGGTATGGTGGACTCTTTGGAATAACTTGGTTTAAGGAGTTGGATGCATGAGTGGAACTCATACTTGGTTACGGAGGCTAGCAAAAGACTGGGAGCGACAAACTAAGAGAGCAATAATGGCCATAATCATGCAGAGCGACAAAACATCATTAATCAAAGCATAAAGTGATACTACAAGTTGGAAACTAAAGGATCACAAAGGCTTATGGTGACTTCGGATAGTCATAACATGGTGTGAGCATGCGCCAAGTCAACCCAAATAAAGCATCAAAGGAGAATACCACAATACTATGCTTTAATATGCTTAAAACAACACATGATTCTTCAAAGGCACATTAAGCAATCTCAATTGTTTATAACAAGTCATGCTACAACACAGAATACTAAGCATAAAGCCAAAACAATATGAAGCATGGCATGACTAAGCATAGACCACAGTGAAAAACAAGCTCTCTTTACCACTTAGGAATGAACTTTCCTACTCTTTTCCAAACCAAATCAAACTATTTGAAAACCAACGTATGAAAGAGGGGGTCCAACCAATTTATTCAGAAAACTAAGCAAACCAAGCAAACCAAAAACCAAAATGAAAACGAAAAAGAAGATGCTCCAAGAACAACACAACTGTGCATGAAACAATAAAAATGAAGCATTTGGAAGAAAACTAGGATTTTTATTGATGAAGACGGGGATGCCTTGGGCATCCCCAAGCTTTGACACTTGTACTTCCTGGATATTTCTTGGGGTGACACACGTGGCATCCCCAAGCTTGAGATTTAGTCCATCCTTCATCTTATTACTCATTCCTTCCATACACCTGAATTTTTTCCTTCATACAAAACTTCACACAATCTTTATTAGCAACATTAGTGCACTCAAGATAATAGGTCTTTAGGTTCAGTTCTAACACCAATAAAACTTCCATTAAAACACTAGCTACTGTATCACTTCCCTCAAAAAGCTCAATTACCCAAAAGAACTCAAAAAGGAACCAACAAGAAGCAAATGCAGAAAATGGCAGAAATCTATCAAAACAGACCAGCAGGTAAAGACGATTTTTTTCGAAGAGCTTCTGTTGCTTAAATAAAAAAGTGTTGAACTAACAAAAGTTATATAACAACCTGGATCAGAAGCACAAAAATTCACGCCGCAAAAAGACGTACAGAGATTTTACACGAATTTTTATGGTGAAGCACAGAAATCTGTTTCGGGACAGCAACTTTCCCAATCATTACTTCTCTCTCGTTAGAGGTTACTCTTGGCACAAAAAACAAATAAAAAGGATAAGGATTGGTTATTACTGAGGTAATTACTTCCAAGACTCATCTAAAACTTTTGGGTGATCTCCCAATAAGTACTTTTCTTTAATGCCTTTAAGTTAGGCATGATAATTTTGATGATGCTCACATAAGAAATATGAATTGAAGTAAATGAGAGCATCAAGAAGCAAATTCAAAACACATTTAAGTCTAACCCACTTCCTATGCATATGAATCTTATACACAAATAAATTCACAAAGAACAAAGTGATATACATAGGAAGATAAAACGAGAGTAACTTCAAAACTTTCAGCAAATAGAGAGGTGTTTCAGTACCATGAAAACTTTTACAACCATATTTTCCTCTCTCATAATAATTTTCAGTAGCCTCATGAATAAACTCAACAATATAACTATCACATAAATCATGCTTTTCATGATCTACAAACACATAATTTTTATCAAGCTCAAAAATAGTGGGATTAAAACCTCCAAACTCACTTTCAACAATTTTATAACAAGATGACTGATCAATCTCATTTTCAATAGTAGTACAATTAATATTATCAACCAATATCGGACCATCATCTACATATTTATTATAAACATTTTCAAAAGAATCCTCAGGAACATGACATTCGTCCTCCTTTGGTAAGCATGGGGGATAATCAAATAATGTAAGGGGTAAAGAGTTACTCTCATTAGAAGGTAGGGATGGGTAGATCCATTCTTCCTCCTCTTGATCATCACTCTTCTCCTCTTTTTCATCCAATGAGCTTCCAGTTTCAGAAATTTCTTCTTTCATAGGCTCCTGCAAGGCATTAGTCTCTTCCATTGGTGGAGAGCATCTATTAAGATATTCAAGAATATAGCCATTTTCTACCTTATAATTATCAAAGCAAAATTTAAGTATATCATAAACCTCATATTTATAAGGTGAATCTTTAGTATTTTCAAGCAAACTAGAAATTTCAAATGCACCCTTCCAAGCAATAAATTCTTCAATTTGTTCCACATCATAAAAGTCATAATTCCGTTTAACATAAGAAGATATGGTAACATTATCATTATACTCACATTGAAAAGGGACGTGTTTATACCTCCTACAACAACAAGATTTATCAAAGCAATAAGTAACATTATAAGTGGAGCACTCATTTATAGCAATGGTATATAATTTATCAATTTGTTCCCATAAGTGTTTCCCTTTTTGTGACAAGCGGTGTTCTTTATAATAATATTTTTGTTCTTCCGTGAACCCACCTTGCCAATAAGATTCAGTTTCAAAGAAACCAACCATTGATAGTAAGCATGATAAAGCAAGACAATAACAGACCAACGAAAATACCAACTATAGTAGGAACTATTTTTTTTTGTGTTTTTAATAAAGAAAGCAAACTTGTAAAACTAATTTTGTGTGTGTTTTTGATAAGGAAACAAGCAAACAAAACAAAAGGAAACTAAGCAAAACAAAAATAACAAAGTAAAGAGATTGGTTATGAGGGACTCCCCTTGTGAAGATGTCCTTGACTCCCCGGCAACAATGCCAGAAAAGTAGCTTGATGGCCCAAAATATATCGAGCTCGTTAGGGAACCCCAAGAGGAAGGTATGATGAGCACAACAACAAGTTTCCCTCAGTAAGAAACCAAGGTTTAATCGAACCAGTAGGTGCAAGGAAACACCCCAAAGGTGTTGCTAGCTGAGCCTTGGCAGGGCGCACTACCGGTGCTAGTAGCAACATGGAGACCTGCACAACACAACCACGTAACTCATCCCCAACTTATGGCGAGGTTGTCAATCTCACCGGTTTTGCTGAAAACAAAGGATTAAACGTATCGAATGGAAGAAAGTAATAGTTTGCAGAAAGTAAACACAAAGCAGTAAACAGTTGATTGTAGATTGAAAGTAAAAGAAAGGACCGGGGTCCATAGTTCACTAGAGATGGCTCTCCTTAAGATAGATAACATGCTGGGTGAACAAATTACAGCGGGGCAATTGACAAACACCGAGAAATCATACAAGCATATACTAATCATCTTGACTCCTTTGATTCGATTGGGCATTACAACATTATACATAGACCGCCATCCAACTGCATCTATGACTAATAATCCACCTTCAGGTTATCATCCGAACCCCCTCCAGTATTAAGTTGCAAGCAACGGATAATTGCATTACAAATTGCATGTAAAGTAAACAATACGATTGTTCTATGAACAAAGGATTGTTGTTTTCTCCCCAGTAGCAACAGCACATCTAGTACCTTTAGAGATTTTTGTCATTTCCCTAGATTACCAGAGGCATGAACCCACTATCGAGCATAAATACTAACTCTTGGAGTTGCTAGCATCTACTTGGCCAAGGTAGCTACTAACAACGGAAAGCATGCAAGATCACAAATAACAAAGACATGATAGAATCAATAATCAATCTAAAATAGCATCTCAATATCCACTGGATCCCCGCAAACACAACATGCAGAATTACAAATAGATGATCTTGATCATGAACGGAGCTCACAAGATCTAAACATGATAGCACAAAGGAGGAGAACCAGCCATATAGCTACTACATGGACCCGTAATCCAGAGATGAACTACTCACGCATCACACCGGAGGCTTGCATGATGATGAAGAAGGCCTCCTGGGTGAATTCCCCTCTCCGGCAGGGTGCCGGGAAGAGCTTCAGATCCCTCCCGATCTAGGGATGGAGATGATGGTGGCTACAGACTCTTTCGTGGATTTTTGATCGGGTACTTAGGGTTTCCGTATCAGAGGAAACTTATAGGTGGAAGGAGAGGCCGAGGGGGTGCCTGGGGCGGCCAGACCACCCCTGGCATGGGCTAGGCCTGCCCGTGCGGCCAGGTGGTGTGGCCGGGCCCCAGCCCCTCTCCGTCTCGTATTGTGGCTCCAGGTGTCCCCGGTAAAATAATGACTTTGGCTTTTGTCCTGTCCAATTCCGAGAATATTCATTTTCTGACTTTCCTGGAACCAAAAACAACAGAAAACATGTAGCTGGCACTGTGGCTCTTGTTAATAGGTTAGTCCAAGAAATCATATGAAAAGTACTCCAAAGTGTGGACAAAACATAAGAAAGTAGATAAAACCAAGCATGGAACATCACATATTATAGATACATTTGCAATGTATCACCGATCACCATGGTGTTGGAGAGGCTAGATCCGGCGTTTCAGCCAGCAGTGAACTAGGTCAGATCATTTCAAACCCTTGTGCTTCATTAGATACTCGATCCGCCTCTTGGCGAGAAGCAGATCATCGACGAGAGCCGGAGCTTCTGCGTCCCAGGACTCTTGAGGCGTGGCAACGCCATCGACGAAAGCCGGCAAAGCAGTTGCTTTGCCAGGAGCCGGTCTGTCCTTATGATAAAATAACATGGACAACCATCTCTTCACGGACTCACTAGCTTTGATTCTAGGATAGAATCGCTCTCTCCTAACAGAGAAGCTGAGAGTTATGGTAATATAAGAATTATCGGAAGTGATGGAATTTCTCTAGGTATCAAAGTAGTACCGGAATAGAACAAGACTCTGTCTAATTCCGAGATATCCCTCACACAAAGATGCATAAGCACTCATTTCTAAGACTGAGTTTGGGGGAGATTGTGGAGTTGAACTCCGTAATGATCTATAACCTCAGAGAAGAAATTTGAGGGAGGAAAACTCAAACCTCAATCGAGGTGGGTGCTAAAGTGCACTCGCTCGTCGAAGTTGGGGTAGTGGATAGTTTGACCAAAATCGCTCCGCCAGTCGCCGACATGGAGGAGGCCTTCCTTCTCGACGATGCGGAGCCTGTTGTTGTCAAGGACGCAGGGGATCTAGACCCCGCATAAGTTCTCCTTCTCCGCCACTGTGGAGGCCATCGCCGTTGTCGCCGTCGTTCTAGAAGATCAAGCATCAACCATTTTTGTGAGCGGTGGTGACCTAGGATGGGCGATGTTGTGCGTTTGGGGGGAGACAGAAGAGCTTTTTCGTGGAAGCGTCGAGAGGAAGGAGAAGACACTGGTGTTAGTAAGGAAGAAAGAGGAAATCTTGACCCCTTATATCCCTCACCTACGCTAAGATTCGTGCAAGATAAACAGTAACCATGCCATGCGTTGTGGAAGGAGCTAGGTAACCTCATCGCGAGGATTACGCTGCCTCGATCTCCGTGCACACATTAAAATGACACCTCGGTTCCGAGAAAGATGGACCCACCAACGGTCATGCTATCAGGAATGTCTGTTAGGGACGTGACTTGACCTTGACTGATGTCAGGTTACGTCAGAGACCAAGTTCCGGGTTAGTTTGAATTTCAACCTAGAAACATGAATAATGTACTCATAGGTCTGGCTTATTTTTTCGACCCGGATCATATCCTTTCTTTTGAAGTTTCATGAACCCTTCAAGATTCTACAAGCCAAAGATGAATCAAGCTAGACGATGGTGAAATCCAACTCTGGATCTTGGAGGCTTCCGGGGGCTGCTATTGGGGATATACTTTCCGGGTATCCTCACCGTGCCTCATTGACCAGGGTGACCCACTTAGGGTTAGAGCTTTGCTTCACGGGAGGCCCAGTCAGGGAGAAGAGACGGAGTCCAGTCTGGCTACAGGAAGGCCTAGAAGACTTACCGACATAGGCCTGTAGTGTTACTTGTAGTTCAAGATGTACTCTGTAACCGAGTCTTAGTTGTAGCCGGATATGTCTCTCCTGTAAACCCTAGGCCGGATATCTATATAAGCCATCCTAGGGACCAACCTTTAGGGAACCCCACAATAGTCTATAATCTCAAACTCGCACAGGCGAAACCCTTGTAACCCATATCCGGCTCTACCGTATTATTGGATTGCTAGCAGGAGTACGATCCATCCAAAGCCGGCGGATTTGAACCAGGGTAAACTTGTGTGCTCACTGTCCCAAAACACCGTATGTCTCACACCCCTCTCTTCCACACGCCTCGAGGACCCCCTCATGGCGTACTTGTCCTCAATCCAACGACACAGGCTGCTGGGTCCCACATGTCAGCCTCTCACTAGAAGAATCATGTGTATGATGGAATTTGTTTCCTTCGCTCGTGCTACCATTTTCTGAATTTGATAGAGTTACTCAATGCATCTACCGTTTAGGCAGGCTGCTGGGTCCCACTTGTCAGCCTCTCATTAGAAGAATCGTGTGTATGATGAATTTTTTTCCTTCGCTCGTGCTACCCTATTCCGAACTTGATAGCGCTGCTCGATGCATCTATCGTTTAGTCAACCTCCTAGGCCCACATGTCATCCTCTTATTAGAAGAAACGTGTGTATGATGGATTTTTTTCCTTCACTCACGCTACCATGTTCCGAACTTGATAACGTTGATTGATGCATCCACTACAAGGAATCTGTTGATACATGACCCTCCATTTTCGTCACTGAATCATCATTGTCTATAATATATGATGATCTTATGAAGAAAAACATATCATCAAAAACTGAGCGTCAATAATTACATACACCGATGTTTTTTGTGAAATCGTCATAACCGTCTATGACGATATTAGATCGTCATAACCTCTATGACGATCCAATATCATCAGTGGCAGTCTATCCTAGCTACGTCATATCCTACGTGGCCAATCCAACATGGAAAATTTTTGACGGAACAAAATCGTCGTAATGCAAATTTAGCCCGGTCCAGTTTGGTCGCTTATATGGGCCGAGCCCATTAATTCTAGTCCTTTTTTCTTGGTCCAGGCATTTTATAGTACATTTCATTTTGGGCCTTGGCCTATTTACGATCCAGTTCTTATTATTTAGGCCTTGGCGTATTCAAAGTTTAATTTAGGCCTGCCATTGACCTTTGTACCATTTACAATCAGATAATTTGTTCCACAATTAGTCATTGGGCTGGCCTTTTTAAATACCAACTCATTTCAAATAACATTCATGTTGTACATGCAAGTAATCGTTTGAAGCCCAGAAATTTCTGGATAAATAATGAATCAATTTTCTTTCCGAAATGATACAGACCAGATTTCAAAATGAAGTGACCAAAATTTCAAATAAATAGGCCAGAAATTCAAATGACCAGACCATCACTGCTCATACATTATATCAAAACAAAAAATTAATGCATACAAGCAACTAAGTCCACTGCCCAGCACCTCTAGGTCACCAATGATCCCTCGCGGCGCCCAACACCTCCACGCACGCCGGCCAGCACCTCACTAGCTTCCTCCTCACCGACTAGGGTGCTCCTGCTCACCCAACAACTCGCCCAGGTGCCCACCGGTGATCTACAACAACAGCAGCAACTAACGAATGATTAGTGATATGAGAAATCGTAGGAGGGCAAGAAATCACAGGAGTACATGGCAACAAGAAGCAATAAGAAATCACAGGAGTACATGGTAGCAAGAAATCACAGGATTTCACTTCATCAAAAATTAAAATAAGAAACAAGCAATAAGAATCGCAGGAGTATTTAGTCAATGATGTGAGATAAAACAATAAGCAATAAGAACCACAGGACTATTTAGTAAATGATGTGAGATAAACAATAAAATGAGCGGCAATGATCCAAACAGTGATGTGATATTAAGACAAACCCTCAATCGGAAATTGGAGAATATCTAAACAAAAAACATAGCTGCTATCTATTTCCTAAGTAAAAGACAAGCAACCCCCTATGATCTTTGGTCTACAAAATATACATTCCCCGTTTCCAAGACAAAAGTAACTCTACTACTCCAATTACTAATAGGAGCTCACTGGATCGATCGACTCATTGCATCAATACTGATCTAATCTCACAAACCCTAGGTTGTAGTACAACGAGAAGGCAAGAGTGGGCATCACTCACCTGCTAGGAAGACAAGTGCGATGGCAATGATGAAGAACAGACCCGGTCGCCCTCCTGCATTGAAAGGGTGAGTTTTGATTACAATATGGTCATTCTTTACATACCTGACATAGAAAAGGAGTTAGGAAATAAGCCTGAAGCTGCGTCAATAGGCTAGTTTGAGAATTATCCATAATATCAGCAAGAATTAGGAAATAAGCCGGAAGCTGCACATTACCCAAAAGAACAATTTCAGAACACACTCACACATGGTTTCATCATGCTAAAATCACAGAGGCTCAGCCTTCAGGATGGTTAGAAGAAGTACTAGTTTAGAAGCTACATTGTAGCAACATTACGCAGCAGCGGCAGTTCAATTAGCCCCAACATTCTAATGCTACTAATCATGAGCACATACGCAACAGTAGGGCAGTTCAACAAGTCCTAGATATTGACAGATCCATCCATTAACTGAACCAAATATTGTTTGGACATCAAAACAGGAACTACCGAGACATCTTTTATCTATACTTGTAGAGGGAATCACTTGGACTAACAACAAAATATAAACTATTTAGGAACTAGCGGGACAACAAAATAGGCACAACAAGCACTAACATAGTGAAACAGGAAAAACATCAGGCAACTCAGAAGGTCTATGGTATATATCATTGTCCTAGGACCACCACAGCAAGTGCTCCACACCGGGGGCACCTCTAGGCGCGGTCTAGGCATCCTAAGAACTCATCAAAATTTACAAAAGTCACTAGTGAGACTAAATAAACCCGAGAAAGCAGAATGCAATATGTAAATTACTATAATGATTCATCACAATGAAATTCCAATCATAGAACATGTGAGACTACTACTACACAATCAAGTTGCACATCACTAAGCTTACAACAACCGAACGGACAACATTGGCTATGAATAATTAAACATGATCTGTTGTAGACCCCTAACCTGACAAAAGTGAACAACTACGATATCATGCATCACACTAATAATTGGTGATAGACAACTCAAAGTCCTATCTACTACAACCACATTCGATCTACATCCCAAAACTCGTACGAACGAATTCGAGCAACCCGTGACCATCTACATACCACCACGAAATCTGAGTCCCCCACAGAGCAGCATCAAACACTGAAGGAAACAATTGGCAACAGATAAGAGAGCATGATGGGATCAGCGGTAGTATGACGATACCTTACATGACGTATGTGACCTTGGCAGAGTCGGAATAGCTGGGGAGGGACATCCCGCCGGCAGCAAGGGAGAGCTTGGCGGCACCGATGGATGCAACGCTGAGCATGGGCAGCTCCGCGGGGCTCCACTCGTAGTAGGCACAAGGCTCCAGTAGAGGCGATCTTGACAGAGTCCTTAGCGCGACGGGGGAGGCTGCGGTGTCGCGGTTGAAGCAGGCGCGGAAGTGGGGGATCGAGGCCTGCGAGGCACTTTGTCTTGGTGGCACGAGGGCTGCAAGGCCTCCAATCGACAACCTCCTTCTTCGTCGCGAGGCCGGGCTAGTTGGCCGTCGACACCGGCTAACTAGGGTTCAGGCGCGGCGGCACGATTCGAGGAGCGAGATGGGGTGCATCGATAGGGAATTGACTGAGGAGGGGCAGCGTCTGCAAGTGGTGGTGCTAGGCTGCGCCGGTATGGTTGGGGATGTGGCGTAGGATTTCGCCGGACGGGGGTGGTTGGGGATCTGGAGAGTGGCAGTGCGATTGGGGAGAAGAGGCCTTGCGTGTGAGGGTTAGGGTTTGGGGGTGGATGTACCGCTCGGTCTTGATCTGGACAGGTGGTGTGATGATTTTACGAACGTACCCCTGCAGACTTTTGTGGTGCAAACCTGAGAATTCTAGGGCGTTTTGCCAATTCATGTCTAAAATGTGGGCGATGTGGAGAGGGAGAAACCGGCGCTGTATTTTGGGCCATTGGATGGAGGCCATCTGAACGGCTGGTCTTCTTGTTAGACTGATCCATGGGTATCCTGATTCTCTCTTCTGATTGGAGGGTTCTCTTACCACATTTTAAAAACACCATAAGTAATTAAAAAAAATCAAAAATAGGAAAAACCTTAGCATGGTCTCATGGTATATCACATAGCTGCAAGGAAAAATGTCAAACTTGGTACATTGATTGCGTCTCGAAAAACTCTTCTAAGAAATGAGCTATCATGTTCGAGATTTCATTGCTTTCAGGCAACTAGACCAATGTTATGGCTATAATCGTGGCATAGTTTGTGATAAGGTGCCCATATTGTGCCTGCATGTGTATCATGGGACGACGAACAATGTTGCTGCAGGAAGTTTTCCTTTTCGTCCCACGGAAAAGCCATTTTCTATTTTCTGAGTGCCAAAATCAAGGCGTTTTGTGAAGCAACACCAAATGTTCAATTCAAAAATGCTACCACGCCATTTAAAAAAAATACTAGACCACCTTACATAGACAATGTCCCAACCAGGGATTTTAAAACCATTTCATCCATCTCTCGTGAAAAAGACAAATGTCTGTCGAATCGGTAGGAAGTGGGTCTAGTTTGAACTACATGTACATGATCTAATGCTCGTGATTTTTTGAAAAAAAATCATTTTTATACTCACAATATGATGTTTCTTTGGAGATCTAATGCAAGTTTAGCGAGGCTCATCCCCTATCTTCATGCCCTCTGTTTTGACCATCGTTTGAAACAGGAAAAAATTTGGAAACGAGCATAAGAAATTTAAAAAGGTCCGAACAAGGTAAATCCTTCGCGTGATGTCATATTATGTGACATAGTTGCTAGGAAAAATACCAAAATTGCTATATTGATTGCATCTTGAAAAAAGCTTCACAGAAATGACCTATCATGTTCGAGGTTTCATGGCTTTCAAGACAAACGACCAATGTTATGGCTAGAATTGCGACATAGTTTGTGATAATGTGCCCATATTGTGCACATTTGTGTATCATGGGACGACAAACAATTTTGCAGTAGGAAGTTTTCCTTTTCGTCGCACGGAAAAGCCATTTTCTATTTTCTGAGTGCCAAAATCGAGGCGTTTTGTGAAGCAACACCAAATGTTCAATTCAAAAATGCTACCAGCCCATTTTTCAAAAATACTAGACCACCTTACATAGACAATGTCCGAACTGAGGATTTTAAAACCTTTTCATCCACCCCTCACGAAAAAGATAAATGTTTGCCGAATTCGTAGGAAGTGGGTTCGGTTTGAACCACAGGTACATGATCTAATGCTCGTGATTTTTTGAAAAAACATTTTTAGACTCACAATATGATGTTTCTTCAGAGATCCAATGCAATTTTAGCGAATCCCCTATCTTCATGCCCGCCGTTTTGACCATAGTTTGAAACAGGAAAAATTTGGAAACGGGCATATAAGAAATTAAAAAGCGGTCCGAACAAGGTAATTCCTTTGTGTGATGTCATATTATGTGACATAGTTGCTATGAAAAATACCAAAATTGGTATATTGATTGCATATCGAAAAAACCTTCACAGAAATGACCTATCGTGTTCGAGGTTTCACGGCTTTTAAGACAAACGACCGATGTTATGGCCAGAATCGCGACATAGTTTGTGATAATATGCCCATATTGTGCACATGTGTATATCATGGGACGCCGAACAATGTTGCAGGAGGAAGTTTTCCTTTTCATCGCACAGAAAAGCCAATTTCTATTTTCTGAATGCCAAAATCGAGGCGTTTTGTGAAGCAACACCAAATGTTCAATTCAAAAATGCTACCACCCCATTTTTCAAAAATACTGGACCACCTTACATATACAATGTCCCAACAGGGGATTTTAAAACCTTTACATCCACCCCTCGCGAAAAAGACAAATGTCTGCCGAATCGGTAGGAAATGGGTCCGGTTTGAACTACAGGTACATGATCTAGTGCTCGTAATTTTTTGAAAAAAATCATTTTTAGACTCACAATATGATATTTCTTTAGAGATCCAATGCAAGTTTAGTGAGGCTCATCCCCTATCTTCATGCCCGCCGTTTTGACCATAGTTTGAAATGGGAAAAAATTGGAAATGGGCATAAGAAATTCAAAAACGGTCTGAACAAGGTAAGTCCTTCACGTGATGTCATATTATGTGACATAGTTGCTAAGGAAAATACCAAAATTGGTATATTGATTGCATCTTGAAAAAACCTTCACAGAAATGACCTATCATGTTCGAGGTTTCATGGCTTTCAAGACAAACGACCAATGTTATGGCCAGAATCGTGACATAGTTTTTGATAATGTGGCCATATTATGCACACGTGTGTATCATGAGACGATGAAAAATGTTGCAGGAGGAAGTTTTCCTTTTCATCACACGGAAAAGTCATTTTCTATTTTCTAAGTGCCAAAATCAAGGCATTTTGTGAAGCAACACCAAATGTTCAATTTAAAAATGCTATCACCCCATTTTTCAAAAATACTAGACCACCTTACATAGACAATTTCCCAACCAGGGATTGTAAAACCTTTTCGTCCACTCCTCGCGAAAAAGACAAATGTCTGCCGAATCGATAGGATGTGGGTCCGGTTTGAACTACATGTACATGATCTAATGCTCGTGATTTTTTGAAAAAAAATCATTTTTAGACTGACAATATGATGTTTCTTTAGAGATCCAATGCAAGTTTAGCGAGGCTCATCCCCTATCTTCATGCCCGCCGTTTTGACCATAGTTTGAAACAGGAAAAAATTGGAAACGAGCATAAGAAATTTAAAAACGGTCTAAACAAGGTAAGTCCTTCGTGTGATGTCATATTATGTGACATAGTTGCTAAGAAAGATACCAAAATTGGTATATTGATTGCATCTCGAAAAAACCTTCACAGAAATGACCTATCATGTTCGAGGTTTCATGGCTTTCAAGACAAACGACCAATGTTATGGTCAGAACCGTGACATAGTTTTTGATAATGTGCCCATATTGTGCACACGTGTGTATCATGAGACGACGAACAATGTTGCAGGAGGAAGTTTTCCTTTTCGTCGCACAGAAAAGTCATTTTCTATTTTCTGAGTGCCAAAATCAAGGCGTTTTGTGAAGCAACACCAAATGTTCAATTCAAAAATGCTACCACCCCATTTTTCAAAAACACTAGACCACCTTTCATAGACAATGTCCCAACCGCGGATTTTAAAAGTTTTCATCCACCCCTCGTGAAAAAGACAAATATATGTCGAATCGGTAGGAAGTGGGTCCGGTTTGAACAACAGGTACATGATCTAATGCTCATGATTTTTTGAAAAAATCATTTTTAGACTGAGAATATGATGTTTCTTCAGAGTTCCAATGCAAGTTTAGCAAGACTTAAGGCCAAAAAGTTTGAATTCAAAACCCTAGTTTCAAAATCATATTTTGGATTATGATATTGTCCCTACCATGGACTAATGTGAGATTAGTAAATCCATTATTTTGAAATAATAAAAGTATTGATAATTAACAACCTAGGAGGATATAACTAGTTTTATAAAAAATTAGAGAAAAAAATCCATTTATTTGGACTTCTTATGAAAAATATACAAAAGAAAAAGAAAAAACTTTCCTAAATGGACCACCGGCCTGGACTGGATCATATCTACGAGGTGCCAAGGCCCAGGCCACCAAGTTAAAAAAAGGAGGGAAGGACCACAGGCCTAAATGGACCACCGGCCTGGACCGGAATCCCTTCGCCAAGGCCCAGGCCCAACAAATAAGATGCAAACGTTTATAAACCAGTAGCACGGTAGTATAACAAGAAAGAATTGGTGGTGGGATGGTTAGAGCATCCCGTTTGGTGGAGGAGGTCCTTTGTTCGATCCCTGTGAGCACCAACTTTTTGCGCCATTTATTCGTGGATTTATCAAAGCCCAACATATACATGTTGTATTAATAAAACGATTGTGCAACCATAACATGAATGACCTGGTGACTTAGTGGTTCGCATCGAGCGAGCTTAGTCGCATGGTTGCTGGTTTGATCCCCGTCACCATCTCGTTTTTGCCATTATTTCCTAAAAAGGTAGACATATACATATATAAAAATTGACATATAGACATGCCACATAAGCATAATTGCTGATGTGGCTAGCTAGTTAATTCAATGTATATTATTTATACGATATGACGATTTCAGTTGGTCATAATGGGGGTATGAATAAGGCTCTAAGCTATATCATGTAGTTTATGATGATTTCATGTGATGAAATTATGATGGTTTTGACACAAATCATCGTAATTCTATAGGATTTTGACCTCTCCAAATAGCCCATGACCATCTTGTGCGAAATCGTCATAAATCTATGACGATTTCATTCCTCATCACGATGAGAAGGTCACAAGTTAACACATTTCTTGTAGTGATCTACCGTTTAATCAACCTCTTGGGCCCCACATGTCATCCTCTCATTAAAAGAAACGTGTGTATGATGGATTTTTTGCCCTCAGTCGCACCTTCGTGTTCCGAACTTGATAGCGTTGCTCGTTACATTAGTCGTTTATTCAGACTGATGGGTCCCCTATGTCAGCCTCACATTAGAAGAATCGTGGGTATGATGGAATTTTATTCTTCTCTAGCGCTACCCTATTTTGAACTAGATATCATTGCTCGATGAATCTACCGTTTGCTCATGCTGCCGTGTCCCTCATTTCAGCCTCTCATTACAAGAAATGTGTGCATGCTGAACTTTTTTCTCGCATGTGTATCCCTATTTTGAACGGGCAAAGTTGCTCGATGCAGCATCTGTATAAGGTCGCGCTGCTGGGTCCCACATATCAGCCTCTTTGTAAATGAAACGTGCATATGATGGACTTTTTTTGGCTGTGTCCGCTGTTTTGACCTTGGCAACTTGCTAGGTCCCAGTTGTCAACCTCCTTTGTGCAAGAAACTTGTCTATGCTAGGTCCCAGATGACAACTTCTATTTGAAAGAAACGTGTATATGTTGGACTGTTTTTTGGGTCCTAGATGTCATCCTGAGAGTACAAGTCATAAAGGCCGAATTAAAAAGATTCTGGGCTAACTCGGGGCGGATGCCTTATTCGTCGTGGCTTATATTTCATGGGCTCACTCCTAAATTGAATGGGATATGGTCGATGGCAACAAGACCACGAAAAGGCCGAATTCGAAGGATTTGGGCTATGTTTGGGGTTGATATGCTAATTTCATGGGCTATGCTTGGGCATGTTGGGTCCGACATATCAGCTTCTCTATAAGTGCGACGTGTGTATGATGGACTATTTTGGCCCCGTCTGTTGTTTTCACCCTAGCAACCGTGTATGGTCTTACTGCTGGGGCCCTTATGTCAGTCTCTCTGGTATGTTCTGGCTCGTGGGTTCCCGATGCATCCTTGTATGTTCTGTCTAGTGGGTCCCTGATGCCAGCCTCTCTGTAGAAGCATTTAAAGTTTTTTTCAAACCCACCCTCAAAAAAAAACTCGAGGGACGCTACAGGCTGGTGGGTCTGTGATATCAGCCTCTCTATAATGCGATATTGCTAAAAAAAGTAAACCTAAGACACACACAGGCAATTCGAACAAATGACCTTCGAATCAAATAAACATAAACTGATTGTGTTGCCACTACAACAAAGATATTTATAGAAAAAATATCATAGGCCGAATTAAAAAGAGTTTGGCTATTCTACATAGGCTGCTCTACGTGGGTTATACTCCATAGGGTATGCTCCATGGGCTACTTTCTCAAATTTCACTAGGCTGTGCTCAGCAGTCCTCTAACTCCGAAAAGGCCGAATTAATATGTTCTCAGCTATGCTCCATGGGCTCCTTAAATTTTACTGGGTTGTGGTCAGCAGTTCCCTGATGCCAAAAATACGAAATTAAAATGTTCTGGGCTAAAGAGGGGCCGAATGAGCTACTATATTTCTTCTCCTAGTTAATAAAATTGCATTGTGATGTGCTCGGTCGGCTTCAAAACAAAGACCTCAGAGAGGGAGGGGAAAAGAGATAATTCTTTTTGGCAGATATTCATGTCAAAATTTAGCACTATAGAATAAGATAGAAAAATTATCAACAGATTCGAAGTTCATATTCAACACCAGTTGACCAATTCAGCAGCATTTGAAAAGTGACCAATTCAGCAATACAGATATTGAAATACAATAGCGGTAAAGAGAGAACCAGTTCTTGTTTCACTCTAAAAACCTTGTCGCGCGATCAGTTTGCCCTTTTCACCAGACACACTCGACCATTGGAGCAAGCAAAACTGACGATCAAGTCTGCTTTTAGTACCTTATTCTCACATCAATGCCTGTGTGACCCCGTATGTAACCCAAAATGCCCAAGTCTCATGTAGGTTGTGACAAGGCCATGTTCCAAAAGAAAAACGAGACTATCTACTTCCCTTGATTTAAATAAGTACGAGTACAACAATATTTCCACAAAATACTTTAGTAATAGCAATGACAAAACATTTGAGAGATTCAGTAGCTTTGCTACTTGAAATTCAATAGCAGTAGAGAGATAATAAGTTCTTGTTCCATCTCAAAAAACCTTGGCGCACGATCAGTTTGCCGTGTTCTCCGAACACGCTCGATCATTGGAACAAGCAAAACTGATGATCAAGTCTGTTTCTATGCGAATACCACCTCATTTCGTCAATACATGTGTGACCCCCCATATGCAACCCAAAATGCCCAAGACTCATCTAGATAATTGTGACAATACTAGGTTTCAAAAGAAAAGCAAGACAATCTGCTGCACTTGATCTAAACAAGTAACAGTACATCACTATTAGTTCAACAAAATACTTTGGTAATAGCAATGACAGAACAACGGCAAAACAAGACCATCTCCTGCCCTTGACCTAAACAAGTACTACCAGTATATAGTAGAAAATACTCTGAAGTACAAGAACTAGTACTATACTAGTACTACTATGCATCCAACATCCACCCTCCAACACATGGAGATCCCTAAGCGGGTTAAATAAATTTTGTGTCAATTGGGTATTCTCCCCTGTGATTGATGCATATTGAGTAATGCAGGCCCTGGGTAATATGAGATGTTTCACGGAACAACAAAAAGGAATGCCTTTTCCTCCAGATGATGCCCGATACCGCCCAGCTCCCAGGCATGGAGGAACTCAGATTGCACCGGTCCAAAACCCCAGCTCTACTGTCGGGTAATAGGTAGTGATCAACACATTGTACATGGGTGACAAGCACACTTCCGGCCTAACACGCACGATGGATACGCTGATGTCGCCCGACTCACGCACGTAAAATAGCACAGCAAACACCATACCATCGTCCCCTGATCCAATCTTCTCTACTCACGATTAGCGTGGTGCCAATAGCGGCTGCAAGATGTACCTAGAGTTTCTAAAGGAAGTAAGATTCAGCGGACTAAATTGCAGCATGCTAAATATTAGAAAAAAAATTATAAAGTAAATATGAGTAACATGACTGCGATAAAACATACGTAGTACTCCCTCTATTTCAAAATATAAAATGTTTTAGCTTTAGTGAAACGAGTGTATCTAGACCCCTTTTAGTATATGGGTTCACTCCGAACTACACACTGAAAAGAGTATAGATATACCAATTTCACAAAATCTAAAATATCTTTATATATTTTTAAACGGAGGGAGTAGCTACGGAGTACATGTGCAAGGCCATTGTTTCAAAGGAAAAGCTACTTGATCAGAGCAAGTAGTGCTAGCTCCCAGTACAAATAGACATGTTTGAAAGGAAATGCTCGACCATTGGAGCATGCTAAACCGATGATCAATGCATGTGTGATCCCCATATGGAACCCAAAATGCCCAAGTCTCATCTAGATTGCGACAGGGCCATGTTTCAAATGAAAAGCAAGACTATCTACTGCCCTTTATTTAAACAAGCATCAATGCATCAGTATCACTTCCACAAAATGTTTTAGTAATAGCAACAAAAGAACATTTGAGAGATTCAGTAGCTTTCCTACTTGAAATTCAATATCAGTACAGAGAGAATTAGTTCTTATTCCAGCTCAAAAAATAGACTCGATCATTGGAGCAAGTAAAACTGACAATCAAGTCTGCTTCTGTGTGAATACCTCCTCCTAACGTCAATGCATGTGTGACCCCCCATATGCAACCCAAAATGCCAAAGACTCATCTAGATAATTGTGACAATGCTAACTTTGAAAAGAAAAGCAAGACAAACTGTTGCACTTGATCTAAACAAGTAACAGTACATCACTATTACTTCAACAAATACTTTAGTAATAGCAACGATAGAATAAGGGCAAAGAAAGACCATCTCCTGTCCTTGAACTACAAGTACTACCATTATATAGTAGTACAAAATACTCCGAACTACAAGAACTAGTACTACTCTACATCCAAAATCCAACCTACAATACACGTATGTCTGTCGTATGTAGTGAAAGTGGGATAAAAAAATCTAAGGTAGTAGAATGGTCAATTGGGAATTCTCCCTCGCGATGGATGAATATTGAATAATGCAGGCCCCGGGTAGTAATCTGAGACGTTTGATGGTACACCACCATGGAATGCTTTTCCTTATGCATGATGCCAGGCACCGCCCTACTCCTAGGAGTAAAGGAATTGCGCATTGCACCCTCCCAAAACCCAACCTTTGTTGATGGGTGATAGACGGTGAACTACACATTGTACAAGGGTGACGAGGACCCGTCCGGCCTGACGCACACGACGAATATGATGATGTCGCCCAACTCAAGCATGTCAAATAGCACAGCGAACACCGTACCATTATCTCTAGATCCGATGTTCTCTAGTCTTGATGAGCGCGGTGCCGACAACGACTGAGAGATGTACCTGGGATTTCTAAAGGAAGTAAGAATCGGCGAACTAAATTGCAGCATGCTAAATATCATAAGATCTACTACTATAATGGAGCAGTTTTGAATTGGATCCATAGCACCAATCCTGACCGTTGGGCTGTTAGATCCAATGGTTCAGAGTAGCTGGATTCATGTTGAACAGCTAGTAAGAAAAAAAATACAGAGCCATGTTTCAAAAGAAATGCTAGATCATCTCCAGTGTTTGATCTACACAAACTTGAATGGCAGATCATCATCAGAATCAAGATGGTCACATTTGCCATCTCCCATATTGTGGATGCAAAATGAGTAATCTAGTGTGAAACTATCATGTTTCTTAATCAGGAAATTCCTGAAATCTTCAGTAATCCTGACGATGGCTAGCGACGCGCTGCTCTTCAGCTCGAAAAATAGGCTATCTTTGGCGAAATCCTCCAGGTCCTCTCCCATCATTGAAGTTTTGTAAAAGTGTAACTCTGTCACGTACCACGGAAACAAGCATGCCGCCGACCTGATGCACTGGACGAATACGGCAAGGCCATAGTCGAGCATGTGAAATCACACGGCGAACAATGTACCATCATCCCCGGATACCATGATCTCTACTCTCCATGAGCCAAGTGCCAACAATGGCTGAGAGATGTACCTGTGTTCCTTGCCGTAGTGGAAACTCTTGAAATGGATTGTGTGGGCACCTAGAGAGGGGGGGGGTGAATAGGTGCTACTTCAAATTTTAGTTATTTTTCAATTTTAGGCTTGAGACAATTGTAAATTCTCTAGATATGCAAATACGAGAATTTCCCTATATGCCAACCTAACTACTAAGCATGTATAAAGGAGCGAGGAAACCATAGTGGAGCACGCGGAGACACAGGGATTTGTTTGACCGTGGTTCCTTCCTTGTTAAGGGAAGTACGTCTGCGTTGGAGGGGTGGGTGATTCTAAGACCACCATGCCATAATAGGCCTCACCCTATTCTCTGATGGATCTCACCACTAAAGGCCTGATCCACCTTTCCACTATTGGTACCCTTCGTGGCGGGAACTGGTGCCTTTGCAATGCTAGTGGGGCACACATCCACAACTAAATTGGAGGCTCCCATGATGACAACAAGCTGCCACAAGAACAAGGACTATCAAATAATCAAAACTAAGATCTAGATATTTGCAATAAATACTATATCAAGAATCCCCCAAGTGAATGGGGGGAAGTTGAGCGCTTGATTGGTGTTGATGAAGATCGAGTCCTCCTCCTTCAATTCCCAAAAGATCAAAGCCTTTGGGTAGGTGAGGCTGGAGATCTCGCTTGGAACTTGAAGAACAGGTCTGAGCTTTTTCAAATGAATCAAGAGTTCTGGCAGAAGGGATTGATAGGGAATAAATACCACCTACCAAACTCGGCCGTTGGAGACTTTGGGGGCCGGATTATCTGGCCAAAGTGGGGCCCGGATTATCCGGTCGGGGCAAAGCACCACCCCAAAGTCGGATTTTCCGGTGGAAAATCCGCCCCATATCACGTGACACGCCTGGCCGGCGTTTGCAGAACTTCTCGGCGGGGGGGGGGGGAATTATCCGCCCCTAGGGGGGCGGATTATCCGGCCGAGGAAAAAACTCTGCCCCTGCCGGACAATCCGAAAGATATTCTGCCCCCATACTGCATGACGTGCCTTTCCTTCTCTTGAGATTGGGGTGGGCCGGATTATCCGGCCGTTGGCAGGAGCGGATAATCCGCCCCCAACTTCAATTTTGCTGTATCTGAATGACTAGTTTATCTGCAATACTTAAACACGCATGAGATGCTTGGTATTGTTATCTAACACACAAAACACTAGAGATCATGAAATGTTATTTCAATCTCCCCTTTTTGTTGTTAGATGACAATACTAGGATTTGCAATAGATACCTACTAACAACATCATATCAAGGATGAAAGAGACTCCCCCTAAATGTATGCATAATTAATAGTTTGCATTTGAATACAAATGCACACAAGTAGGCACAAGGCTATTTGATTGGAATGGAATCTACACACAAATTACAAGTTAGACCAAAACATCATACCACTGATGGAGAGAAGTCCTCAATATAATATGAGAATAGCCAATATGATAACCATTATTAAGGCCTTCCACTGTGAGAAAGATAACCAATATAGCCAGTATGATAGATAATATAGCCAATATGATAGATGGATCCATAATCACCGAGAGATAAATCCACAAGATAATTCCAGTGATAAATCCACAACTGAACCATAGAGCCACACACAAACATAATCTCATACAAATCAACTCACAAATAAAAAGTTCAATGCTAAATCGATAAAAGGCAAATGCTTGTGCCCGACCCAAGCAAATCCGTGGAATCCTAAATAGAACTACTTCTCCCCCTTTGGCATCGAAACAACAAAAAGGAAGAAGAGTGATGCTAACACAGATTCAGGTCAGCAACCTCAAACAAACACCCTCGCAAGTGATCAAAAAAACTTGTGTGCAAGAATAGATGGCTTGGGGATAGGAGAAGGCTTGGGTTTAGACAACCAAACTAAGATGGTACTACACACCCAAGATTTCAAGAGATGAATCAAATAAAAGCCAAAATTGGGTGTTTTTCCATAAGAACAAAAGATATGCAAGAAAAACCAAAAAGATCAACAAGGAACCAACTCTTCTAATGGAAGAGAGTGCTGGCCGAAACCACCATGTTGGAGTGAAAGGTATGACACCGCGAAGATATATCTTGGGTTCATGACCAATACTCATCAAAGAACTCACATATCACATAATGATATTAAGAGAAATGATTTTTCTTGCTTTCGGCATTATGGGAGGAGGGTTAGTCCAATCAATTAGGACCACACTCCCCCTATATCCATGCCCACACCTAAACCAAATAAAGGAAGATATGTAAGTGGGTATGCATGATTAATCAAGACAAGCTCCTTGAATCCAAGATATTTAGCTCATTCCTCAAATAATAAAACCTTGCTTAATCAAGTGGCTTCATGAAAATATTAGCAAGTTGGTTCTTCGTGCTCACAAAGGATAGATCAATATCACCACGAGCAACATGATCCTGAATAAAGTGATTGCGAATCTCAATATGCTTTGTCCTTGTATGCTGCATCGGATTGTATGCAATTTTGATTGCACTCTCATTATCACATAAAAGAGGCACTTTGTCACAATTGACACCGTATTCCTTTAAAGTTTGCCTCATCCATAATAATTGAGTACATGCACTTGCTGCAGCCACATATTCAGCTTCGGTGGTGGAGAGAGATATACAATTCTGTTTCTTTGAAGACCAACATACCAAAGACCTGCCTAAAAATTGACAAGCTCTAGAAGTTGATTTCCTATCATCCTTGTCACCAGCCCAATCTGAATCAGTATAACCACATAGAGAGAAATTGGAGCCCTTGGGATACCATAAACCAAAATTAGGGGAATGAACCAAATATCGGAAGATTCTCTTGACCGCCACTAAGTGGCTTTCTTTAGGAGCCGCTTGATACCTTGCACACACACCTACACTCAACACAATACCGGGTTTAGATGCGTAGAGGTAAAGGAGAGAGTCGATCATAGACCGGTATACCTTTCGGTCCACATCTTTACCATTGGGATTGAGTTCAAGATGGCATTTAGTTTGCATTGTTGTGGCGACATCATTAAGATCCATCATCTTGAACCTCTTGAGCATGTCTTGGATGTATTTTGCTTGATTAATGAAGGTTCCTTCTCTAAGTTGTTTGATCTCAAATCCAAGAAAGAACCGTAATTACCCCATCATAGACATCTCGAACCTGTCAGTCATAAGCTTTAAAAATTCATCATTAAAATATTTATTAGTAGAGTTGATGTCTACGCACTTCTATTCTTGTAGACAGTTGTTGGGCCTCCAAGTGCAGATGTTTGTAGAACAGCAGCAAGTTTTCCCTTAAGTGGATCACCCAATGTTTATCGAACTCAGGGAGGAAGTGGTCAAAGGTATCCCCTCTCAAGCAACCCTGCAATCAGGATACAAGAAGTCTCTTGTGTCCCCAACACACCCAATACACTTGTCAGGTGTATAGGTGCACAAGTTCGGCGAAGAGATAGTGAAATACAAGTGGTATAGATAATTATAAGTGGTAACGGTGATAGAAAATAGCTTGATGGCATGTGGTTGACGTGGGAAAAGACTAAAGGCAAACTGAAATAAAGAAGGAAGCAAGCAACCATGTAACAGATCTAATTGCAAATGGTGTATCAATGCTTAGAAACAAGGCCTAGGGATCATACTTTCACTAGTGAACACTCTCATATAAATATCTTCTTCTTTATGATACTACGCTGAACTACTCTCCGGTTGGACATTCTAATCCTTGGTAGGTCTATAACAACACTCCTCAAAGTTCGCTTTACCCATCTAGATAACCCCACACTGTCACCTTGAGCGCTAGATGGATCCAACAAACACCACAATTTCATAAAGACATCCAACTCAAAATTTAACTCATAATAAGTATTTGAAATCTCTAGCCTAGGTGCCACCATGGTGTGCACACTGTCAACTTCACACACATGGGGAGAGCAGAGATCTATTAAAGCACTTGAGTAGCAAGGTAGATCTATAGATTACAAGCTCATGATCTCAATAAGATCATGCATAGAGAGAGAGAGAGATGAACACATAGCTACCGGTAGAACCCTTAGCCTCGAGAGAGAACTACTCCCTCCTCATCATGGGAATTAGCAACGATGATGGATATGGTGGTGGAGATCGATGGAGATGGCTTCGGGGCCACTTCCCCATCCCGACAGGGTGTCGGAACAGAGACTTTCTGTCCCCGAATCTCCCCTTCGGTGGCGGCGGTGCTATGAAACTTTTCGTGGCTAGAGGCTTGACGATTTAGGGTTTTTGCATCGGGAGGCATCTTATAGGCGGAGAGGCAAGGTGGGTGGGCAGCCAGGGGGCCCACACCATGCCCTGGCGTGGCCTGGGAGGACCCGTGCCTAGGGGTGGTTTGGCCACCCTGTGGCCCCCCTTCGTCTCTCCTTTTGGCTCCGTGAATCTTCTGGGAAAGTAACGACTTTGGCTTTTGTCCGGTCCAATTCCGAGAATATTCATTTTCTGACTTTCTAGAACCAAAAACAGCAGAAAACAGGCAACTGGCACTGTGGCTCTTGTTAATAGGTTAGTCCAAGAAATCATATGAAAAGTACTCCAAAGTGTGGACAAAACATAAGAAAGTAGGTAAAACCAAGCATGGAACATCAAAAATTATGGATACGTTAGCAACGTATCAAGAGCCAAAGATAATGTCGTTTACATATAATTGGCATACGAAGAGGTCCCCTTAACCTTCTTAGTAAAAAGAGTGGGATCGATCTGCCCAACCTTGAAGCCACGGTGTAACAAAAGCTCTTTAAGATGCTCATACCACGCAAGTGGGACTTGTTTAAGGCCACAGAGTGCCTTATCGAGTTTGTAGACATGGCTCGGGAAGTTGGGGTCCTCGAAACGCGAGGGTTGCTTCACATATACCAACTTATGTAGAGGACCATTAAGAAACGCACTCTTAACGTCCATTTGCTGTAATTTAAAGTTGTGATGAGCTACATAAGCAAGAAGGATATGGATAGACTCAAGGCGAGCCACGGGAGCATAAGTTTCACCAAAGTCGATGCCTTCCAATTGAGAGAAACCTTGTGCTACAAATCATGCCTTGTTTCTTACAACAATTCCATTCTCATCTTGCTTGTTATTGAAAATCCACTTGGTGCCGATAACATTGCGGCAATCCTTTGGATTCTCTACTAATTTCCAGACCTTGTTGTGCTCAAAATTATTGAGTTCTTCATGCATAGAAACCACCCAATATGGAACTTCAAGTGCTTCAAAAACCTTCTTGGGTTCCACCATAGATATATGAGCTTGATGATCACTAAAGCTTGCAAGCTCTCTTCTTGTGGACACTCTTCTTCTTAGATCGCCAACAACTTTATCTAGAGTATGACATCTTAATTCAAGGTTTCTTTCAACACGAGCTTTGCAACAAATTTCAATCAGCTTGTTGTTTCTTGGAGGAATTTCTTCATCATTTGAATCTTCGTCTAGACTAGTAGCTTGATCTTGATCAACAACTTGTTCAGCAAGTACATGAGATGAATAACCTTGCCCTTGATTTTGATCAGCATCCATAACAGGAGGCTACTGCTATTCTGAAGCTTGGCCAGATAATCCGCTTTGGGAGTTCTTGCTCCTTCTTGATCATCTTGGATGTTTCTGGCAAGAGATGTAGTGGGTCCGGATAATCCGGAGTCAACCGGAAAATCTGGCCTAGGAGTTTTTGCTTCTTCCTAGTCATTCTATTTGTTCCTAGCATTTGTTGTGGTAGGACCGGATAATACGGCCTCACCCAGAAAATCCGGCCTAGAGCTTCCAAATGCTTCAGATGATGGATGATCTTCAACAGGTTGAGGTGTTGGTGCAGTGGTTTCTCCAGCATGTTGAGCTTGTTGAGCTTGTGTCGATGAGGGCTCTACTTGAGTAGAGAATTGTCCTTCCCGATCCGCCAGAAGGGGTTCCTCAATGGGGCGGAAAAATCCCACGCCCATTCTTCTTATGGCATCTTGGTGTATTTCAATATCTGCATCACAAACATCAACTTGCCCCACAAGGGAGCCATCATTTTCCTCGACAACAGTTCCAAAGAGCTTATTGTAGACTCTATAAGTGTGGGATTTTGTGCCATAACGAACATAAATACCATCTAAATCCTTAGACTCAAATTTACACAAACGAACTCCTTTAATGAGAAAGAAACACTTACAAACGAACACCCGGAAATATGATATGTTGGGCTTGTTACCGGTAAGTATCTCATACGGTGTTTTGTCCAATATCTTGCGAACATAAAGCCGGTTTGAGGAGTGACAAGCAGTGGAGATAGCTTCAGCCCAGAAATTGTATGGTGACTTGAATTCAGCCAAAATAGACCTTGCCATGTCCATTAAAGTCCGGATTTTCCTCTCGGCTACACCATTTTGTTGAGGGGTGTACGCAATAGAATATTGGTGTCTTATCCCCTCTTTGCTTAGGAATTCATTCAGAGTGTAGTTCTTGAACTCAGAGCCGTTGTCTCTTATAATTACCAATATTGGGACATTGTGTTGACATTGAACCTCATTGGTAAAGTCGATGACAGTTTGTTGGGTCTCACTTTTTAGCGTGAAGAAGTATACCCATGTGTATCTTGAGTAATCATCAACTATGACAAGGCAATATTTCTTCCCACCAAGGATTGCATGAGACGGAGGACCAAAGAGATCCACATGGAGGAGTTCCAAGATCCTCTTTGATGAAATACTAGTTTTCCTCTTTGGGGGAGAGTCGTGCATATTTCCTTCAACACATGCCCTGCAAACACGATCTTTTGGCAAAAGAAACATTGTCTTTTAGTCCAAGGACATGGCCACCCTTGTGAAGACTTTGCAAAGTTCTCATGTTGACGTGAGCTAGATGGCGATTCCATAACCAGCCCGCGTCGGCCTTTCTGAATAAGCACATCGGACCCGCTGTGGTTTTCCCCGAAAAGTCCACCACATACAGGTCATTTTCGACGTACCCAACAAAAGCAACCTTTAGAGACTTGCTCCACAAGAGTACCACTAAATCACCATTAATAAAAACTACAAAGCCCATCTTACTAAGGGCACGAAAAGAAAGTAAATTGTAACCGAGGGTCTCAACAAGCATGATGTCTACGAGAGAAATATCGTGGGCAACCACAACCTTGCCAAGACCCAATACCTCAGATTTTGACTTATCACCGTAGGAGACGGTTATTTTATCATGGTTTGGCCTCATCTTCGTGATGATCTCCTTGCTTCTGGTCATATGAGTTGTGCACCTGCTATCGAGCACCCATTTAGAACCACCGGAAGCATAGCCATGCAAGTGAATTACTTCTTGGTTTTAGGTACCCATTTTTCAATGGGTCCTGTCATGTTAGTAACAAGGTTCTTTAGAACCCAAATAGACCAAGAAATATAATTATCGAAAGGGCCAACATAAGTAGCATATAAATCACCATAGTAATCACAAAAACAACTCATGATTAGGATTATTAGACCCTGTGAAACCAATATAGTCAGTTTTATCCTTTGTAATGTTCTTTTCAATGGTGCTTGTATTTGCTTGAGCAATTTTGCCTTTATTCTTCTTGTTCTTATTCTTCTTAGGATTTGGGACATAACCAAGTCCCTCCTTTCCATTATTCGTCCTTTGCTTGCTAAGGACTTCATCTAGAGCTTCCTTGCCTTTGGAAGTGGATGCCTTGGCAAGCCCCTCTTTCAACATAGCATTTTCTTCATGTGCAAATGTTGATGTATAAGTACTTGGAGTATCATACTTGGTCAATCAAATTTGGAGCTGATCATGAGGTTAATTAATAATGTAGTACTCACTCTCCAAATCCTTGTGGGAAATGTCAAGTGTCTCCAATTTCTTAGAGAGTCCTGCATGAGCAGGCCCAAATTCAATCTTTTCCCTTTTTAGTTTCTTTGCTTTGGCAATAGCATTATCACGTTCCTTGACCAGCTTGGCCACAACTTCATCATGTGTATCCTCGATAGACTCAAGTCTCTCCTCTAGTGAGACTCGAGCCTCTTCTTCTTCTAGAGCATTCTTTAAGGATGCAATCTCCATTGCATCCTCTCTTTCAATTTTGCCCTTTTCTTCGAGAAGCTTTTAGTTTTGAGAAAGTTGATCCATGAGTGCCTCAAAGTGCACTTTGTAGTCACCTTGAAAGTTAGTAATGAAATAATCCAAAGCAATAATTTCCTCCTTACCTTAAGACTCGATGATACCTCGGAACCTCTTTCCATAAGGCAAGTGACGTTCTTGTTGCTCACATTTTCATTAGTTGAATCGAAGAGTGAAGTTGGTGTAGATGTGGTGGCTATGTCATCCACCTCTCATGTTCTATCATCATCTTCTTCTTCATCTTCACTCCCGAACGAGTACTACTCTTGAGCTACCAAGACAATCTTTGGTTGCTTCTTGCAAAGACCATTTTTCTTCACAAATTGCTTCTTCCGAGGTGCCTTTGAATTTTCTTTGAGAATGAGCCTTCCTCCATTATATTTTCTATTTTGATAAGGATATTCGGCCACGAAGTGCAGCCGGTCTCCATAATTGAAGCATGTTCTTATTTTAGGACAATTTTCCCTTCTTCCATTGGAACCATTCTTGCGTTTAATTTCAGATTTGGCTTTGGCGGGGTCCTTCCAAATGTTCGTAGCATAAAAGGCCATGTACTCACAATTGCCCTCTTGACATCCTCAAGACAGTCCATAGCTTCAATGTCATCATCATCTTGTTTAACAACATTTGCCTTTAAGGCCACATTTACCCCTTTTGCATTCCAATGGCTCGAGCACGAGCGTCTTCGGTGTTCTTGGCGGCCACTTTGAAGGTTGCCATTTCTTGCATGACCTCATTGGAATTCATTTGAAGGTAATTGTGTCTACCTTGAAGGATCTTCAAATTAGTATACTCAAAAGGCATAAGAGCTCTAACAAACTTTCTCTTGATCCAAGCGTCATCAACATGGGTAGCACCATGATTTCTAAATGTGGTGGCTATTAACTTGAGTCTTCTATACATATCCTCGTGATCCTCGCCATCCATAATATAAAAACCTTCAGCTTGGTTACTTAGTGCATCATACCTATTCCTTCTCATGCTTTCATTCCCAATGAAGAGTTCGGTGAGGGCATCTCAAGCTTCCTTAGCAGTGCTGAGATGTTCTATGTGAGGCATGTCCTTGGGACCCACACCGAGGTGAATCATGTGTAAAGCCATTGCATTGAGTTGGCTGTCCACAACTTCTCTTCTTGTCAAATTGGTGGAATCTCCAATGTGGATGCCTTCTTCAATGATCCTCCAAAGCTCAATAGACGAACTGCACACATGAGATTTCATTAAGAATTGCCATTGATTAAATAAACATGCAGTAAGCTTGGGTGGATCATCCCTATTGTTTATATGAGGGTGAGGGATTGGTGGGTCGGGAGAATATAAGTGAGAGACCTCACTATAGTCCTCCTTACCACTGCCCTTTTTGGAGGAGGGTCCATTATTTTTATCACCTACCACCTCGTCTTCTTTGGAGTTAGCATTAGCTTTGTCCTTAGAGAGAGGAGTGGTAGCCTCAGAGGTAAATGGAGGTGGGGCTGTGATGACTCACAAGTATAGGGGGTGTATCGCAGTGTTTTTGAGGGAAGTGAAACCCAATTTATTGATTCGACACAAGGGGAGCCAAAGAATATTTATAAGCCTTAAAAACTGAGTTGTCAATTCAGCTGCACCTAGAAACAATCTTGCTCACAACAGTTTATCTGTAGCAACAGTTTTGTAGTAGCAATAGTAAAGTAATAGCAGTAGTAAAAGTAAAGACAATAGTAACAATTGCAGTAAACAGTAGGATTAAAGCACGGTAGGCATAGGGATGGATGGACGGGCATTGCATGAACACGACAATTCATATAGCAATCAAGACATAGGGCATTTGCAGATAAATAAGACAAAGCATCCAAGTACTAGATAATCATAGGCATGCGTTCCATATATAGTCATACGTGCTCGCAATGAGAACTTGCACAACATCTTTTGTCCTGCCAGCCCGTTTGTAGCGGGGCCTCAAGGGAACTACTGGCAATTAAGGTTCTCCTTTTAATAGAGCACCGGAGCAAAGCACTAACACTACAGGAACACATGTGATCCTCACATCAAAGCCATTCCCTCCGGTTATCCCGATTATTGTCACTTCGGGGCCTTTGGTTCCGGACAACAATATGTGTATACAACTTGCAGGTAAGACCATAAACAATACTATCATAATGAATCAATAACATGTTCAGATCTGAAATCATGGCACTCGGGCCCTAGTGACAAGCATTAAGCATAACAAGTTGCAACAAAGTCAAAAAGCACTAATAATAGATACTAGGCACCATGCCCTAACAATCTGATGCCATTACATGAACGATCTTATCCAATCCCTACCATCCCCATAGCCTACAGTGGGGTATTACTCACTCATGGATGGGGGAATCATGGAGGTTGATGGAGAAGCGATGGTGATGATGATTGCGATGATCTCCTCCAATTCCCCATCCCGGCAGGGTGCCAGAATGGTTTCTGGTTCTGAATCACGGAATCTGGTGGTGGTGGCATAGCGGAACTCTTTCTGGAAAAACGTCGAACCCCCTGGGTTTTTAGGTCAGGAGGCATCTTATAGGCAAAGAGGGAGGCCGAGGGGGTGACCGAGGTGGCCACACCACCCCTAGGAGCGGCCTGGCCTGGCCCGCGTGGCCAGGTGGTGTGGGCCCCTCGTGGCCCTCCTCTGTCTCGTCTTCTGGCTCCGTGAATTTTCTCTTGAAATAGGATTTTTGGCATATTTTCCGGGATTTTTCCTGATAGTTGATTTTCTGCACAAAAACTAGACACCAAGGTAATTCTGCTGAAAACAGTGTCAGTCTGTGTTAGTTGTATCCAAATCACACAAGTTTAGAGGAGAAACAAGAGCAAAAGTGTTCGGGAAAGTAGATAAGTTTTGGACGTATCAACTCCCCCCCAAGCTTAGCTTATTGCTTGTCCTCAAGCAATTCAGTTGAAAACTGAGTGCGATAAAAGAAACTTTCATGAACACATTTGCTTCATATGATGTATATATTCTCAGCATATGATCAAGTACTTAGATAACTCATAATAAGTAGTATGCAAATAAGGTCACTCAATAGTCATTGCAAGCTATGAAGAGATCCCAACTAAAAAATTATAAGTAGCATGAAACATAAACATAAGCAACATTGCAATTCTCATAAAAAGGTATGATAGAGTGGTATCTCACTTGCCTTTGATTGTAGAGCAAACATAGATGCCTAGGAACCTATGAAGTTCAAGTGAAGACTAGAAGTAAACATATCAAAGATACAAGCATCAAAGTCATGACACAATTAACCAAGTTTTGAGACAAGCACATTACACTAAGAATGACAACTATGCTCTCAAGAAAGTGCTCATAGAATATGTGGTGACTCAACAAGGAAGTGAAAAGGTTTTGAAAAGTTTGAAAGGCTTCCAAATGCTGAAAGTATGGTACTCATTAGCTTTGAGCTCTCATTGCCCCTATCATAAGCATCTTTAGATGGTTAACGTGAAAGTGAGGTCCAATACGAGTTATATGCTTGACAGACCATAAACTGGAAACCTCATGTCCCTTGAGTACGAGGGTCGCTCCTCATGCTACTCAACTTTAGTTACCTGTAAGTTCTTGTCATAGTAAATACATGCGCATCATGGAGAACCGCCAATGGGGTACCCCTTGCCTGATGATACGGAAGAATCCCCATATCAAAATGACATGGAAAGCAGACAATAAGCATCTCAGCATCTTCTTATTTACCATGGGAAAATGGTGCTTTTTTCTCTCTTTCCTCTTTTCTCATCATCTTTTTTTTCGTTTTCTCAATAACTATCTCTCTCTTTTTTATAAGAAGAATGCTTCATAGATTGCTCAGTATGGTTACGCTGCAGGTTTCCACCATGATTAGGCATGGATTAGACCAGCTGCCCAGGCGTTTCTCTAACACACATACATAACTCCATGGACTTACAAGCTCCCCTTTTATTTCACACCGACGACATCCGTAAACAAAAGAGCATGATATCAACTGGGTATATATTTACAGGTGTTGAAAGCGTTCCCTATGACATCATGATTCTGCTAATCCCTAGCCTATAATTTGCAAGCATATAACTTTCATGGACAGTCACAATAGTTCAGGTTTATTAAGTGCAAGAAGTAAAGTGTGCCATCAAGTTCGTCAGAGCTTTACTAACTAACTTTCGCATAACAAGCAAACATTTTATTCAGAAGAAAACAAAGCATACTGAATATGCACGGAAAAGCAAATGATGCTAATAGGTAGGTATGGTGGACACTTTTGGCAACATTGGTTTTGGGGAGTTGGAAACACGAGTAGAGCTCATACTCAGTGCAAGTGAAGGCTAGGAATAGTAAGGGAGAGACAAACGAGAGAGCAATAACTGTCATAATCATGCTTGCAACAAAACAGGACTAATCATGGCATAAAAGTGATTCAAGACCCCTTAGGAAAAATAATTCATCGAGGCTTAACTGATTATTGTTTCAGTTATATGCATGCGTGAGCATGTGCCAAGTCAATTCAAGTGAAACATTCAGAGGAGGATACCACAGTGTCATACCAAGTTATGAATAGAACAATGCAAGCAAACATTCATATGACATGCTACAAACCATTAGCAAGCTGGAGCTAATCATAAGAAAGAAAGAACTACTAAGCATCCATAAATAACATACACCTTACATAAACAGACTAAGCATGCCCACAATGATGAGTATATGTACAAAAATGAAAAAAATAGAGTTCGTTACCAGCCTCTTACCACACCTCAAGTTGTCATTAATCTTCATTATTGCCCTTCACTTGTGTGGCTTGAATAATAACATGAAACCCAACTCCACTGAGAACTGTTGAACAAAAAAGGGTTCCTAGTCATGCCTCTCTTATAGACTAGCTTGTTGATTAACAAGATGATCAAGGTTTCCTGATCATGGACATTGGATGTTGTTAATAACAAGGTCGCACCATTGGTGGAATGATGTGATGAACATTCATCCGAAGTATAGCATTATGATCAGAGTCATTATGTTTATATTGCTATAACATCATACGAAGTAATCTTAGTCCTTATACCATGAGATCATGTTAATTGCTAACACCGGAAGAGTATCTTGATAACATCAAACGTCACACCATAACAGGGTGACTATAAAGGTGGGTTCAGTGCTACGAAGGTGTTATGTTGAGGCTCATGGATCAAGAGTGGGATTTGTCCATCCCGATGATGGATAGATATACTCTGGGCCCTCTCGGTGATATCACATTGAAATAGCTTGCAAGCAAGTGATGTGATCACTAGAATGTTATATCACGGGAACAAGAAAAGAGTGCATGTCGGTAACAAGATCAAACTAGGTATTTGGATGCCAATGATCGAATCTCGGACATGTAATATATCGCGAGACAAAGGGATTTAGTTACGACGTTAAAGGTTCACACGATCACAAGAGTCATCGTTGAATATGTGGGAGTCAGTACGGATCTCCAGGTCCCGCTGCTGATTATTGATCAGAGAGGGGTCTCGATCATGTCTACATTATTCGCGAACCATAGGGTGACACACTTAAGGGATACCGACACCATTTGGAGCAAATATGTTTCAGATAAAGATTTAAGAAAGCGCTGGAATCATTTCGATGGAAACCGAAATTGTTTCGGGTGAAATTGCTGAAACTGGTTCTGCATGTGATATTGAAATGTTGCAGGGGGTTTTATGTGAATGTTTGTTAATTAATGTAATTAACAAAATTCTGAATAAAATAAATAAAATAGTTTTATTTAATGAGAGCTTGCATTAAATTTAGTGGAAATTTAATGCATGTGTCAGTGGAATTTTGAGTGGAGGCTTTTTATGGGAGTGGGAGCTCCACCCACATGAATGTGGAAGAGGTGGGGGCACCACCATGGCTGCCATGCCATGGCCCTTGGGTGCCCCCCTCTCCTCCTCTCACAACACACCTCCTCGTGAAGGATCTCTCTCCCCCTCTAGTTATTCCCCATGGTCTCGGATTAGCGAGATACATGTTCTCGGTGGCTTTATCTGGAAAGGAGTTGCTGCTTCCGCTGCTTTGCTGGAGCGAGGGATGGAGGTTGTCGGGGTACCGGATGTGTGTGCGATCACGGATGCACCGCTGCTTTGCGGTGCTGGACTTGGTGGTGCTGGAGCTGGATCTGAAGGACGTGCTGGAGCCAGACCTGCTGGACTTCATCACGATCTTGAGATCGGCAAGTGTACGACTACATCAACCACAAGTTCTTACTCGTTAACAAAGCTTGTTGTCTACGAGGGTAAGTTCTCTTTGGATGTATGTCCACCTGTTGCTTTGTACCTAGTAGATAGATCTTGGCGTGTAGTTCACACCGTAGGAAAATTTTAGTTTTCTATGCTGCGGACCCAACAGTGGTATCAGAGCCTAATCTATGCGTAGGTGCTTAGCACGGGTAGTACACATATGTTGATATGTGGGTGATGATGATCATGTTATTGCATCTTCTATGTATTTTGGATATTGGTGGCATAGTGGGATGAAGCGGCCCGGACCATCCTTACATGTCATCGTACATGAGACCGGTTCCACGACTGACATGCAACTAGTTTTGCATAAGTGGCTGGCGGGTGTCTGTCTCTCCTACTATAGTCAATATCTGATTTACAACGAGCTGCTAATAACTTGGTTATCCTCGTTGTGGTTCATGTTCATAGGTAAGAACGGTTCTTTCTCCGAAAGCCCTAAGCCACGTAAAACTTGCAATTGATGAATTAGAGGTGTCTAGTTTAGATCGTTGCTGGGCTAGTGTCTTGATATGGTATTGTTGTAAGTAGATATATGATAGATACTCTTACAACACATTCAACGTGTAAGTTCCATAGACCTTGGCCTTACACACAAAGGAATGATAGAGATCATACCACGATGCAAATGCTAGAGATCAAATGCATGGACCATATCATCTCACTTTACACATTAGATGTTAGCATCTTATACTGCTAGTTTGGCGCTTTCTATAGCATTGTAAGATGACCCCTCATTTAAATATCAAGATAAAATGTGTTCTTCCTTAAGTATGCACCGTTCTATGGATCGTGTTTTCGAGACATCACGTGATGATCGGGTGTACTCAACTCTACGCTTTCATACAACGGGTGTAAGACAGTTTTACACACGCGAATACTAAGGTTCTTACTTGGCGAGCCTAGCATGTACAGACATGGCCTCGGAACACGGACCGAAAGGTTAAGCATGAGTCATATAATTGATGTGATGACCATATTGATGCTCTCCTTTGAAGCTACACCGACTCACGTGATGATCGGACTTGGTGTAGTGGATTTGGTTCATGTAATCACCAAAAAGGCACGAGGGATGTCGTTTTTGAGTGGGAGTTCATTTATAATTTGGATTAGTCGAACCAAATTTGTCATAAATTAAATCAAAGTGAATTTGCATAGTTTGTTGTAGTCATTGGCATTCGTTTTCTACCCTATGCTTAGTTTTTATTTGAGACAATAGAACTATAGAATTCTGGATATTTACTTTACGAACTGGTATCGTATTGTTTTGAATGTCAATTTAAAGTTTATAAGTCCTATTGCAAACTTTCAGCAAACTCTATTTACTCCATGAAGTTTAATAAGTAGTATTAAATCAAGAGTAAGAATTCCAATGTTAGTATCTAAAGTATCATGTTTGCCTCCATGATTATTGATATTCAAAAAGTTGTTTTAATATCAAGATTATATTGGAGCTGGAAATCGTTTCAGAAACCATCATGTGTGAAAGATATTGTGATATCTGAAACAATGTTTTTGGTTGCATTATGATAGAGTATAATTTAGCAAAATACATGTTCTCATATTGTATGAGAATTTGTGAAGGATGGAGATGCTAGGCATCCGAATCTACCAAAAAGGTTTTGGGAACTGATATTATACTCGTGATTCTTCCCATATAAGCTATAGTAGCTTGATCATGAAAGTTGTCATGATAAGGATGAATAGAAGATGTAAGTAAAATGTTTACTACACTAATAGATTACTAAAGAATGGAGTTTTGAAAGAATGCCAAACATTTGATGATGGTGATCCACTTCAAAGTGCAAGTCCAAAGGTATTAGTATTTGACTATATACGCTTTGTACTATGTGCCATGTGAATGACACCACTATTGATGTTGATAGATTCTTTTAAAAGAAAAGGAATTGCTGAAAGAGAATATATAAAATATTTGGCAGAAAATAAAAGGTTGGAGATGTCCAACTTAGGTATATAGAAGATATACATGTTATGGCTATATTCCTTGCTTGTTAAACAATGTGGTTCTTAGGTATTGGATACCGAATTGGTTGGTATGAAGTGTCATACAGGACAACGCAATTCATGAACTACAATGGCCTAGGTAACCAGCAAGAGAATGAGTGATGATGTTCATCGAAAATAAATAAAGTGTTATTGTGTTTTTCGTTGTCATCAAACCAAGCCTTCAAGATTTGTTTAAATAATTGTTATTTTGTTTCGGTATCATGAGAATAATGGCTGTTCAAATAATTACCGTATTCCATAAAGGATGGATGAACTTTTACAAGTCTAGTTGGAGAAATCACATACATAAACACTATTGCTAAAATGTCACAAGACAAATGATTGAAAGATCACTTATGAAGTGACATCGCTGTTTAAATTATATTTGAAAGAAAACATGAAGAAACTCCATGTTGATGGATTTTTGGAGTCTTTGATTTTGATCAATTGACGCATGTGAGACTTTCCTCGAGATAATTGAAACTCCGTCCATAGGCCAGAGAGGAACGGATGACTAGCTTATTGGAAATTGTGCATGCTGATGTGCATAGTCCATTATGTGTAGCCATATGCGATGGATCTTTTTGCTTCATATGCTTTCTCTGAAAATTTGAGTGAATATATCTGTATATTTACTTAATAAGGAAGAAGTATGAAACATTTGAAAATTGTTCAAAGACTTTCAAGATGAAGTGGAAAATCATTGTAACAAGAAAATAAAGAGTTTATGATTCGATCATAAAGGAAGATATTTGAGTTACATGTTTAGCAAAAACACCTAAGACTTGAGGAATTGTTCCATGATTTGTGTTTCCCGATAAACCATAGGAGTATGGCATATTCGAGAGATAAAATCAAACCATGTTTGACATGGTAAGATCAAGGGTGTCATTTATAAAACTGCCATTATGTTTTAAGGATTGAAGCTTTAGAGACTACCGCTTTTACACTGAAAAGAGCACCATCGTGATCCGTTGAAATGACACCATATGAGTTATGGTTTGGGATAAAACCCGAATTGTCTTATCTTAAATTTTGGTATGCTATGCATAAGTAAAATGTTTACAACAAAAATCGGATAAGCACATCTTTGTAGGTTATCCCAAAGAATTTGTTGGGAATTCCTCCATAACACCGAGGACAAAAGAGTTTGTCGCTTAGAACGTCAAGTTTCTTGAGAAGGAATTTTCGCGAAAAGTTAAGTGGGAGGACAATAGAACTTTGATAAGGTTGTTGAACCTTAGCTATATGTGCTAAGTAGCGCAGCGCCGGAAAGTGTCCTGGTGGTGGCCACAATGCTCATGGCTCTCGTGATTACAAAGGGTGTGATCTTGGAGATTAGAGTTCCTATTGAACCATGTGGGTCGGTAAGAATCAAATAGTAAGATTTGAAACAGAAGTCGTTATTGTTTTGACAATGATGAACCGACTGCATGCAAAGAAGCGATGATGGGCCCTGACTCCATAAAATGACTAGAAGTCATAGAATCCGTGATAGTATCCATACATGAGAAATCAAGTTTCTGAACTTGGAAGACCCTCCGGAAAGGCGTGAAGCCTATCGGTCGTGTTTGGATCTATAAAGAAATAGACATGGATGTTTGACATCTATGAAATAGTCGACATGTTGGAAAGAAGTTTACGGCAATGTTCAAGGAGTTGACTATGACAAGATATGATCTTTCATAGCGATATATAGTCTTGACGGATTAATGTAGCAACCACTACATATAATCTAGTATATGGTAGTTGAATAAACAAAACAAGGTTCTTCTAATAGAACGGTAACCTACGACATGTACATGACATGGTCGGAAGGGTTTTGTTAATTCAAAGGGTGCTAAAAGGGCATGTAAACTTCAATAGTTGAAGTAAGCATAGCGGAGTTGGAATCTTCACCATGATGAAACTGTCAAAAGAGTTTAAATTCACCGGAGATGATGAAGATGCTCGCATTTGCAAGAAATTAAGTGGGAGCGCTGAGACATATTTCTAATACATTATGTAGAGGACATATTGTTGATTGGAAATGATGTATCTTGAATTGACACAAGTTAAGGATTTCATTAAAATAAGATTTCGATGAAAGACTTGGGCAAACCCAGAATATTAGGCATCAATATCTATATGGATATATTAAGGCGCTAATATGGTTGTGCCAGACATACATATATAAGATATTGAAAGGGTTCAATATGAGATATTGAAAGGGTTCAATATGGAAACAACAAGAAAGGTTCTTGCTGCATGGAAAGAATTGTATTCAGATTCAAGTGTTTCAACACTTGGTGAGTAAAATCACATGAAGATTCTGATCGATTATACCATGATATGTATATATCCAGAATGTCCTATGCTCTAAATGTTATGAGCATATACCAGAATGATTCATAAGATGATCATTGGACAATAGTAAAGATATTCTTATGAGCTTTGGAAGAACTAAGAATATATCATGTATAAGTGACAAATAGTTAAAGGTAGTTCATTGTAAAGTGTTACATTGATACTAGTTTTGTCACAAGATACAAATTAAATTTATCTCAATTTAGACTATGGGTGGCACAATATAATGGAAAGGATGTTCCATGATGGATTTGGATGAGTTCCAAAGTTGAGACATTGTGACGGATACTACAACAAAAGGCTAAGTATATGACTGCTATAGTAGCAGCAAAGGAGGGCATTTGTGTTAAGTAGTTTGTTATCAAACTGGGTGTGGTTCAAAGTGGGCTAATACTATGAAGATATATTGTGTGACAATAATATCAACATATTTTGAGACGAACGAACTAAAGGTCTCACAAGAGGACCAAATTTATACAATGCCATCTCATTTGAGAATGAGTGATGCGTAGAGACGCAAAGACATGCAAATACACACGGATCTAAAACTGTCACATCCGGAGATTATGTTAACCACTAGCAATAGCGTATATGCAACACCAGAAAGCCATAGGTGTTCAATGCGCAAAGTTTTTCAAACTAGATTATTGACTCTAGTGCAAGTGGGAGACTGAAGGGATATGCCTGAGAGACAATAATAAAGTGGTTATTATCTTATTCCATGTTTATGATAAATGTTTATTTTACATGCTAGAATTGTATTGATTCAGAAACATCAATACATGTGTGTTTAATAAACAAAAAGGGTTCCTAGTCATGCCTCTCTTATAGACTAGCTTGTTGATTAACAAGATGATCAAGGTTTCCTGATCATGGACATTGGATGTTGTTAATAACAAGGTCACACCATTGGTGGAATGATGTGATGAAAATTCATCCGAAGTATAGCATTACGATCAGAGTCATTATGTTTATATTGCTATAACATCATACGAAGTAATCTTAGTCCTTAGACCTTGAGATCATGTTAATTGCTAACATCGGAAGAGTATCTTGATAACATCAAACGTCACACCGTAACAGGGTGACTATAAAGGTGGGTTCAGTGCTACGAAGGTGTTATGTTGAGGCTCATGGATAAAGAGTGGGATTTGTCCATCTCGATGACGGATAGATATACTCTAGGCCCTCTCGGTGATATCACATTGAAATAGCTTCCAAGCAAGTGATGTGATCACTAGAATGTTATATCACGAGAACGAGAAAAGAGTGCATGTCGGTAACGAGATTAAACTAGGTATTTGGATGCCAATGATCGAATCTCGGACATGTAATATATCGCGAGACAAAGGGATTTAGTTACGACGTTAAAGGTTCACGCGATCACAAGAGTCCTCGTTGAATATGTGGGAGTCAGTACGGATCTCCAGGTCCTGCTGCTGATTATTGATCAGAGAGGGGTCTCGATCATGTCTACATTATTTGCAAACCGTAGGGTGACACACTTAAGAGATACAAACACAATTTGGAGCAAATATGTTTCAGATAAAGATTTAAGAAAGCACTAGAATCATTTCGATGGAAACCGAAATTGTTTCGGGTGAAATTGCTAAAACTGGTTCTGCATGTGATATTGAAATGTTGCAGGGGGTTTTATGTGAATGTTTGTTAATTAATGTATTTAACAAAATTCTGAATAAAATAAATAAAATAGTTTTATTTAATGAGAGCTTGCATTAAATTTGGTGGAAATTTAATGCATGTGTGAGTGGAATTTTGAGTGCAGGATTTTTATGGGAGTGGGAGCTCCACCCACATGAATGTGGAAGAGGTGGGGGCACCAGCATGGCTGCCACGCCATGGCCCTTGGGTGCCCTCCTCTCCCCTATAAAAGGCCCTCCTCTCCTCCTCTCACAACACACCTCCTCGTGAAGGATCTCTCTCCCCCTCTAGTTATTCCCCATGGTCTTGGATTAGTGAGATACATGTTCCCAGTGGCTTTATCTGGAAAGGAGTTGCTGCTTCTGCTGCTTTGCTGGAGCGAGGGACGGAGGTTGTCGGGGTACTAGACGTGTGTGCGATCACGGATACACCGCTGCTTTATGGTGCTAGACTTGGTGGTGCTGGAGCTGGATCTGAAGGACGTGCTGGAGCCGAACCTGCTGGACTTCATCACGATCTTGAGATCGGCAAATGTATGACTACATGAACCACGAGTTCCTACTCGTTAACAAAGCTCGTTGTCTACGAGGGTAAGTTCCCGTTGGATGTATGTCCGCCCGTTGCTTTGTACCTAGTAGATAGATCTTGGCGTGTAGTTCACACCGTAGGAAAACTTTTGTTTTCTATGCTGCGGACCCAACAGAAATATTACTAGTGTTCTCCCTACCAAGAATGCTAGTGGCAAGATAATAAGCAAAATATCTAAGAGCTGGGAGTTGAATGTTCCTTATCTTCCCACGCTGAGCTGTGCGGTCATCGTCATTTGACACACTTCGGTAGAGCTCCAGCAAATCACCGGGTCAACCTTGGATCTTCTGCACCATCCCAATCATGCCAATGCTTATAATGCTGCAAAATCTTTCCAATGGCATGGTAATAGGCAGATTATAAATCTTGAACGAAATAGTTGACTGATAAGGGGTGTTAGTGAAAGCAAAACTCTCAACAAAAGTTTTGGTGAGCACGACATATTGCTCACTCTCATCCTGCATGTAAGTGGTCAAACCAACCCTCTGAACAAGAAGTAAGAAATCATCTAGGATCCCTGCAGCTTGCAAAAAGGTAAAACAAGGGAAGGTAGATAGGTGAGCATCTCCCTCATCTCCTTCATTGCCAAAGCATGGTGCAATAAGATCTTCATTATATGATGGCCTAAACCGAGAAGCTGATCTCGAAGGCCTTGCCCTCCTGGGTGTGTCTCTCTCAAATATTTCTCCAAAAGTGTGGTTGTTCATCTTTGATATTCTGAAATTTAAGACAACCATCATACAAGTGATTGCAAAGTGAATACATAATGAAGGGAACTACTCATATGGACTTGTAAGAGGCCTAAACATGCATCAAAACAACTTTTCTAAGCATTGAACAAGCTTATAAGCTCTCAAAACCTGTCACCTACAGCAGTAAAATACTCAAGATATAAACCACTAATCACAAATCTACCTGGGCAAGCGGAGGAGTCACATACTGGAGAAAAAATGCTCCAAATTTCATTCGCAAAGATGGGCTAAGCAAGGAGATCGAAAAATCGTGAGCAAGAACAGCAAGAACGCGAGTTTGAGCAATGAACTGATGTTTTCTCGGGAGAGAGAAGGCAGTGGCAAGTGAGAGAGTGAGTGGAGGGCCAGGGGTGGCCCACACCATGGCCAGGCACGCCCCTGGCGCGGCCATGCCACCAGGTGGTGTGCCTTCCTGGTGGGCCCCCTGGGTCACTCCAGGCACTCCTCTGCCCCTTTTTTCACGTAAAAATTTAATATGAATTTTCTGGAATTTTTAGAGACACTTTATTTTTTTTAGCAATTTTTAGGTATTGATGAATGATTTTCTGATAGAAAGATGGCTTTGGAAAGATGCAATGACAAAACAAAACTAAAACTTCAGAAGTTCTAAGACACTCTAATAGGCAAGCAACTAGTAATAGAAAAGTAAACTAAGCGAAAGAAAAAACTAAAATGGATAAAATAAAAGTAAGCAAAGATAATCATGGTGAAAACATTGTTTTGTTCATTAAAATCCTTTTGTTAACAAGGTTGATCAGGTCCTGTTACCAAAACAATTTTATATGAAACAAAACTTTGCATTCCACTAATGATTATGTTACCTCAACCTTGATAGCAATGATCCCAATCATAATAGTTTCATATTTTTCTCGTGGTATGGGACAATATATTTCTCCAACTTGGATGCCCTCAACATGTTCAATTGAATTTAAACCATAATTCCTATCAATCTTGTTGGGTAAATAGACAGTATGCTCCTTGTCATTAAGATTAAAAGTCACCTTTCGTTGATTACAATTAATAATAACTCCTATAGTATTAAGAAAAGGTCTCCCAAGAATAATAGACATATTATCATCTTTAGGCATTTCAAGCACAACAAATGAAGTTAATATCAAGCAATTATGAGCAACTTGAACAGGTACATTATCACATATACCAACAGGAATAGTAGTAGATTTATCAGCCATTTGCAAAGATATATCAGTTGGTATTAGTTTTTCCAATTGAAGTCTCTTGTAGAGAGAAAAATGCATACCACTAACTCCTTCTCCTAAATCACATAAAGCAGTTCTAACATAACTATTTTTAATAGAGCATGGAATAGTTGGAATCCCTAGGTCTCCAAGTTTCTTTGGAACCTTACCATTAAAGGAATAATTAGCAAGCAAAGTAGAAATTTCTTCATTAGGGATCTTCCTTTTATTAGAGACAATATCCTTCATATACTTTGAATAAGGAGGCAATTTAATAGCATCAGTCAGAGGAATTTGCAGAAATAAAGGTTTCATCCACTCACAAAACTTGTTATAGTGTTCATCTTCCTTTGACTTGTGTTTCTTATCAGGGAAAGGCATAGGTTTTTGGACCCAAGGCTCTCTTTCACTACCATGTTTCTTAGCAACAAAATCTTCTTTAGTGTATTTAGTATTTTTAGTGTGCCTTTCAGGTTCTTCTTCAACTTTTCCTTTATCAGGAGCATCATTTTCGTCACTACCACTTTCAGTTTTAGCATCAGAGACAGATATACTATTAGGATCTTTAGCAGGTTCAGAAGACTCTACAATAGTTTTATGTTTTTTTACTTTTCTTAGGAGAAGTACCACTATTTTCAATTTGTTGAGAATCCTGCTCAATTCTTTTAGGATGCACCACTTCTAGTTCTTATTTCATAAGCATGTTTTTCCTTAGAAGCATTAACTAGCAAACCTTTTTGTACCTTAATAAGCTGAGCAATTTGAGTTTGAACCATTTGGAAATGTTTAACAAGAATTTTAACATCATTAGAGGTTCTTTCCACAATATCTTTTAACTCAATAATAGCTCTAGAGTTTTCCATTAAATGATTTTGCACCCTTTCATTAAAATTATCTTGCTTAACAATAAAAACATCAAATTCTTCTAAGCATTGATCAGGAGATTTAGACTAAGGAATATCACCTTCATCAAAATGTTGGAGAGATTGTACCTCAATAGTGGATGAGTGGGAGATTGGCTTACATAATTCTTCTATAGGAGGTAAATTCTTGACATCTGCAGCTTTAATTCCTTTCTCCTTAAGACATTTCTTAGCTTCCTTCATCACTTCATCATTTAGTTCAATAACTCCCCTTTTCTTTGGTTTTGGTGTTGGTGTTGGTTCAGGCACAGTTAACTTAGGTGTAGTTGTCTCAGGTGTAGTTGGATCAGGTGGAGTCCAGTCATCATAATTCTTGCTTATTTTAGCCATTAATTCTTCAGCTTCCTTGGGAGTTCTATTCCTGAAAACACAATCAGCACAACTATCTAGGTATGTCCTAGATTCTTCAGTTAGTCCATTATAATATATATCAAGAAGCTCATTTTTAGGTAATGGACATCCAGCCTGTGCATGAATCAAAGCACAAAACCTTGCCCATGATTCAGGCAATATATCTTTCTCTCCCTGTTTAAAATCAAAAAGTTCCTGCAAAATAACATGTCTAGCACTCGGAGGGAAATATTTCTGAACGAAGGTACTAATCAAGCAATCAGGGCTATCAATAGATCCAGGAGGTAAATTATTAAACCAAGTTTTAGCATCTCCATTTAGTAAAAAGGGAAAATTTTATCAAAAAGTAGGTGCACATCTTAATATCATCAGAAAATAGACCACTCATGGTAGAAAGCTCAGTCATATGTGCTACAACACTTTCATTCTTAGTCCCACAAAAAGGTTCTTTCTCAACAATAGTTATTTAAGATAAATCAAGAGAGAAATCATAATCCTTATCTTTAATGTTTATGGGAGACGTAGCAAACTTAGCATTAGGAGATAATTTAGGTCTAACAGTATGTTTCTCAAGAAGACTCTTAATAGCACTCCTATCATGGGTGTTTTGGCATTCTTTAATAAATTCATCAGTCATCTCTGTATAACCATCTTCAATATCATAGCTCTCTCTAGACTCAGGTGAACTAACAGGTGTAGTAGTGTCTTCATTAGGAGTTTCAGTATTTCCAGCTATAGTTCTAGCAATCGTAGAATCTTGGAAAGGACCTAATGAACCACTCTTATCAAGCACAATAGAAGCAGCATCATAAGTATCAGAAGTTTTAGATTCAGCAGTAGTAGCAGTATGTGTAGCATGTGTATGTGGTGGTGTAAGGAGCTTACTCATCAAAGATGGTGAATCAAGAGCAACAGAGGTGTTCAGAACCGTACCTCTCCTTGTAGTGGATGGTAAAGTAGGGACCTTGCCATCACGAGACTTACCCATGATGGATGGAAGGCAGCGAACAATAGTGATTCCAAGTGAACTTGATAAATAGAGCTATGCTCCCCGGCAACAGCGTCAGAAAATAGTCAAGATGACCCACAAGTATAGGGGGTGTATCGCAGTATTTTCGAAGGAAGTGAAACCCAATTTATTGATTTGACACAACGGGAGCCAAAGAATATTTATAAGCCTTAACAACTGAGTTGTCAATTCAGCTGCACTTGGAAACAATCTTGCTCACAACAATTTATCAGTAGCAACCATTTTGTAGTAGAAATAGTAAAGTAATAGCAGTAGTAAAAGGAAAGACAATAGTAACAATTGCAGTAAACAGTAGGATTAAAGCACGGTAGGCATAGGGATGGATGGACGGGCGTTGCATGAACAAGACAATTCATATAGCAATCAAGACATAGGGCATTTGCAGATAAATAAGATAAAGCATCCAAGTACTAGATAATCATAGGCATGTGTTCCATATATAGTCATACGTGCTCGCAATGAGAACTTGCACAACATCTTTTGTCCTGCCAGCCCGTTTGTAGCGGGGCCTCAAGAGAACTACTGGCAATTAAGGTGCTCCTTTTAATAGAGCACCGGAGCAAAGCACTAACACTACAGGAACACATGTGATCCTCACATCAAAGCCATTCCCTCCGGTTATCCCGATTATTGTCACTTCGGGGCCTTTGGTTTCGGACAACAATATGTGTATACAACTTGCAGGTAAGACCATAAACAATACTATCATAATGAATCAATAACATGTTCAGATCTGAAATCATGGCACTCGGGCCCTAGTGACAAGGATTAAGCATAACAAGTTGCCACAAAGTCAAAAAGCACTAATAATAGATACAAGGCACCATGCCCTAATAATCTGATGCCATTACATGAACGATCTGATCCAATCCCTACAATTCCCATAGCCTATAGCGAGGGATTACTCACTCTTGGATGGGGGAATCATGGATGGTTGATGGAGAAGCGATGGTGATGATGATGGCGATGATCTCCTCCAATTCCCCGTCTCTACAGGGTGCTAGAACGGAGTTTTTGGTTCTAAATCGCAGAATCTGGTGGTGGCGACGTAGTGGAACTCTTTCTGCAAAAACGTCAACCCCCTGGATTTTTAGGTCAGGAGGCATCTTAGAGGCGAAGAGGGAGGCCGAGGGGGTGACCGAGGAGGCCACAGCACCCCCAGGTGGTGTGGGCCCCTCGTGGCCCTCCTCCCTCTCGTCTTCTGGCTCCGTGAATCTTCTGGTGAAATAAGATTTTTGTCATATTTTCCAGGATTTTTCCTAATAGTTGATTTTCTGCACAAAAACTAGACACCAAGGTAATTCTACTGAAAACAGCGTCAGTCTATGTTAGTTGTATCCAAATCACACAAGTTTAGAGGAGAAACAAGAGCAAAAGTGTTCGGGAAAGTAGATACGTTTTGGACGTATCAGGCTGTAGATGGTGAGAGACGAGCAATCATTTGATGCATATCTTCCATTTTGGCCTCTATGGATTTCAGCAAGGTTGTTTCCAATGTCTTGAGATCATCCATAGTTACCTTGTCCACAGCCTCACTACCATCTCCCTTAGTGCCCATAATCTCTTAGGCGGTAAAGCCTGAATGAAAGAGCCAAGGATCTGGTACCATTTGAAATGGATCATATGGGCACCTAGAGGGGGGGGGTGAATAGGTGCTACTTCAAATTTTAGTTCCTTTTCAATTTTAGGATTGACACAAATGTAAATTCTCTAGATATGCAAATACGAGAATTTCCCTATATGCCAACCTAACTACTAAGCGTGTAAAAAGGAGCGAGAAAACTATAGTGGAGTACACGGAGACGCGAAGATTTGTTTGACCACAGTTCATTCCTTGTTAAGGGAAGTACGTTTGCGGTGGAGGGGTGGGCAGTTCTAAGACCACCATGCCACAATAGGCCTCACCCTATTCTCCGATAGATCTCGCCACTAAAGGCCTGATCCACCTTTCCACTATTGGTACCCTTCGAGGTGGGAACCGGTGCCTTTACAATGCTAGCGGGGCACACATCCTAAACTAAATTGGAGGCTCCCATGATATCAACAAGCTGCCACACGAACAAGGATTTTCAAATAATCAAAGCTAGGATCTAGATATTTGCAAGAAATACTAGATCAAGAATCCCCCAAATGAATGGGAGGGGGGGAGTTGAGCACTTGATTGGTGTTGATGAAGATCGATTCCTCCTCCTCCAATTCCCCAAAGATAGAAGCCTTTGGGTGGGTGAGGATAGAGATATCGCTTGGAACTTGAAGAACATGCCTGAGCTTTTTCGAATGAATCAAGAGTTCTAGCAGGAGGGATTGATGGGGAATAAATACCCCCTGCCAAACTCGGCCGTTGGAGACTTTGGGGGTACGATTATCCGGCCGGGGAAAAGCACTGCCCCAAAGTCGGATTTTCCGGAGGAAAATCCTCCCTGCATACCACATGACGCGCCTGGCCGGCCTTTGCAAAACTTCTCGGGGGGGGGGGGGGGATTATCCGCCCCCATGGAGGGGCGGATTATCCGGCCGGGGAAAAAACTCTGCCCCTAGCCGAATAATCCGAGAGATATTCCACCCCCACACTACATGAAGCGCCTTGCCTGCTCTTGAGATTGGGGTGGGTCAGATTATCCAGCCCTTGGCAGGGGCGAATAATCCGCCCCCAACTTCAGTTTTGCTGCATCTGAATGACTAGTTTATCTGCAGCACTTCAACACACATGAGATGATACTTGGTATTGTTATCTAACACAAAAAACACTAGAGATCATGAAATGTTCTTTCAACTCTGCACTTCCATTGAGTAGGATTTTTCGAGGTGAGAGAGGAGGGCTGTGGGCAGGGCGACGAACTTGCAGCCAGGCTCAGTGTCATTGCATGGGCCATGCGGGCATGCCATATTGTGGTTGAGGAAGTCGTGGAAGGCGACCGATGTCCCCCATCCATCATTGGGGCATCTGCTACCTTTTCCGCCATCGACTTGGTGGTGCAACTCCTTGGAGCATGCGGCTAGCTGTAAAATGCTGGTAGTGTCCATACGCATAGCGATCTCTCTAAAGGCATCGTTGCTGAACTTGCTCCAGCCACCATACTGAATGTTGTGCATCGAATCCTCCATTGCACCCGGATGGACTAGGGGCAAGGGCGGATTAAAATATGATTGTTGGGGTTTCTTGGAGGAGAGTGATGGAGGCCTGCAAGAACTGATTCAGCGAGCGAGAAATGGCTAGGAAAATTTAGGAATTGCATGCTCAAGAGGATCCAAAATGTGGCTAGCCAGCGTTGGCGAATGGGGATCGACAAAGATGGGGAAGATGGGAGGCTCTTTGAACGAGGTGTGTTAATTTTGCATTTCCCTTATCAGTCTTCTGTAGTGCGCAACTAGATCAAGGACGCCTACTGGAGTTATAGCTAGAGTGATATACTAGCAAGTTGTCACGTCCTTGCTTAGTATTGTATCATCTCATCACGTAGATTGTGTTTCAGGAAAGGACATGAACCCACATTTCTCCCTCTCTAGATAGCGTGCACGGTAGAATCACATTTCTTGCACGTGAAGGATTTGAACCCACATGCGGAAATAAAAGGATGTCAATCCTCAAGCTAGCTCGCCCAACTCTAATAAATAGGAATACTATAAAACTATAATAGGTGAAACTCAAAACATAATTATAATTTTGAGCCACGTCCATAGATTATCCGTTGTATATTTGGTTCTTGTACTTTGTATCATGTAGTAGTAATCAACCTATTAGGTACCAAATAGTACTCACCATGCTCTAGAGAAATGACGAAGAACATTCTAGAATTATTGAGAAGTGTGTTTTGAGGTTTGTGCATATCGTTTAGTGTGCTAAAGACTATGAATAGTATCTTATAGATGCTAGAATAGATAGAATTAAGATCCAACGGTTAGCAGTGTTGGGATTTGCAAGTCTTGATACAACGGTCAAAGTTCAAAGTTATTCGTACACTATATAGTGCTAAGATTATATAATAGGTAAAGCTCATAAAATTATAAATTTGATTAACATCAATAAAGTGTGGGTGTATATTTTATTCTTGTACTTTTTATCATGTAGAAGTCAGCGTTTATTAGCTATACCTAATACTTGTAAATTTTGGTAACTTGGTCTAGAGAAATGACTGAAAAGATTCTAGAAGGATGAAAAGTGTGTTTTTAGGTTTGTGCATATCATTCAGTGTGCTAAAGACTATCAATAGTACTTATCTTCTAGATGCTAGAATGGAAAAGAAGATCGAACGACTTACAATGTTGGGAGTCGCTAATATTGATCCAACGGGCAATATTCAAAGCTAATAAACATTGACTTCTATGTTAACACACTTTGCCAAGCCTAACTTTTACAATTGTGGCAGCCACAAAATTGTGGCTTAGAAAATCAAAACCACAAAGCATGGAAAAACTTGGCAATAAATTCACTCTATGACCAATGGACCATATGTTTAATAAAATGTGGCAAGCCAAACTATGGCAAAAAACCAAACACATACCAATTTTCTAAACTTTGGGTTGGCAAATTCTAGCTAGGAACCAAACACTTCCAAAGTACTAGAAGCAAATATACACCAATACTTTATAGATGTTGATCAAATTTATAATTTGTTGAGCTTACCTATTATATAATCTTACAACTATATATTGTACGAATAACTTTGAATATTGATTGTTGGATCAAGACTGGCAAATTCCAACATTGCAAACCATTGGATCGTTCTATCATCTAGAAGATTTTATTGATAGTATTTAGCACAATGAATGTTATACACATAAGCCTCAAAGCACTTCTCCATCATTATTCTAGAATCTTCTCAGACATTTCCCTAGACCATGTTACCAAAATTTTCAAGTATTAGATATAGCTAACAAATATTTACTTCTACATGATACAAAGTACAAGAACCAAACACACACTCATACTTTATAGATCCCCATCAGATTTAAAACTTTTTGAGCTTAACTTATTATATAATTTTATCTTACCACTATATATAGTGTATGGATAACTTTGAATTTTGACCATTAGATCAAGACTGGAAAATTCCAATACTGCTAAAATTAAGTTGGATCTTCTATCCATCCTAGCATCTAGAAGATTCTATTGATGCTCTTTGCCACAATGAACATTATTTACAAACTTCAAAACACACTTCTCGGTAGTACTAGAATCATCTTCATCATTTGTCTGGAGCATGTCGGGTATTAGGTAACTAATAGTAGGTTGATTTCTACATGATACAAAGTACAAGAACCAAATACACACCTAGTACTTTATCGACGTAGCTCGAAATTATAATTATTTTTTGAGCTTCACCTATTATAATTTTATATAAAAAATGATATGGCATATTCTTCTACTATCTGATTCTCACGTGCATGGCATGTGCAACTTACTAGTAAGATATATAACAAGAAAAACTTTGAACATCGATCGTTGAATATAGATTGACAAATTCAAACATTGTTGATTGTTGGATCTCTTGCAAATGAAGAAAGAATCTACCGCGCTTACTTGTAGTTCAAATTTGACCTACTTCCTTTAAATCGACATAAAGTTATTTAAGTGAATGGGCGTAGTTAGCTAATATATAGGGAAGCTTGAAATGTGCCAAGACTAGAAAATTGTAACAAAACATGGTCTGCTTTTTTGAAAACCGGGTGGTGGCACTTTATTTTTTGACTGGGGTATGTCCTGAAGGAGTGAGATGTTTCAATAATTAACATAGTTAGTGGATTTGTACATGTTACACCAAGGACCTTAAAAAAGTTAAAATTACATCCAAGTCCATAAATTTAACATAAAGGAACCTACAATCAAGCAATGAAAATTAGTAGTCGGGTCCTTCTCCTCCACCATGTTGCTGAGCCATGCTCTTCGTAGTAGTACCAGTAAGCTACAAGCACGTGAAACTCACATAATATATAGAAGCATGACATGTCATCATTATATAACATTATAATAGGTAAAGCTTGAAACATTTATGAATTTGAGCCACATATCTAAAGTATCAGTGTATATTCAGTTCTTGTACTTTATATCATGTAGAAATAAACGTTTATTAGCTAACGAAAATTCTAGAACCATGGTCTAGAGAAACAACCGAGATGATTCGACAATGATAGATAAGTGTGTTTTAAGGTTTTTCTACATATATAGCATTCATTGTGCTAAAGACTATCAACAAAATCTTGTAGGTGCTAGAATGGAAAAGAAGATCCAACAGTTGGCAATGTTGGGATTTGCGAGTCTTGATTGAATGATCAATATTCAAAGTAACTCATACACTATATAGTGGTAATTGTAAGACTAGTACCTGCTTCCCATTTTTCAAGGCAAGTACTACACATAAGAGGACGTAACAGAAAAGTATTTTACCTTGTTTTATTTGGAGGTTTGCAAAACAGGGTCGAATTCATCGGCATGCCAATTCTTAGCACGAAATTAGTTGCATTTTGTAAAAATTTCTGTGGTGCTTGATATATAGACATCATGGGTCCCTTCAGACGATGTTTGGAAAATTCAAGAGGAATCTACCGCGCTTACTTGTAGTTCAAATTTGACCTAATTTCTTTAAATCAACATAAACTCATTTAAGTGGGTGTAGTTATCTAGGGAATCTTGAAATGTGCTAAGACTATGGAATTGTAAGAAAATATGGTCCCCACTTTTTCTAAAAATCGGTGGGCGGTGCCACCTTTTTTACTAGGGTATGTCCCAAGGGAGCGAGATTCTCTTTGATTAATTAACACAGTAAGTGGATATGTACATGTTACACCAAGGACCTCAAAAAATGAAGATTACATCCAGGTCCATACATTTAGCACAAATGACCCTAAAATCAAGCAATGTGAAGTAGTCGTGTCCTGCTGCTTCTCCACCGTGGAGCTAATAAGCCATGTTATTCCTAGTAGTACCACTAAGTTGTGCGTGTCTTGCACGTGAGACTCATGTAATATACAGAAGTATGACATATCATCACTATATAAAATTATAATATGTAAAGCTCGAAATAATTATAGAACCGAGCCATGTCTATATGGTGTATATTTGGTTCTTGCACATTATATCATCATGTAGAAATAAACATTTATTAGCTGCCTAATTCTTGAAAATTCTCGTACCATGGTCTAGAGAAATGATATAGAAGATTCTAGAATGATGGATAAGTGTGTTTTGAGGTTTCTTTATATATATCATTAATTGATCTAAAGACTATCAACAGAATCTTGTAGATGCTAGAATGGAAAAGAAGATCCTACGGTTGGCATTATAGGGATTTGTGAGTCTTGATCTAGCCAAGGGTCAATATTCAATGTTATACGTACACTATATAGTGGTGATGCTAAGACTAGCACCTGCTTAACAAAAGAAAACATCACACTGGTCACTTTCGATGGATCTTGTTGAAGAAGATGCACGAATCTACCAGATGTGGGAACTGTATCATAAACTATACTAGTAAAAGGCACATGCCACACACATAGATATTGTATGAAATGTGATTTAACAAGCATTAAGTAAATAGTCTTGTTAGAGAAAAAATGCATATATTAATTCTATTAATAATAACTATCTACATATATTGAGAATATAACCTATTGTGCTATGAAATTTTGAGGGTGGTGACATGATAGTTCTAGAACATGGTGGAGTTTACTCTAGGTACTACTCCTTCAACATGAATCTAGTTGCTCTGAACCATTCGATCTAATAGCCCAACAGTCAGGATTGATCCTATGGATCCAATTCAAAACTGCTCCATTATAGTAGTAAATATATGATGTCGATATGGTCATCCTTTGAATAACCTTCATTCCCGATGTTTGGGAAGGAAGAGAAAAATTCCAAAGTTTTAATTCTACTGATTTTCGTCGCCAATTCCCTAAGTGGTTCCTTTCGATCCTATGTACACCAACGCACACGTCGGAGATATAGCCGAGCCGCCATACCAAGACACACATGCACAGTGCTATGGACGAGGGAGTGCCAAGGAGAGATGGATGGTGAGGTAGCAAATGAGAGAGAAAATCATTTTTTTGCATGCACATAAGTCCTAAAATTTACAACTACTACTGGTAGACTGTGTACGTTGTAAAGGTTGTAATACCTCATGTTAGGAACCCATCATAATTCTGCTCTGACATCGCACCGCCTTCAACTACCCTGTCTCGCTGCCCTCCCTCCCTTCCTCCCTTTTATTCTCATTAGTACCTCCGTCCCAGAGCTTAAGGCTTTTTTTTGTAAGTCAAGCTACGAAAAGTTTGACCAAACTTATAGAAAAAACTATCAAGAAATACTGTATGATATTAGTAGATACCATGTGAATATATCTTACCACTACTAGTAAATTGCACGTGTCCTGCATATGAGACTCAGATAATAAACGTCTGATATATCATCGGTATATAAAATTACAATAGGTAAAGCAAAAAAATATAAATTTGATCAACATCTATAAAGTATGGGTATATATATATTTGGTTCTTGTAATTTGTATATCATGTAGAAGTCAATGATTATTAGCTATCAAAAGTTAAATTTTTTGGTAACATGGTCTAGAGAAATAAGGGAGAAGATTTTAGAATGATGGAGAAGTGTGTTTTGAGGTTTGTGCATAGCATTCATTGTGATGAAGACTATCAATAAAATCTTCTAGATGCTATAATGGAAAAAAAGATCTAACGATTGGAAATGTTGGGATTTGCAAGTCTAGAACGAATTGTTAATATTCAAAGTTATTCGTACACTATATCTGATCCAACGGTCAATATTCATAGTTATTCATACACTATATAGTGGTAAGATATAGTGTATGAATAATTTTGAATATTGACCATTGGATCAAGACTCGCGAATCCGAACATTTCAAGTCGTTAGATCTTCTATTCCATTATAGCATCTAAAAGATTCTATTGATAGTTTTCATCATAATAGATGTTATGCACAAACCTCAAAACACACTTCTCCATCATTCTAGAATCTTCTCCCTCAGTTCTCTAGACCATGTTACCAAAATTTTCAAGTTCTAGAGATCTAATAATCGCTTTCTTCTACATGATATACAAAGTACAATACCAAATATACACCCATACTTCATAGATGTTGATCAAATTTATAATTTTTTCTGCTTTACCTATTATAATTTTATATAGTGATGATATGTCAGACGTCTACTATCTGAGTCTCACGTGCAGGGCATGTGCAACTTACTAGTGTTTCATGATGTATCAAAGGGTATGTATTTCATATTGTAAATATTAATATATTTTCTACAAACTTTGCATAGTTTGACTTTTCAAAAAAATACTAGGCCTTAAGCCTTGGACGGAGGTACTATTGTTTAGTACTCCATCCCGGAACTTAAGGCTTGATATATAGACATCATGGGTTGATGGCTCCGATTTTTGCCATCTTCCATTGCATTTAAACGTTGTTTTTGGTCAAGCAATTGCCAAATAAACTCTCAACCTTTGCCACTAATGACTAATAATTGCAAAGATACGCAAATGCCTTCTTTGATTTATGCTGTGCAGGAAATCACTACTTTTAAGACGAAATAAGGAGTCATAATGAAGGATTTTGAGGAAGTACACACATCCAAGTAATTGGAGAGGCATTCCAGGGCGTCTGCAAGCTTAACGACCATAGGTACGGGCGTGGTCCGCCCATAACGCCCGCCCGTACCAGGTGGCAATGACTTTGTATCGTTAAACCCTACAACTTTCATGAAGATGCCTATATATTTTGAGGCTCTAGCCACTGGCCAGAGAGCCGTCATTCTCAGATTGTATCACAACACCCTGATACGTTGCAAACGTATCTATAATTTTTTATGTTCCATGCTTGGTTTTTATCTACTTTCTTATGTTTTGTCCACTCTTTGGAGTATTTTTATACACTTTCTTGGACTAACCTATTAACAAGATGCCACAATGCCAGTTTCCTGTTTTCTGCTGTTTTTGGTTCCAGGAAAGTCAGAAAATGAATATTCTCGGAATTGGACCGGACAAAAGCCAAAGTCGATATTTTACTGGAACACACACGGAGCCAGAAGACGAGACGGATAGGGGCCACAGGGCGGCCACAGCCCCCCTTGGCGCGGGCAGCCCTAGGCCACGCCAGGGCATCGTGTGGGCCCCCTGGCCACCCACCGACCTTACCTCTTCGTCTATAAGATGCCTCCCGATGCAAAAACCCTAAATCGAACAGCCTCCAGCCACGAAAAGTTCTGCAGCGCCGCCGCCACTGAAGGGGAGATTCGGGGGACAGAAAGTCTTTGTTCCGGCACCCTGTCCGGACGGGGAAGTGCCCCCGGAGCCATCTCCATCGATCTCCACCACCATCTCCATCACCGTTGCTGATTCCCATGATGATGAGGGAGTAGCTCTCTCTCGAGGCTAAGGGCTCTACCGGTAGCTATGTGTTCATCTCTCCCTCTATGCATGATCATATTATGATCATGACCTTTGTAATCAAGTAGATCTACCTTGTGAAGGAAATATGCCCTGATAGGCAATAATAAAGTTGTTATTATGTATTCTTTGTATATGATTGATGTTTATTTTGCATGCTATAATTGTATTGATAGGAAACATCAATACATGTGTGTTTAATAAACAAAAAGGGTTCCTAGTCATGCCTCTCTTATAGACTAGCTTGTTGATTAACAAGATGATCAAGGTTTCCTGATCATGGACATTGGATGTTGTTAATAACAAGGTCACACCATTGGTGGAATGATGTGATGAACATTTATCCGAAGTATAGCATTACGATCAAGTCATTATGTTTATATTGCTATAACATCATACGAAGTAATCTTTATCCTTAGACCATGAGATCATGTTAATTGCTAACACCGGAAGAGTATCTTGATAACATCAAACATCACACCGTAACAGGGTGACTATAAAGATGGGTTCAATGCTACGAAAGGTGTTATGTTGAGGCTCATGGATCAAGAGTGGAATTTGTCAATCCAGATGACGGATAGATATACTATGGGCCCTCTCGGTGATATCACATTAGGATAGCTTGCAAGCAAGTGATGTGATCACTAGAATGTTATATCACGGGAACGAGAAAAGAGTGCATGTCGGTAACGAGATCAAACTAGGTACGGAGATACCGATGATCGAATCTCGGACATGTAACATATCGAGAGACAAAGGGATTTATTTACAAGCGTTAAAGGTTCTCACGATCACAGGAGTCATCGTTGAATGTGTAGGAGTCAGTACGGATCTCCAGGTCCCGCTGCTGATTATTGATCGGAGAAGGGTCTCGATCATGTCTGCATTATTCGCGAACAGTAGGGTGGCACACTTAAGAGTTACCGGACACCATTTTGGGGCACATATGTTTTAGATGAAAGAATTGGAAAGCCCAGGAATTGTTTCAATAGAAACCGGAAATTGTTTCGGGTGAAATTGCAGAAGGTGGTTCTGCATGTGATATTGAAATATTGCAAGGGGCTATATGTGAATGTTTGTTAATTAAAGTAATTAACAAAATTCTGAATAAAAATTTAATAAAAGAGTTTTATTAAATGAGAGAGCATTAAATTTGGAGAAACTTAATGCATTTAAAGTGGAGACTTTAAAAGGGAATGTGAAGAGGCATTTTAATGTGGAGGAGTTACCACCACATGAATGGGGGAGGTGAGGGGTCACCTCCCATGCGCCGGCCATGGAGAGAGGGGGCACCCCCTCCTCCTATAAAAGGCCACCCATTCCCTCCTTCATCCTCACACCTCCTTGTGAAGGATCTCTCTCCCCCTCTAGAATTATTCCCCCATGGTCTCGGATTAGCGAGATACATGTTCCCGGTGGCATTTCGTCTTGAAGGAGTTGCTTCTTCCGCTGGATCGCTGGAGCGAGGAGGTGGAGGTTGTCCGTGGCTTGAACGTGTGTGCGAAAAGTGCGGATCTGTTGCTGAGTTGTGGCGCTCGGACTTCCTCACGATCTTGAGATCAGCAAGTGTACGACTACATCAACCACGAGTTCCTACTCGTTAACAAAACTCGTTGTCTTCGAGGGTAAGTTCTCCATGGATGTATGTCCACCCGTTTGCTTTGTACCTAGTAGATAGATCTTGGCATGTAGTTCACACCGTAGGAAAATTTTAGTTTTCTATGTTGCGGACCCAACAGTGGTATCAGAGCCTGATCTATGCGTAGGTGCTTAGCACGGGTAGTACACATATGTTTATATGTGGGCGATGATGATCATGTTATTGCATCTTCTATGTACTTTGGATATTGGTGGCATAGTGGGATGAAGCGGCCCAGACCAACCTTACATGTCATCGTACATGAGACCGGTTCCACGACTGACATGCAACTTGTTTTGCATAAGTGGTCATGGTGTCTCTCCTACTATAGTCAATATCTGATTTACAACGAGTTGCTAATAACTTGGTTATCCTCGTTGTGGTTCATGTTCGTAGGTTAGACAGGTTCTATCTCCGAAAGCCCTAAGCCACGTAAAACTTGCAATTGATAAATTAGAGGCGTCTAGTTTAGATCGTTGCTAGGCTAGTGTTTTGATATGGTATTGTTGTAAGTAGATGTATAATAGATACTCTTACAACTCACTTAACGTGTAAGTTCCATAGACCTTGGCCTTACACACAAAGGAATGATAGAGATCATACCACGATGCAAATGATAGAGATCAAATGCATGGACCATATCACCTCACTTCACACATTAGATGTTAGCATCTTATATTGCTAGTTTGGCGCGTTTGGTAGCATTATAAGATGATCCCTCATTTAGATATCAAGATAAAATGTGTTCTTCCTTAAGTATGCACCGTTTTGTGGATCGTGTTTTGAGGCTTCACGTGATGATCGGGTGTTTTCAACTCTACGCTTTCATACAACGGGTGTAAGACAGTTTTACACACGCAAATACTAAGGTTCTTACTTGACGAGCCTAGCATGTACATACATGGCCTCGGAACACGGACCGAAAGGTTAAGCATGAGTCATATAGTTGATATGATTCCCATATAGATGCTCGCCTTTGAAGCTACACCGACTCACGTGATGATCGGACTTGGTGTAGTGGATTTGGTTCATGTAATCACCAAAAGGACACGAGGGATGTCGTTTTTGAGTGGGAGTTCATTAGTAATTTGGATTAGTTGAACTCAATCTATCATAAACTTAGTCTGAATATACTTTACAAATTCTGTTGTAGATGGCAACACCTGCTTTTAATTTCAATGTGTTCATGGAGAAAGAGAAACTTGCTGCGAATGGTAGCAACTTCACCAACTGGGCTATGAATTTGAGGATTCTCCTCACTGCTGCACAAAAGCAATATGTGCTAGATGCGCTAGGCCCCCACCAGCTCTCGATGCCTGACGAGGAAAAGAACGTCTATATAACTCGTCAGGAGGACCACAACTTAGTTCATTGCGGCATACTGTATGGGCTAGAGCCAGAACTTCGAAAGCGTTTCGAAAATGGCAATGCTTTTGATACCATGGGAGAATTGAAAATGATTTTCGATACCCATGCTGCCGTAGAGAGTTACAATGCTACAGAAAAGTTCTTTAGCTGCATGATAGAGGAAAATAGCTTCGTTAGTGAGCACGTACTCAAAATGTCTAGGTACGCTGATAAGCTTGTGTCCTTGGGAATAATGATTCCCATTGACTTAGGCATACATCGTGTTCTCCAATCTCTGCCACCTAGCTACAAGAGCTTCGTGATGAACTATAATATGCAGGGCATGAAGAAGTCTCTTCGAGCTTACAATGCTTAAGACTGCAGAAGTGGAGATTAGGAAAGAACATCAAGTGTTGATGATCAATAGGACCACCGGTTTGAAGAAGGACAAGAAAGGCAAGCACAAGGGAAAGAAGGGTGGCAAGTCTGTTGCCACGCCTGAAAAGAAACCCCGAGTTGGCCCTAAGTCTGACACCGAGTGCTACTAGTGCAAGGGGACTGGCCATTGGGCATAATCGCCCCCAAGTATTTGGCGGACAAGAAGTCCGGCAAGGCAAACAAAGGTATATGTGATATACATGTTATTAATGTGTACTTGACTAGTACTCACAGTAGCACCTGGGTATTTGATACGGGATCGGTTGCTAATATATGTAACTCGGTTCAAGGGCTGCAGAACAAGCGACAACTAGCAAGGGATGAGGTCTCGATGCGGGTCGGCAATGGATCAAGAGTTGATGTGATCGCCATCGGAACACTGCCTCTCCATATGCCATCGGGATTAGTTATAAACCTAAATAATTGTTATTTGGTGCCTGCACTGAGCATGAACATTGTATCCGGATCGTGTTTGATGCAAAGTGGTTATTCATTTAAGTCTGAAAACAACAGTTGTTCGATTTATATGAATAATATCTTTTATGGTCATGCACCTATGTTGAATGGTTTATTTCTGTTGGATCTCGATAGTAGTATTACGCATATTCATAATGTTGATGCTAAAAGGATTAAACTTGATAATGATATATCTACATATATGTAGCATTGCCGTCTAGGTCATATTGGCGTTAAACGCATGAAGAAACTCCATTCTGATGGACTTTTGGAATCACTTGATTTTGAATCATTTGATACATGTGAGCCATGCCTTATGGGCAAGATGACTAGAACGCCGTTTTTCGGTTCAATGGAACGGGCGATAGATCTATTGGAAATCATACATACTGATGTGTGTGGACCAATGAGTGTGTCGGCGCGAGGTGGATATCGTTATTTTGTTACTTTCACGGATGATTTGAGTAGATATGGGTATATCTATTTGATGAAACACAAGTCTGAAACTTTTGAAAAGTTCAAAGAATTTCAGAATGAAGTGGAAAATCATCGTAACAGAAAGATCAAATTTCTGCGGTCCGACCGTGGAGGAGAGTATCTTGGTTACGAGTTTAGCACACATATGAAAGACTGTGGAATAGTTTCACAACTCACGCCTGCCGGAACACCACAATGTAATGGTGTGTCATAACGTCATAATCGTACTTTATTGGATATGGTTCGATCTATGATGTCTCTGACTGACTTGCCACTATCATTTTAGGGTTATGCACTGGAAACCGCTACATTCACTTTAATAGGGCACCATCTAAATCCGTTGAAAAGACACCGTATGAATTATGGTTTGGAAACAAACCTAAGCTGTCATTTCTTAAAGTTTGGGGATGCGATGTTTATGTGAAGAAACTTCAACCGGATAAACTCGAACCCAAAGCGGAAAAATGCGTCTTCATAGGATACCCTAAGGAAACGATTGGGTATACCTTCTATCACAAATCCGAGGGCAAGGTCTTTGATGCCAAGAATGGATCCTTTCTTGAGAAGGAGTTTCTCGCGAAAGGTGTGAGTAGTCGAAAGGTAGAACTCGAAGAGGTTATTGAACCTTCTCTTCATGAAATGGCGAGTAGCGTAGCTCTAGAAGTTATTTCGGAGTTGACTTCACCTAATGAAGAGAGAGCTAATGATATTGATCATGAAACTCCGAAAGAGGACACTACTGAACCTCGCAGGTCAAGCAGGACACGTGCGACTCCTGAATCACGGCAATCCTGTTATGAATTTCATGATTGATGAAATAGATGACCCTGTGACGTATGAAGAAGCGATGATGAGCCCTGATTCCAACAAATGGCTAGAAGCCATGAAATCCGAGATGGAATCCATGTACGAGAACCAAGTTTGGAACTTGGTGGACTTACCTCACGACCGAAAGGCCATTGAGAATAAATGGATTTTCAATAGGAAAACTGATGCTGATGGTAATGTGACCATCTATAAGGCTCGACTTGTCACAAAGGGGTTTCGACAAATTCAAGGAGTTGACTACGATGAGACATTCTCTCCCGTAGTGATGCTTAAGTCGGTTAGGATTATGTTAGCAATTGCTGCATATTTCGATTATGAAATATGGCAGATGGATGTCAAAACTGCGTTCCTCAATGGTAAGATTGAAGAAGAGTTGTACATGATACAACCTAAGGGTTTTGTCGATTCTAAGGATGCTAATAAGGTGTGCAAACTTCAGCGATCCATCTATGGACTGAAGCAAGCATCACGAAGTTGGAATCTCCGCTTTGATGAGGTGATCAAAGAGTTTGGATTTGTCCAAACTTATGGAGAGGCTTGTATTTACAAGAAAGTGAGTGGGAGCAATGTGGCATTTCTGATATTATATGTGGATGGCATATTATTGATTGGAAATGATTTAGATCTTTTAAACAGTGTTAAAAGTTATCTAAACAGCAAATTTTCGATGAAGGACCTTGGTAGCTTCATATATATTAGGCATTAAAACCTATAGAGATAGATCAAGACGCCTAATTGGGCTATCGTAGAGTACATACCTTGATAAGATATTAAATAAGTTTAATATGGACGAAAGTAAGAAGGGGTTCTTGCCTATGTTGCAAGGCAAGACATTGAGTAAGACTCAAAGTCCGGCTACGGTGGAAGAAAGAGAGATAATGGATAAGATCCCCTATGCCTCAACCATAGTCTCTATAATGTATGCCATGCTATGTACAAGACCGGATGTGGCACATGCTATTAGTTTGACTAGTAGGTACCAATCTGATCCAGGTTCAGAACACTGGATAGCGGTCAAGAATATCCTTAAGTACTTGAGAAGAACTAAGGATATGTTTCTTGTATACGGAGGTGAAGAAGAGCTAGTCGCTAAGTGTTATGTTGATGCTAGCTTTGACACTGATCCGGATGACTCTAAGTCTCAATCCGGATATGTATTTCTCTTGAGCGAACAGCTTAGTTGGAGGAGCTCCAAACAACCTGTGGTGGCTGGATCAACAACAGGCGAATATGTTGCTTTGGTTCGTAGCGTAGAAGCGATTTGGATGAAGGAGTTCATAACGGGCGGGTGTGGTTCCCGGTCGTTGGACCCAATGGTGATCTATTGTGACAACAATGGAGCCATAGCCAACGCAAAGGAACCAAGGTCTCACAAGAATTCCAAGCATATTAAGCGCCGGTTTCACTCCATCCACGAGCATGTCAAGGATGGAGATATAAAGATTTGTAAAGTGCGCACGGACCTGAATGTAGCAGATCCGTTGACTAAAGTACTCCCTAGGGCAAAACATGATCAACACCAGAACTCCATGGGTGTTAGATTTATCACTATGTGAACTAGATTATTGTCTCTAGTGCAAGTGGGAGACTGAAGGAAATATGCCCTGAGAGGCAATAATAAAGTTGTTATTATGTATTCCTTGTATATGATAGATGTTTATTTTGCATGCTATAATTGTATTGATAGGAAACATCAATACATGTGTGTTTAATAAACAAAAAGGGTTCCTAGTCATGCCTCTCTTATGGACTAGCTTGTTGATTAACAGGATGATCAAGGTTTCTTGATTATGGACATTAGATGTTGTTAATAACAAGGTCACACCATTGGTGGAATGATGTGATGAACATTCATCCGAAGTATAGCATTACGATCAAGTCATTATGTTTATATTGCTATAACATCATACAAAGTAATCTTTATCCTTAGACCATGAGATCATGTTAATTGCTAACACCGGAAGAGTATCTTGATAACATCAAACGTCACACCGTAACAGGGTGACTATAAAGATGGGTTCAGTGCTATGAAAGGTGTTATGTTGAGGCTCATGGATCAAGAGTGGAATTTGTCAATCCAGATGACGGATAGATATACTCTGGGCCCTCTCGGTGATATCACATTAGGATAGCTTGCAAGCAAGTGATGTGATCACTAGAATGTTATATCACGGGAACAAGAAAAGAGTGCATGTCGATAAGATCAAACTAGGTATAGAGATACCGATGATCGAATCTCGGACATGTAATATATCGAGAGACAAAGGGATTTAGTTACAAGCGTTAAAGGTTCTCACGATCACAGGAGTCATCGTTGAATGTGTAGGAGTCAGTACGGATCTCCAGGTCCCGTTGCTGATTATTGATCGGAGAAGGGTCTCGATCATGTCTGCATTATTCGCGAACCGTAGGGTGGCACACTTAAGAGTTACCGGACACCATTTTGGAGCACATATGTTTAAGACGAAAGAATTGCAAAGCGCAGGAATTGTTTCAATAGAAACCGGAAATTGTTTCGGGTGAAATTGCAGAAGGTGGTTCTGCATGTGATATTGAAATATTGCAAGGGGCTATATGTGAATGTTTGTTAATTAAAGTAATTAACAAAATTCTGAATAAATTTAATGAAAGAGTTTTATTAAATGAGAGAGCATTAAATTTGGAGAAACTTAATGCATTTAAAGTGGAGACTTTAAAAGGGAATGTGAAGAGGCATTTTAATGTGGAGGAGTTACCACCACATGAATGGGGGAGGTGAGGTCACCCCATGCGCTCCATGGAGAGAGGGCACGCCCTCCTCCTATAAAAGGCCACCCATTCCTCCTTCATCCTCACACCTCCTTGTGAAGGATCTCTCTCCCTCTAGAATTATTCCCCATGGTCTCGGATTAGCGAGATACATGTTCCCAGTGGCATTTTGTCCGAAGGAGTTGCTGCTCACTGGATCGCTGGAGAGGAGGTGGTTGTCGTGGCTTGAACGTGTGTGCGAGTGCGGATGCGCTGCTGAGTTGCGGCGCTCGGACTTCCTCACGATCTTGAGATCGGCAAGTGTACGACTACATCAACCACGAGTTCCTACTCGTTCACAAAACTTGTTGTCTTCGAGGGTATGTTCTCCATGGATGTATGTCCACCCGTTTTCTTTGTACCTAGTAGATAGATCTTGGCGTGTAGTTCACACCGTAGGAAATTTTTTGTTTTCTATGCTGCGGACCCAACACCTTGCTACTCAAGTGCTTTAACAGATCTTTGGCTCTCCCCATGTGTGTGAAAGTGACAGCATGCACACCATGGTGGCACTTAGGCTAGATATTACAAATATTTGTTATGAGTTATATTTGGGGTTGGATGTCTCTATGAAATTGTGGTGTTTGTTGGAACCATCTAGATCTCAAGGTGACACTGTGGGGTTATCTATATGGGGAAAGCGGGCTTTGAGGTGTGCTATTATAGCCCTACCATGGATTAGAGTGTCCAACCGGAGAGTAGTTCAGAGTAGTATCATGAAGAGAATATATTTATATGAGAGTGTTCACTAGTGAAAGTATGATCCCTAGGCCTTGTTTCTAAGCATTGAAACTTTGTTTGCAACTAGATCTGTTACATGTTTGCTTTCTGCCATACTTATTTCAGTTTGCCTTTAGTCTCTTTCACTCCATCAAGCTATTTACTGGCACCATTACCACTATAATTATCCATACCACTTGTATTTCACTATCTCTTCGCTGAACTAGTGCACCTATACACCTGACAAGTGTATTGGGTGTGTTGGGGACACAAGAGACTTCTTGTATCTTGATTGCAGGGTTGCTTGAGAGGGGATACCTTTGACCACTTCCTCCCTGAGTTCGATAAACCTTGAGTGATCCACTTAAGGGAAACTTGCTGCTGTTCTACAAACCTCTGCACTTGGAGGCCCAACAACTGTCTACAGGAATAGAAGTTCATAGACATCACACCCCCAAAGGAGATCCACACCATTTGTCAACACCCAGATTTTTAATCCCAGATGCCCGTTATGCCATACCTTGCAATCCCAGGATTACCATTTTTGCGAGACATAACAGATTGGATATCACAGTACATCATCCATTACAAACCATACATAAGGTCTTACACAAATAAGGATCTCATGATCCAGCCTGAATACAACAAGCAACGGAAATAAAAGATAAGCGTAGCGTTGGGGTCCATCTTCAGGGGCATAGGCAATGCTGACGAAGGAAGATAGTCCTAGTTATCATAGTCGTCCTGCTGGCCATCATCTTGATAGTCTCCTTCATAGTCTGGCCATGAGAATAGCCAGGGAAAAAAGCCATGAGTACTCTTTAAGAACTCGTAAACTACCACTAACAAGTAGTCTAGTGCTAAGTTAAAGTGCTAAATCTAAGTCTAACTATAAAGTTAAGTTTGAAATCTAAGCTGAGTTCTGAAGCAAAGAAAGATAAAATAAAGTTCTAGAATCACTTAAGTTGGGAAGATAATATCATAAACACAACCCTGTTGTGGTCAAGTCAAGATTCATCATTCATTTCATAAGTTATTTGGAAAACATCTGACAACGAAATAGTATGGCCATTCCAACTGTCCTTAACCGCAGACGCGGCTATTCGAATAGTTTGACACTCTGAAGAGGTGGTAAACTTTCACCACAAGAATCGATACATCTGTCAGGGATAACCCGGAATCATCATACTTGGTATGCAGATAATCAAACATAACTTTCCCTTTACACACCCTAGTATAATCACCTCTCCTATGAGCATGGCCTCCCAACCATGACCATCAGTCATCTTGGGCACTGCATAGGTGGACAACATTGAGAGGTAGCCTCAGCTCAAACCTCTCCCGCGAGGGAACTAATACTAATGCATATAAATTTCCAGCTAAGCCTTACCCAATTCAGGTAGTGTGGTTGTACGGTAAATTTGGAATGGTATCGCATCTGAATCCAACCATCAGTTTTATAAAAGGGCTAAGGCTCATGCCTCAACATTTTCATCATCATAAACCCTTTGTGTTTCTCAACACATGTCAAAACATCTCAATAGAATGACTCATCATTCCAAGGTTTTCATAATTCATTTTCACCAAGTGCTCCCATCTAAAGTGACCCAAGTTTTTATCTACTCTAAACTACTAAGTTAAGAGTGTTCACTAATGTGGAAAGATGGGTTCAATCTCATGCCATAGAATGACATCTAAAGGGTTCTAAATAGGTCAAGTTTTATACTTTTTATACTACCTTCAAAACAAGTAAAGAACTTGGGTAAAGTAAAGGAAGTAAAGCTTGTAAATAAGACTTTGGGTAACTAATAGTCAAAGTGATATGACTCAAGCATGCCTATAGCATCTTGGATCAAGTTAACTAACTTAATTCTAGCTTGCTACAACAGCTTGCACTGTTAATGGTGGCTTGCCTTGGTTGGTGCAGTGGTTGAAGTTTTCTTCTTCTTCTTCTTGGTAGAACTCCTCCTCCTCGTAGACTTGGTCGGTACTATCGTCTATAAATACATACGGAGTACACAATCACCAAACAATACTTAACTAGTCTAATTATCATTCTAAGACACACATTTGATGATCTATTATCATCACAAGCATCACAAGTTTAATTCACTAGTTTCATTCTTTTTAATTTAGAAAAGTAATTTCTACTCATTGAAAAATTAACTAAGATTTAATATTCACCACTTAAAATATGGGATCATGTGGACACATGTCATCACCACATATTCTAACCTGTGGGAATATGATTTAAGGATTTGGATCATAATTACTTTGGTTTAAGTTCAATATTTAATGATTTAAAGTGACTAGAAATGCCTATATAGCATTATTTTGGTACTAGTCCAAAGTCACTGCATGTAAACCTTAATATTATTACATATTTAGATAGATATGATGAAATGTGATTTTTGAGAGTTGGAATCAACTCAAAACCTATCTTGGTTGATTTTATAAAAATGTTGCAAGGTGTAAATGCTTCTGTTTTATTATTTTTACTAGGAGAGATCTATAACTGTAATTGAATTAAATCCAACCGGCTTGGATAGATCATTTCAATACCTTTCAGGAAAAATTGGTTTCATGCAATTTGGATTTGTCAAACTCTCTGAATTGATTTTCAAACTAGGGGACATAACTAAGATTTAAATTAAAAATAAAAATCCAATTTTGAACGGCTGGGCTAGCGCGGGAACGAACATGGGCCGGCCCAGTGGCGCTCCGTGGCACGGGGCTCAGCTGACAGGGGGTCCCGCTTGTCAGTGGCTCTTAACACACGAAACGGTACGCGCGCTGTGGGCCGTTAGATTAGAACTGGGATCTACGGCTGGGGATCGTCGTTGACGACGAACAGGTCGTCGGCGAGCTCGAACCCTAGCGGCTCAGCGGGGGTGCGTAGGGGGCGTACCAGGGCTCCAGCAATGACGGCGAGGCGGGCAAACGAACTGGTGGTCCACGGCGAGCTCAGGGGCGGTCGAGGCATCTTCGGGGGTGGTCGCAATCAGCGGCGCCCTTCTCCTCCAAAGGCGGCCTGCTCCGGTGAAATTCCGGTGAGCTGCTGCTCCCCTTGCTCTGGCTAGAGGTGTGGGATGGTCAGTGAGGTGAGGGGAGTGGAGTGGTGTGCTTCAAATGGCTGGGGGTGCCCTCCTTTTAGAGGCCCGACGGTGAGACCGAGCGGGATGGGCAGGCGATGGTGGCGACATGGATACGGCCGGCTAGAGGCATGGCTGAGGATGGCGATCGACAGGCGGTCTCCTGGCGGTGCTCTAGGAAGTGAATGCAGGCTTAGGGGCGGTGGTATGCGGTCGGGGCGAGCTGGCGCTCTAGGCGGCAGAAGCGGCAATGTCCACGGCGAGCGGTGGTTGTGGTGCGTTGGGAGGCGAACGGGCGTGTTCGTCATGTTCCCACGGTCGAGCAGTGGTCTGTGCACGCGGGCCGGGTGCGGCGCTCTGGCACGTGCTCGGCATGGCTCGGTGGCACTGGGCGCGGGCTCTCCTCGGTGGTCCACTGCTGCGCTTGGCTCGGGCAGGAGACAGAGGGTGGCGGTGAGGTCCTGGCTACCTCCTAGACATGGCGAGAGAGGGGGAAGTGGTCTGCTAGGGCGAGTGCATGGTCGGCCGGCGAGCTAGTGCTCGGGGTGGGTCGACACTGTGGCTAGGGACAAGGGAGATGGGTGCTAACCGCATGGTTAGATCAAGAGGGGACCAAAAGATTAAATGGGGATCAAATGGGGGCAAAACCCTGTTCAAAACAGTGAGCTATGATTTAGAGTTTAAACCTGCCTACCAAGTGTTTGATTAACTGGCCGCAAGAAATAAACTTTGGAATTTTGAAAATATTTTTGGTGGGTTTGCTAGATAGAAGCTTGAGACTCTGTGGGTGCTTGGGTTTTGAAAATTGAGCTTGTTTGAGTGGTTTTTGAAAAAGTGGGATCTTCCCATATGAAATAGATTCTATTTTGAACTGTCATTTAAAATTAGCATTTGAAAGATTTTTGCAGATCACAAGGTGGGCCTTGGTACCTCATTATGTGTACTATCAAGGGGTGTAAAGATCCACACATGTTTCTGTTATGTTTTGAGTACTAGGAATAGCCAAAGTAGGCATGAGAGTTAATTTGGCCAAAATGACCATTCACTTCAAATATTCATTTTGAGTTATTTTTCTTTGGGAAAAGTTTGGGAATAACTTAGATGATGTTTATTTCACCTAAGAAACATTTTACAAGCAATGGATCACAGAACCATGGCAATTCAATTCAATTCCTAAATTAAATGCACATACACATGAATGCTTTCATTTTTACTTTGGAAAAGTTTTTGTTAACCCTAATTTTGATGATTTGGATCTTGATAAGCTTGGATTAAAGTTTTGGGATGTTACACCATTGTTCATCCATAGTTCATCCATTGTTCATTAGTTCCACCATCCATCCCTCCACTAGCCATAGTTATTACTTTGTACTTTTAGATCTCCTTGTGATTTGGCGACCATTGTAAGAATATTTGATTTCAATCTAAGTATTTGCATGATGTTTTCTATCTTCAATCTATTTGTTATGAGTGAGTAGTCCTCACGGGCTACGGGTTGGAGAGAAACCTCGCAGCAATTATGTGCATCTAGATCATGGGAGAATTGTATTTTGTTTGGATTCGTGATTGGTATGTTTTGTTTCCTCATCTCTTGTCTCAATCTGTGGACTTGTAGGTACCCAAGATCCCATAGATTGATAAAGGCTTGAGGTGAGATACTTGGCTAGCGGTGATCTCATAGGAAACTCAGTGACAGAAAGGGAAGTATGGTCTTTGCTTAGTGCCCCATTCGGGATCAACAACAACATCACCACTTAAAGCTTTAATCTATGTTTACACTTAATAATTGTTTGTAACCCATCGATTTGGTGTGCTCTCTGTTTGATTAAAAGTCTATTGTTATGCCCGCTGCATCACGGGGGTTCATCTTCTGAGGATTCGGGATTGCACTTAAATACTTTTACTGAAATTTGTGACATGATGCGTATTAAAGATGTAGATCCAAATTTTGTTAAGATAAGATTATTCCCTTTCTCTCTTAGAGGAAAGTCTAAGGATTGGTTGCTAGCTCTACCAAAGGGCACTATTAAATCTTGGGAGGAATGCACTAATTTGTTTATGACTAAATTTTTCCCCCAGCTAAGACTATGTAGCTAAGATCCAACATTACAAGCTTTAGACAAGAAGACCGTGAGCCACTAGCGCTTGCATGGGAAAGGATGAAAGAAGCCATAATGAACCGTCCTAATCATGGGATGGAAGAATGGCTTGTATTACATTTATTTTATAATGGTCTTAACCCAATGTCTAAGTCTATGCTAGATACTACAGCAGGAGGGATGATCATGGGAAAACATGTGAGTGTTACAAAGAAGTTACTTGATGATATGCAAAATAACCATGCCCAATGGCATGTGGAAAGAACCTCGAAGAGAGTAAGTTCAATTACCGAGGTAAACAATGAGGAGCTTACATCTAAGGTAGATGAGTTGCTTAGCTTAGTAAAGGGTAAGGAAGATACCCAAGTTAATGATATCACTACCGATGTTAATGATGTTAATTTTATAGCTCGCAGTCCTTTTAATCCTACATGGAAAAATAATTATGCTTCTAATGTTGAAAAATATCATAATAATCCTGCAAGAGCTCCTTATAATAATTATGATATAACTAATGGAGCAAATCATGGCAATCTCCCGTTTGAGCAAACTGTTAGAATATTTGTGCAAGCTCAAACTGAACAAAACAATATGCTTATTAAGATTACAGAGAACCATGAAAGTAGTTTAGGAAGATTATCTAACCAAGCCGTTGCAATTAAAAATGATGTGCAGGCTCTATAGGAAAGAACAAAGACCGTGGAGGCTTAGCTGGGTGAAGTAGCCAAGAGCCAACCTCTCATACTAGCAAAGTTTGCTGGCAAAGCCGAGCCAAATCCGGTAGAAGACCTCAAAATTATGAGGGTGGTAACCAATGATGAAAAGCCTGAAGATCTGGACTATAGCAACATGCCAACACCGAAATGTACCATGGAAGATCTATTGAAGATGATCACCATTAAGAATTCAGGTATAGAACAAGGGAATGATGCTATGTAACAACAATTCATACAACAAGTAGCATCTAAGGTTCGTGATTTAGAGATGGAGTATAAAAGACTAGTTGATAAGCTTCCGGCAAAGCTAGATGATATATTTGAGCCCACTATTAAAATTAAGTTAGGAGTTAATGAGATATCCACACTTTGTGATCTTGGTGCAAGCGTCTCAACAATTTCCAAAAGCCTATTCGATAAGTGAAACTTAGGGCCATTTGTTACAACTGAATTGAGACTCCATCTAGCTGATTAAACTTATAAACAAGATGTTGGGATCAAAGAAAATATAGTTGTTGAAATTAAAGGTAGTCCCGCTCTTATTGATGTTGTTATCGTGGACATGCTTGAAGATCCCATAACACCTATAATTCTAGGTAGGCCATTCCTAAGAACTATTAAAGCTTTGATTAATTTACATGAAGGTAATGTAAGGATAGGGCTACCATCTAGAGATCCTTTTGTAGTCCACTTCCCTAGGAAAAAGAAGGCCAAACCTAATGATGATGATGGTGTGATTACTTTAAAAGCAAACTATTTTGGAGTGGGCATTCCACTCCCCAAACCTCAGTGATTTCCATCAAGGTCAAGCTAATTGACCTTAACTAGAAGCGCTTTATGGGAGGCAACCCATATGAAATAAAGTTTCTCTAAGTTTTATATTATGTTTTATTTTCATGTTAGTCTTGTTTTTGTTTTCAATAATGAGTGTTCAAGAAGACATATGGAAAGATAAGAATAAATAAGGTAATCCTCTATATTTTATTTTACTAACACATGGCCTAAGAAGTATTGCTGGATCATTACTTAGTGTTTTTGCTGCTATCTAACCTTTTGATAAGATGTGCGAAGGCGCATGGAGCTACTAATCAAATTCTTGAGTTTTTGTAGTTCATAGTGTCGATAATGACCACTTGTACGGCCAGAGTGGCCCGAACGATGCACCCATACCACCTCAAGGAAAAGGGGGATAGAAATTTTGAAGATTGCCGAAGGAATAAGTGGCGATAACGACCACTGGTACAGCCGTACGCGCCCGTACCATGCAACTGTACCGTACCCCCGAGCAAAACATCAGATTTCAAGCAAAGTCACCACAATGATAAGCGATGCAGACCGCTGATCCGCTGCCGCATGCGTAGAGTGCACCTCCTGGGAGTAGCCGTCGCCCCCAAGGTAAGACACACTGCACGCAGGCGGGCTCGCCGTACCGCCCTTGCATCTGCACGCGACGCCATAAGAACCCCGAGGAGGTAACCTAAAAATCCCAAATCATCTATTTTCTGTTTCTTCTTCGTCCAAACTTCAAACCACCTCCATTGGATCTTCAAATTTACTCAATCTTTCTTCGATTATTCGAACTCACTCTATCTAAGGTATGATTCTCCTCTGATCCCCAACTTATTTGTGCAAAAGCTTGGCTTGACACTTGAGTTCTTCAGCACCTTGACACAAATGGTGGATCCTTATGGTTGTTTCGAGGAACAAAGGCCCGAAATTGAGCGAATCAAATTCCGCCTTATGAACTATGAGTATACTTTGACACTCGGCCAATGGGCTCAATGCTTTGGGTTTACCAACAACACCGCCGATGTACGCACAACTACCTTTGTTTTAGATCCTTCCCCTTCACAATATTTTAACTTGATGAGAATTCATGGACACACACCCAAGGGGAACCAAATTGATCATCCTGCTATTCGATATTTGTTCTATGTTATTGATAACACATTGCAGGCACGTGGTGAGTTTACTAGAGTTATTGAGGAGGGCATGTTGATCCTCGCAAAAGCTGCACTTATTAATTGTAACTTAACGCCAAATTTGGGCGCTTTACTTGTGTTCTATCTTAATAATCAATCTCTTCAATCTCGAGGATCCATATGTGGAGGAGGAATTGTGACCGTTCTTGCACGTGCACTTCACATCAACCTAGGTAACATCCAACCGTTGACTGGAGGTAACCGTCTCGGTCCATCTACTCTAAGAGCATGTGGTATGATTTCTAAAAATCATGGTAGATATTTCTTCAATATACCTAGAGTGGATCGCTTGATCCCTGCTCCTTTGCCTAACGGTTTATTCTCTATCGAGGATGGACGTTTGCGTTATGACGCGCAAGTCGAAGCCAATCTACCCCAGCAAGAAATACCCGTGGGAGGAAGAGAAGATGAAGAAGTAGAACAAGAAGGACCCGAACACGATGTGCAGCCACCGAACTACACCACCACCTATGAAGATATCTATGCACTCAAAGGTAATATTCAAAACATGAAAACCTCTCCATCAAACTTCGAGATGCCACTGCAAGCCTCGCCAACCGGCTCCATGATTGGAGCAGCCAATGGAACGTGGGAGATTATCCACCACCACCACAATGAGCAACAAAAGGGCTTGCAAAAGCCTGAGCTTGGGGATGTGTTCCCCTAGCAAATTTATTTGTGTAATAACAAGGTTGTACTCTAGCTCCTTATGAGCTTTGAAACACTCGTGTTGGCTTGTTCCAACACTTTGCTTTTTTCCTTTGCTTTCATTTTAGTTTATTTGTTTTCCTTTCTTAAACCCTTGCTTGGTCGAAAGTTCTTTTTTATTCTTTAATCCTATCCTCAAAAACACAAAAAGATTTTTCTGTTTATCCTTTTTTCGTAAACATGGATTCATGCTTTGCCTCTTTGCTTTAATATCATTTCGAGAGTAATCATGTTTGAGTTTTGAAGGAACACATCCCTATAAGGAAGAGGATCATGAAGTTACTTATGAGAGGTATGTCCTATGTCTCCCACTTATGAAGTTTGAATTGTTTATCTTAGTTGGTTGATTTTCTAAGATGCCATGCTAGTGGGAAGTAATTTAATATGGTTAGAGTAAAGCTTTTTATTAGTATGATGATTAGTTGTTGAAGCTCTTGCTCTAGTTCTTTTAGTTACTGAGTATTTCCTTGGAAATAATAATGCCAAACAAGTACAACAAGAAAAATTCTGAAATTTATGACTTGTTTGATGAATGATTGTATTGAGAGTATACCCTTGATTATACTTAACCCCATAGATATTTGGAAGTCTCGACGACACTCATGAAAGGAATTGTTTGATTTGAATAAAGTCTAGTGGTAATTGTGATGCATGCCATAGCTAACCTTGTGGATGAAACCGCAGTTCTAGCGTAAAAAAAGAGAAAGATGCGAGACACCTATGTTCTATGTCTCTAATGCACACCTTTGGGATGCCAACAACTCCGCTAGCTTTTGAACAATCTATGGCATAACCCCGGATTTCGGTTATGAGTTGATGACATGATTGGGATCCGTGGCAATGTATGGGCAAAAGTATTGGTACTCTCAAGGGTTGTGTAAACACTAGCGAAAAGAAACAAACAACGATCCTTGAAAAATGAGATGAAAAAGAAAGAAAGAAAACAAGATATCTATGAGGATCCACATAACACGTCCTTGGCATGGTCTCATTACTACTTTACGAATTTTTCTTAAAAGACAATGATTGGATTAGAAGTGTTTTAGATTCACTTGATTTATTAATGTGGGTGTAAATAACACTTCATTGTTCTACTTGGGACATGAAACTCTCTTACTCAATTATGCTATTTAAACATCCTAGTGTTCCTTGGCAAGCTGAGAGTTAATTAGAGGAATTGGATTGAATGTACACTTCTAGTTATTTATACTTATATTAAGCTTTACTTTGATTATCTAGACTTACCGAAGCTTGTATAGTATTCTTGTCATCTCTCTAACTTTGATAAGCTTCGCAAATGAATGAAGTGTTGAGCACATACGACTATAGACTATAAGTGAACTCCTATTCTCATTGTTTCAAGTCTAAACGCTTAATTCCTTATAGTTATTTTGGTTCTTCTTGCTCGAGAACGATCAAGGTTTGAGCTTCGGGGAAGTTGATGGATCCGATTTTGACATCTTCCACTGCGTTTAAATGTTGTTTTTGGTCAAGCAATTGCCAAATAAACTCTCAAACTCTGCCACTAATGACTAATAATTTCAAAGATATGCAAATCCCTTCTTTGATTTATGTTGTGCAGGAAGTCACTGCTTTTAAGACGAAATAAGGGGTCATAATGAAGGGTTTTGAGGAAGTACACGTGACCAAGTAATTGGAGAGGCATTCCAGGGCATATTGTAACATCCCAAAACTTCAATCCAAGCTTATCAAAGATCAAATCATCCAAATTTAGGATTAACAAAAACTTTTCCATATTTAAAATGAAGGCATTCATATATGTGTGCATTTAAAATAGGAGTTGTTTTGAATTGCCATGATTGTGTGATCCTTTGCTTCTAAAATGTTTCTTAGGGGATTTAAACATCATCTACATCATTCCCAAACTTTTCCTAAAAGAAATCATGTCAAAAATAATTAAAATAAAGGAATGGTCATTTTGACAAAATTAACTCTCATGCCTACTTTGGCTATTCCTAGTACTCAATTCTTAACAGAAACAATTCTTGATCTTTGCACCCCTTGCTAGTACACATAATGAGGTACCAAGGCCGACCTTTTGATCTTCTAAAAACATTCTGGAAACTATTTTAAATGGCAGTTCAAAATTGAATCTAATGCATATGCATAGATCACCCCTATTTCAAAAACCATGTATTTGAGCTCCATTTTCAAAACCCTTGCAACCAGAGCCTACCTAGCACTAGTGGAGATCACTCAAAAATTTTGAACTCAAAATTCAAAACTTTTTCTCTTGCGGCCATTTTGTCAAACACCTTGTTAGCGAGATCATTAAGGCCTAACTATTACTGTTTTGGGCTGATTTGGTCTAGCAATTCTGTAGTGCTTTGATCATCTTGTCCCCCCTCAAGCCAGACCAGACCAAACCAGCCTCTTCTCTACGCCCTAGCCGCACTACACATCCATGCCAAGCACCACCCTGGCCGGCCAACCTTGCAACCGTCGTAGCAGACCACTCCCCCTTCCCTCGCCATGTCTAGGAGGTAGCCAACGCCACACCGCCCCTCTCTGTCCCTTGCCCGAGCCAAGAGCAGTCGTGGACCACCGAGGAGAAGCCGTGCCACCCAGACCATCAAGCCATGCCGCAGAAGCGCGCCTGCCCCAGCTGCACAAGCCACCACTCGACACAAGCCCGCGCCCACCGCTTCGCCTTGACCTGGAGAACACCCCAGACACCCCCGTTCACCGCCCAAAGCCCCACAGCCACCGCTCGCCGTGGACACCGCCACCTCTGCCTCTCAGAGCGCCACCTCACCCCAACCGCATACCACCGCCCCTACGGCCGCATTGAAGCGCTAGAGCACAGCCAGGGGACCGCCCATCGATCGCCATCCCCAGCCATGCCGCTAGCTCGCCGTAGCCATGTCGCCACCATCGACCGCCCATCTCGCTCGGTCTCACCGTCGAGCCTATAAAAGGAGCCCTCCCAGCACCAAAGACTCACACCATTCCACTCCCCTCACCTCTCTGAACCTCACCCACCTCTCGCCGGAGCAAGTGGAGCAGCAGCTCGCCGGATTTGGAGCCGGAGCCGCCGCCTCTGGAGAAGAAGGGTGCCGTTGATTCCGGCCACTCCAAGCTCCGCCGCGCCCACGCCTCGCCTCGCCGTCGTCTTCCACTTTGTTCGCCCGCATCACCGACCCCGCTGGAGCCCTGGTACGCCCCCAGTAGACCCCCACCGAGCCGCTAGGGTTTGACCTCGCCGGCGACCCGTCCGTCGTCGACGACGACCCTTAGCCGTAGATCTAGCCTCTAATCGAACGGCCCACAGTATCGTCACAGCGTTTTAAGGGTCAGACCTGCATGCGACCCCTGTCGGTGAGCCTGTCACAGCCTTGCACTTGGCCGGCCCATTTCCTTTCCCGCGCAAGCCCGTAGATTCAAATTAGGATTTTTCCTTTTAGCTAGAATATAGTTTCTGTCCAGTGTTTAAAAATTCAATTCTGTGAGTTTGACAAATCCAAATTGCATGAAACTAATTTTTTCCGAAGGGTATTGAAATGCTCTATCCAAGCCCGTTGGATTTAATTCATTTAGAGTTATAGATTTCTCCTAATAAAACTAAGAATACAAAAGCTTTTGCAACTTGAAACATTTTTATAAAATCAACCAAGTTAGCTTTTGAGTTGATTCCAACTCTCAAAAATCACATTTCATCATATCTATCCAAATATGTAATAATATTAAGGTTTACAGGCAGTGACTTTGGACTAGTACCAAAATAATGCTATATAGGCATTTCTAGTCACTTTAAATCATTAAATAATAAACTTAAAGCAAAGTAATATTGATACAACCTTTAAATCTCATTCCCACATGTTAGAATATGTGGTGAGGACATGTGTCCACATGATCCCATATTTTGGTGGTGAATATTAAATTGTAGTTAATTTTTCAATGAGTAGAAATTACTTTTCCAAAATAAAAAGGTGGAAACTATTGAATTAAACTTGTGATGTTTTGGATGATAATAGATCATCAATTGTGTGGTTTAGAATACTACTTAGCCTAAGTTAAGTATTGTTTGGTGATTGTGCCCTCCCTATGTATTTATAGACGATAGTACCGACCAAGCCTTCGAGGAGGAGGAGTTCTACCAAGAAGAAGAAGAAGACAACTTCAACCACTGAACCAGCCAAGGCAAGCTATTAGTGGCAAGCTAACCCTTGCAAACATGCTTTAGTAAGCTAGTGTAGCAAGCTAGAATAAAACTAGATAGTTTAGTAAAGACGCCTTAAGCATACTTTGATCACCCCCCTTAGTTTACATAAAGTCTTTAATTAATTTTGAAGGTAGCATAAAGAGTATAAAACTTGACCTAATTAGAAACCCTTAGATGTCATTCTCTGGCATGAGATTGATCCCACCTTTCCACTTTAGTGAACACTCTTAACCTTGTGTTTTATAATAGATCAAACTTGAGTCATTTTAGATGGGAACACTTGGTGAAAATGACTTACAAAAACCTTGGAATGATGAGTCATTCTATTGAGATGTTTTGAAATGTGTTGAGAAACACAAATGGTTTATGATGAGGAAAATGATGAGGCATGAGCCTTAACCCTTTTTATAAAACTGATGGTTGGATTCGGATGCGATACCATTCCAAATTTACCGTACAACCACATTACCTAAATTGGGTAAGGCTTAGCTGGAAATTTATATGCATTAGTATTAGTTCCCTCACGGGAGAGGTTTGAGCTGAGGCTACCTCTCAATGTTGTCCACCTATGCAGTGCCCAAGATGACTGATGGTCATGGTTGGGAGGCCATGCTCATAGGAGAGGTGCTTGTACTAGGGTGTGTAAAGGGAAGGTTATGTTTGATTATCTGCATACTAAGTATGATGATTCAGGGTTATCCCTGACAGATGTATCGAATCTTGTGGTGAAAGTGTACCACCTCTGCAGAGTGTCAAACTATTCGAATAGCCGCGTCCGCGCTTATGGACAATTGGAATGGCCATACTGTTTCGTTGTCAGCTGTTTTCTATATACCTTGAAATGAATGATGAACCCTGACTTGACCACAACAGGGTCGTGTAGATGAAACTAGCTTCCCAACTTAAGTGATTCTAGACTTTTATTTTTATCTTTTCTTGTTTCAGAACTCAGCTTAGGTTTCAAACTTAACTTGATAGTAATTCTTTCCATTCAGTACTTTAACTTGGAATCATAACCCTTGCTAGTAGTAGTTTGCGAGTACTTAAAGAGTACTCATGGCTTTTGTCCCTGGCTATTATCATGGCCAGACTATGAAGGATATTATCAAGATGATGGTCAGCAGGATGGCTATGATAACTAGGACTATCTGCCTTCGTCAGCATTACTGTGCCTCGAAGATGGACCCCACCGCTACGCTATCGTTTATTTCCGCTGCTTGTTGTATTAAAGACTGGATCATGAGATCCTTAATTGTGTAAAACCTTATGTATGGTTTGTAATGGATGATGTACTATGATATCCAATCCGTTATGTCTCGCAAAATGGTAATCCTGGGATTACGAGGTATGGCATAACGGGCATCTGGGATTAAAAATCCGGGTGTTGACAAGTTGGTATCAGAGCCATCCTGACCATAGAAGACCCTAGTTAGAATGGACGTCCAAACCAAAAACTTAGCTTCAAAACCAAAGTGAGTATTTATGAAAAACTATTTCCCCTCTTACCCTTGTGAACTCATTCTTTCTCAAAAATACATGTTCCTCAAAATTCTTACATTACTACTTAAAATTTGACACACTTGATCACTTCACTAATTTCCTCATCCTAAATTCTTGTAGATGGAGACTCAGTTTAGCAAGTTTTACCAGTTGGGAAACGGAGGTCAGCTGATCTTCGAGAGGGATCTGGATTCACTGTCAGAATTTCTGGGACGCCCACATCCGGAGTTTCTTGGAGCTCAACTTCCAGGACCCCCAGGAGGAGACCTCCAATGGCTAGTCACCGCAGATCTTCGAGGGAGCATTGAAGCACCAACTTCCGGGAGAATTCAGTTCTCTGTGAGAGAGAACAACTGGCTAGATGGATTAGCCAGGGCAATGCATGAAGCTCTCGCACGTCTATGTGCCCTCAGCGTCAACAAGATTCAAGGAACCCGTTTTGCCCACTATGCAAGACGTGACTTCATGGGAATGCCGATGGAGATGCCAAGTCACCCAGAGTTGAGGCGTCAAGTGGAGAACCTTGACTTCTTGCTTCATGACCGACAGCAGGAACTGGACAATGCCAGAGAGTTAGCCAACCAGAACCATGCAATTGTCGACCAGAAGGCCCAGACTTTCACACTGCTCGTCCAAGATCGCCAGTCTCTTCGTCGCCAGCGTGCAAAGAAGGATCGCACCATCGCCCGTCTTCGCAAGAAGGTGGCCGACCTCGAGAAGACCGTCAAGGAGAAGGAAGCTCAGCTTGCCGCCAAAGAAGAAGATGATGAGGGTGAAGACATCCAGGGAGATATGGATTCTTACCTCAACAATGATGACGATTTTCTGGCAGAGGATGCTATGGACTTCTACACTGATGATGAAGACTCCAACTTCATCGACGATGAGTAGATGCACTAGAGCACTATCGTAGCATGAGATGTATCATCTCATTGTATCGTAGTTTGCAGAATGGTTCTTCAAACCATCTGTTTTTCCCTTTTTGCTTGTTGTGGTGTGTGTTGTATCGTGTGCTTGCTTGCATGAATGAAAATGAAGTTAGTTGAAAAACCTGAGTCTAACTCAAAGTTGTAGCTTTGAAAACCCAAAACCCTGAACCTTAGAATTTCCCTCTTACCCCTATATCTATCTCAATCCTTAGACGACTCGTGGAAACCAAGGAGGGAGCATCTCATCGCAGGACCCAATGCTGTAGATCTTGCAGAATCTCATCGCGGACCGTGAAGCAAGCAGGGCCGAACGTCAAGCCAACTTAGCAACATTGCAGCAGATCGCCCAAATGGCTCTCAACAACCAAGGACATGGAAATCAGGATCACCATGGATCTAAACTCAAAAACTTTCAGAACACAAATCCCCCAATCTTCAACCAATCGGAAAACCCATTAGATGCTGATGACTGGTTACAGACCATGGAAAACAACCTCGAAGTTGCAGGAGTTGATGAGAATGAGAAAGTTCTCTTCGCCACTCACTATCTGGCGGGAGATGCAAGAGCTTGGTGGAATAGCGTCTGCAACATGAACCATGGCCAGGTGATGACCTGGGAAGCATTCAAGGTCAAGTTCAGCCGCACCCACGTGCCGCAAGGTCTTGTCAACAGGATGAGAGATGAATTCCGTGAACTGAAGTAAGGAAGATTGACTGTAGTAGAGTACCGTGACAAATTCTTGTCACTTGCCAGATATGCACCGGATGAAATCAACACGGAGGCCAAGAAGAAATAAAGATTCTTAAACGGACTACATGATGAGATGCAAACGGTCCTCGTCAACATCCGTTTCAAGGATCTTGAAGAGCTAGTCGACTCTGCCATTCAGATGGAAGGGAAGATTAACCAGGCAAACGACAACCGCAAGCGTCGTATGATGCAACGATGCGATCCAGAGTCACCGAGTATCGTCCCAACCCCTCACCAGGATATGCACCAAGGAACAACCGACCCCCACCTTCTCGCCCAAGCTACCCCAACCGTAGCGGAGGAAATGTGAAGCCTGGAGGAAACAATCACAACTCCGGCAACGCCAACAACTTCAACCATGCCCCTCACAAGAGCAACAACAACAACAACACTGCCCCCAGAACTGGCAGCAGTGTTGTACCTGTTGCAGTTAAGGACAAGTCCCAGATCACTTGTTTCGAGTGTGGAGTGAAGGGTCACTATTCCAATGAGTGTCCCAAGAAGACTGCCGCCAATGCCCCTGTGAATGCCCCAGCTCAGCAGCAGCGTCGTGTTCAACTAGGCAGGAGATTTGCCCCAAGGAACCCGCACAACCGCAACGGTCGTCTCTTCCACATGAACGCAGAAGAAGCCCAGGAAGCACCAGATGTAGTGCTGGGTATGTTTTCTGTCAACTCAGATTTAGCAAGAGTATTGTTTGATTCTGGAGCATCGCATTCATTTGTCACCGAAGAATTTGTATGCACTAGTAAGATTTGCCCAACCAACCTGAAGCATGTCATGATAGTTCAAATCCCCGGTTCAACTACAAAAGCTAGAAAAATTTGCAAAGCTGTACCTATCAGAATACATGGGATAGATTTTTATGCCAACCTAATTGTACTTGGAACCAAAGGTTTGGAAGTAGTACTAGGTATGGACTGGATGTCAAGGCACAAAGGACTGATAGACTGTGCTAAGAAAGCCATCACCATGACCAGTAGTTCTGGAGTAACCGTAGAACATATCTCTGAAACCTTACCCCGTCAATTCAAATTCAACAAAAGTGTAGCCCTGCCTACCATTGACCAAGTCAGAGTAGTCTGTGAATACCCTGACGTATTCCCAAATGAATTTCCAGGTATGCCCCCGGATAGGGATATAGAGTTCATTATCGAACTAATCCCCGGAACCGGACCTATAGCCCAGAGACCCTATACCATGAACCCCTCAGAGTTAGTAGAACTGAAGAAGCAGTTGGATGCCATGTTAGCAACCGGCTTGATTCAACCAAGTGCATCGCCATGGAGATCACCAGTGTTATTCGTCGACAAGAAAGATGGAGGCAACTGTCTGTGTACAGACTACAGAAAGTTGAATGATGTCACCATCAAGAACAAGTACCCCTTGCCAAAGATAGAGGATCTATTTGATCAGTTGACTGGAGCCCAGGTATTCTCAAAGATTGATCTTAGGACTGGTTATCACCAACTTAAGATTCGTGCAACGGATATTCCGAAGACCGCCTTTACTACTTGCTATGGTTTATACGAGTATACGGTTATGTCTTTTGGATTAACCAATGCCCCTGCTTATTTCATGAATCTCATGAATAAGATCTTTATGAATTTCCTAGATAAGTTTGTAGTTGTGTTTATCGACGACATCCTTATCTTTTCCAAGTTAGAAGAAGAGCATGAGCAACATCTGAGAATCATCCTGGACACCCTAAGAGAGCATCAGTTATATGCCAAGTTCAGCAAGTGTGAGTTTTGGCTGAAAGAAGTAGGATTCCTAGGACATATTGTGTCTGTCGGAGGAGTCTCTGTTGATCCCAGCAAGATCAAAGATGTCGAAGAATGGGAAGCCCCAACCAATCAAACCCAAGTTCGTTCATTTCTCGGATTAGCGGGATATTACCGCAAATTCATAGAAGGATTCTCGTGCATAGCCCGACCAATGACCCAATTATTGAAGAAGGACAAGAAGTTTGAATGGACAGACAAGTGTGAAGCCAGTTTCCAGGAGCTGAAGAAGAGATTGATATCAGCCCCAATTTTGATCATGCCAGACATCAAGAAGCCATTTGATGTATATTGTGATGCATCCAAGATTGGTCTAGGATGTGTATTGATGCAAGAAGGCAAAGTCATCGCGTATCTGTCTTGACAACTGAAGCAGCATGAAAAGAACTATCCGACCCATGATCTTGAGCTAGCATTGTGGTTCTAGCGTTGAAGACATGGCGTCATTATTTGATGGGTAATCGCTGTGAGATTTACTCAGATCATAAGAGCTTGAAGTATATCTTCACCCAGAAGGAGTTGAATATGAGGCAAAGAAGATGGATAGAGTTAATCAAGGATTATGACCTTGACATTCACTATCACCTCGGCAAAGCCAATGTGGTAGCGGATACTCTTAGCAGATTGCCGTGTAGGCTTAACACCATGATCAAAGAGAAGCAACCAAGTTTGTATGAGGAGTTGGAGCAGTTCAGGACTGAGTTAGTTAGCAAAGGACTCCTCGCTAGCATTGAACTTCAACCCATTAGCCAAATCAAGGAAGCCCAGAAGGGGAATGAAAGTATCGACGGAATCAAACATCGTATTGGTACAGGCAAAGTACCTAGATTCACTGAAGACGAAGAAGGTGTACTGTGGTACAAGGGACGTATCTGTGTACCAGCAGATTCGGAGATGAAGGAAATTATCATGAAGGAAGCTCATGATACTCTTTATTCTATCCACCCCGGAGGAACAAAGATGTATCAGGATTTGAAAGAGCAATTTTGGTGGCACAAGATGAAGAGAGAGATCGGAAGCTACATCGCCAAATGTGACATTTGTCAAAGAGTCAAAGCGGAGCATCAGAGACCTACAGGATTGTTGCAACCATTGAAGATTCCGGAATGGAAATGGGATTCCGTCGGAATGGATTTTATCACCGGTTTACCTACTTTTAGTAGGGGAAATGACTCAATCTGGGTCATAGTTGATAGACTATCCAAGGTAGCCCACTTCATACCAGTCAAGACAACCTACCAGAGTGCAAAACTAGCAGAGCTGTAAATTGCTAGAACTGTTAGTCTGCATGGAACCCCAAGACCATCGTATCAGATCGAGGAACCCAGTTTACTTCAAGATTTTGGCAGAAAGTTCAGGAAGGTTTAGGAACCAAGTTAAATTTCAGTACCGCTTATCACCCATAAGCAGATGGATGAGAGAGTCAACCAGATCTTGGAGGATATGCTTAGAGCTTGTGTGTTGGAATATGGATCAAAATGGGAAGACTGCCTGCCTTTCGCAGAATTCTCATATAACAACAGTTATCAAGCTAGTTTGCAGATGGCACCCTTTGAATTCCTATACGGAAGAAAATGTCGTACCCCTTTGAATTGGTCGCAAGTAGGAGAGAGTCAGATCTTTGGACCCGACATTCTCCGAGAAGCAGAAGAGAAAGTTCAAAAAGTTCGTGAGCACCTCAAGACCGCCCAATCCAGACAGAAAAGCTATGCTGACAAGAGAAGGAGGGACCTGACTTTCAATGTCGGAGATTTCGTATATCTCAAGGTTTCACCATTGAAGGGAACTCAACGCTTTAGTCTGAAGGGAAAGTTAGCTCCCAGATATATCGGACCTTTCAAGATTCTAAACCTCCGAGGAGAAGTATCGTATCAACTGGAACTGCCTGAAGAGATGTCAGCCATCCACAATGTGTTCCATATCTCGTTACTTCGCAAATGCTTGGAAGTGCCTGAGAAGACTAAAGTTTTCAAGAATATCGATCACAGAGCAGTGGAGATCAACAATGACCTGACCTATCGAGAAGTACCCATCCGTATCTTAGAAGAAGCCTATAGAACCACCAGGACCAGGAGTATCAAGTTTCTCAAGATTCAGTGGAGCAACCATACCGAGGAGGAAGCCACTTGGGAGCGCGAGGATTACATTTGGGCAGAGTTCCCAGATCTCTTTAGTTCCTAGTTTCTTGTAAATCTCGGGACGAGATTTTATTTAAGGGGGGAAGGTTTGTAACATCCCAAAACTTATCAAAGATCAAATCATCCAAATTTAGGATTAACAAAAACTTTTCCGTATTTAAAATGAAGGCATTCATATATGTGTGCATTTAAAATAGGAGTTGTTTTGAATTGCCATGATTATGTGATCCTTTGCTTCTAAAATGTTTCTTAGGGGATTTAAACATCATCTACATCATTCCCAAACTTTTCCTAAAAGAAATCATGTCAAAAATAATTAAAATAAAGGAATGGTCATTTTGACAAAATTAACTCTCATGCCTACTTTGGCTATTCCTAGTACTCAATTCTTAACAGAAACAATTCTTGATCTTTGCACCCCTTGCTAGTACACATAATGAGGTACCAAGGCCCACCTTTTGATCTTCTAAAAACATTCTGGAAACTATTTTAAATGGCAGTTCAAAATTGAATCTAATGCATATGCATAGATCACCCCTATTTCAAAAACCATGTATTTGAGCTCCATTTTCAAAACCCTTGCAACCAGAGCCTACCTAGCACTAGTGGAGATCACTCAAAAATTTTGAACTCAAAATTCAAAACTTTTTCTCTTGCGGCCATTTTGTCAAACACCTTGTTAGCGAGATCATTAAGGCATAACTATTACTGTTTTGGGCTGATTTTGTCTAGCAATTCTGTAGTGCTTTGATCATCTTGTCCCCCCTCAAGCCAGACCAGACCAAACCAGCCTCTTCTCTACGCCCTAGCCGCACTCCCTAGTCGCACCCTTGCAACCAGAGCCCTCCCCAGCACCAAAGACTCACACCATTCCACTCCCCTCACATCTCTGAACCTCACCCACCTCTCGCCGGAGCAAGTGGAGCAGCAGCTCGCCAGAATTGGAGCCGGAGCCGCCGCCTCTGGAGAAGAAGGGTGCCGTTGATTCCGGCCACCCCAAGCTCCACCGCGACCACGCCTCGCCTTGCCGTCGTCTTCCACTTTGTTCGCCCGCATCGCCGACCCTGATGGAGCCCTGGTACGCCCCCAGTAGACCCCCACCGAGCTGCTAGGGTTTGACCTCACCGGCGATCCGTCCGTCATCGACGATGACCCTCAGCCGTAGATCTAGCCTCTAATCGCATGGCCCACAAGCGTCAACCGCATTTAAGTGCCACCGACCAGTGGGACCCCCTGTCGGTGAGCCCTGTCTTGCATGGCTCACTGGGCCGGCCCATTTCCTTTCCCGCGCAAGCCCGTAGATTCAAATTAGGATTTTTCCTTTTAGCTAGAATATAGTTTCCGTCCAGTGTTTCAAAATTCAATTCTGTGAGTTTGACAAATCCAAATTGCATGAAACTAATTTTGTCTGAAGGGTATTGAAATGCTCTATCCAAGCCCGTTGGATTTAATTCATTTAGAGTTATAGATTTCTCCTAATAAAAATAAGAAGACAGAAGCTTTTGCAACTTGAAACATTTTTATAAAATCAACCAAGTTAGCTTTTGAGTTGATTCCAACTCTCAAAAATCACATTTCATCATATCTATCCAAATATGTAATAATATTAATGTTTACAGGCAGTGACTTTGGACTAGTACCAAAATAATGCTATATAGGCATTTCTAGTCACTTTAAATCATTAAATAATAAACTTAAACCAAAGTAATATTGATCCAACCTTTAAATCTCATTCCCACATGTTAGAATATGTGGTGAGGACATGTGTCCACATGATCCCATATTTTGGTGGTGAATATTAAATTGTAGTTAATTTTTCAATGAGTAGAAATTACTTTTCAAAAATAAAAAGGTGGAAACTATTGAATTAAACTTGTGATGTTTTGGATGATAATAGATCATCAATTGTGTGGTTTATAATACTACTTAGCCTAAGTTAAGTATTGTTTGGTGATTGTGCCCTCCCTATGTATTTATAGACGATAGTACCGACCAAGCCTTCGAGGAGGAGGAGTTCTACCAAGAAGAAGAAGAAGACAACTTCAACCACTGCACCAACCAAGGCAAGCTATTAGTGGCAAGCTAACCCTTGCAAACATGCTTTAGTAAGCTAGTGTAGCAAGCTAGAATAAAACTAGATAGTTTAGTAAAGATGCCTTAAGCATACTTTGATCACCCCCCTTAGTTTACATAAAGTCTTTAATTAATTTTGAAGGTAGCATAAAGAGTATAAAACTTGACCTAATTAGAAACCCTTAGATGTCATTCTCTGGCATGAGATTGATCCCACCTTTCCACTTTAGTGAACACTCTTAACCTAGTGTTTTAGAATAGATCAAACTTGTGTCATTTTAGATGGGAACACTTGGTGAAAATGAGTTACGAAAACCTTGGAATGATGAGTCATTCTATTGAGATGTTTTGACATGTGTTGAGAAACACAAGTGGTTTATGATGAGGAAAATGATGAGGCATGAGCCTTAACCCTTTTTATAAAACTGATGGTTGGATTTGGATGCGATACCATTCCAAATTTACCGTACAACCACATTACCTAAATTGGGTAAGGCTTAGCTGGAAATTTATATGCATTAGTATTAGTTCCCTCACGGGAGAGGTTTGAGCTGAGGCTACCTCTCAATGTTGTCCACCTATGCAGTGCCCAAGATGACTGATGGTCATGGTTGGGAGGCCATGCTCATAGGAGAGGTTCTTGTACTAGGGTGTGTAAAGGGAAGGTTATGTTTGATTATCTGCATACTAAGTATGATGATTCAGGGTTATCCCTGACAGATGTATCGAATCTTGTGGTGAAAGTTTACCACCTCTGTAGAGTGTCAAACTATTCGAATAGCCGTGTCCGCGGTTATGGACAATTGGAATGGCCATACTGTTTCGTTGTCAGCTGTTTTCTAAATACCTTGAAATGAATGATGAACCCTGACTTAACCACAACAGGGTCGTGTAGATGAAACTAGCTTCCCAACTTAAGTGATTCTAGACTTTTATTTTTATCTTTTCTTGTTTCAGAACTCAGCTTAGGTTTCAAACTTAACTTGATAGTAATTCTTTCAATTCAGTACTTTAACTTGGAATCATAACCCTTGCTAGTAGTAGTTTGCGAGTACTTAAAGAGTACTCATGGCTTTTGTCCCTGGCTATTATCATGGCCAGACTATGAAGGAGATTATCAAGATGATGGTCAGCAGGACGGCTATGATAACTAGGACTATCTGCCTTTGTCAGCATTGCCTGTGCCCCTGAAGATGGACCCCACCGCTACGCTATCGTTTATTTCCGCTGCTTGTTGTATTAAAGACTGGATCATGAGATCCTTAATTGTGTAAAACATTATGTATGGTTTGTAATGGATGATGTACTATGATATCCAATCCGTTATGTCTCGCAAAAATGGTAATCCTGGGATTGCGAGGTATGGCATAACGGGCATCTGGGATTAATAATTCGGGTGTTGACACATATGCAAGCTTAACAACCACTGGTACGGGTGTGGTCCGCCCGTACCGCCCACTTGTACTAGGTGGAGACGGCTTCGTCTCGTCAAACCCTACAACTTTCATGAAGAAGCCTATATATTTTGAGGCTCTAGCCGCCGGCCAGAGAGCCGCCATTCTCAGATTGCATCACAACACCCCCAAAGGAGATCCACTCCATTGTTCATCCATAGTTCATCCATTGCACATCACTTCCACCATTTGTTCCTTGACTAGCCATAGCCATTGCTTTGTACTTTTATATCTCCTTGTGATTTGGCGACCATTGTAAGAATATTTGATTTCAATCTAAGTATTTGCTTGATGTTTTCTATCTCCGATCTATTTGTTATGAGTGAGTAGTCCTCATGGGATGCGGGTTGGAGAGAAACCTCGCAACAATTATGTGCATCTAGATCATGGGAGAATTGTATTTTGTTTGGATTCGTGATTTGTATCTTTTGTTTCTTCGTCTCTCGTCTCGATCTGTGGACTTGCAGGTACCCAAGATCCCATATATTGATAAAGGCTTGAGGTGAGATACTTGGCAAACGGCGATCTCATAGGAAACTCAGTAACAGAAAGGGAATTACGGTCTTCTCTTAGCGACCCATTTGGGATCAACAACAACATCACCACTTAAAGCTTTAATCTGTGTTTACATTTAATAATCGTTTGTAACCCGTGGCTTTGATGTGCTCTTGGTTGGATTAAATGTTTATTGCTATGCCCGCTGCATCAGAGAGGCTCTAGAATATTAGGATGTGTTGCCCACAAAAGATTATCTCAATACAAATACTATACATGACTATGCTTATTATTATCTTTCATCCCATTTGATGTGTAGCTGCAGGTGGATCTTCAACCCTGGCCTATCTCCATCCACTTCAAACCTGTTATAAAGTAAACTAGATTGGTTTGGTCAACTAAGGTAAAAAAAACAACTAAAGTCATGTAGACATGTCCTTTTTTATTTCCTTTTAGCGGTGCTTTCCGAGGTTTGATTAAACCTAGGTCTTCTAGGGAAAAAGCTATTATACTACATCCATGAATCCGGATCGAAGGTCTCATGGGTACCTTCACACGGCATTTAGAAAATTCAAGAGTAATCTACCGCGCTTACTTGTAGTTCAAATTTGACCTAATTTATTTAAATCGACATAAAGTTATTTAAGTGGGCACGGTTTGCTAGGAAATCTTTAAATGTGCTAAGACTAGGGAATTATAAGAAAACATGGTTCCCACTTTTTCTGAAAACTGGGTGGTGGTACTTTTTTGACTAGGGTATGTCCCGAGGGAGCGAGATTCTTCAATTAATTAACACGGTAAGTGTGGATGTGTACATGTTACACCAAGGACCTCAAAAAATTAAAAATACATCCAAGTCCATACATTTAGCACAAAGGACCCTAAGATCTAACACTTGAAAATTTTGGTAACATGGTCTATAGAAACGAGGGGGGATTCTAGAATGATGGAGAAGTGTGTTTTGAGGTTTGTGCATAACATTTCATTGTGATGACGACTATGAATAGAATCTTCTAGATGTTAGAATGGGAAATAATATCCAACAGCTGGAAATGTTGGGATTCACGAGCCTTGATCCAGCAATCAATATTCAAAGTTATTCATACACCATATAGAGTTAAGATAGTGGTAATGGTAATATTAGTACTTGCTTAACAAAAGGAAAGAGCACACTGCTCACTTTCGGCAGATCTTGTTGAAGAAGATGCACGAATCTACCAGATGGGGGAACTGTATCATGAACTATATATGATGTCGATTTGGTCATGACCTTGGATGTTCGGGTTGAAACTAGGAATGTTCATACACCATATGCCAATACACATTGTGAAGCAGCCAGAATAATTTTTTTGTATTCAAAGGTGTCAAAACACATGTTTCATTTTTTTGTTATTACTATATAGTGTACGGATAACTTTGAATATTGACTGTTGTATCAAGACGCGAATCCCAACAATGTCATACGTTGGATCTTCCTTTCCATTTTAGCATCGAGAAGATACTATTGATAGTCTTTCTTTTCTTATCATACCACTATTATATATAGTGTACGGATAACTGTGAATATTGACCACTGGTTCATGCATGATCTACGAATCCCAACATTGTTGCTAGTTGTTGGATCCTCTAATCCATTCCATCATCTAGAAGATACTATTGATAGTCTTTGTTATCTTATCTTACAACTATATAATATGCGAATAACTTTGAATATTGACCGCTGGATCAAGACTCGCGAATCCCAACATTGCTAGCTGTTGGATCTTCTTTTATATTCTAGCATCTATTATTAGTCTTTCTTACCTTATCATACCACTATATAGTTTATGAATAACTTTGAATATTGACCGTTGAATCGATCAAGATTCGTGAATCCCAACATTGATAGCCATTGGATCCTCTTTTCTATTCTAGTATCTTGAAGATACTATTGATAATCATTCTTATCTTATCTCACTACTACTAATAAGTTGCACATGCCTTGAATGTGATACTCAAATAATAAACGTGTATGACATATCATTAGTATATAAAAAATTATAATAGGTAAAGCACATAAATTTACAAATTTGATCAACATCTATCTATACCACTATATACTACAACCATTTTTAAATTTGCATTTAGCACTCTATTCGTACTGTTTCCCGCCAAAGGGGAGTGATCTAGACCATTAATTCGTAAGTTGGCCCTGATATCTGCTACTCATCATAGCACACTTTGCTGGATCGTATGGCTGAGAATGCTCGGATTCGCCAGTCTACTTTGCCGCGAGTGGAGTACTTTTTTGATGGTGCTATAAACTTCTGGGTGAGTCCAATACACCATAGCAAACTCTAGCTTATTCCATAGAGACGGTCTTGCACATCAGTACATGCGGGGCCATGAATTTATCGGTCCCACCTAAGGTATGGTATGTTGTATAAACAAACATGTAGAATGGAGTACTAGCTTTTCTTGCAGAAAAATGATAGTTTGTTGCTTCTACCAAACCTGTGATTTTTAGCATACGTAGAGTTACTCTCAGCTCCAATTCAACATCCATACTGTACTAAACCTCAATTTAGTCAGTTGACTTATTAGTTTCAAGTGTCTACTTTTCCCCCTATATCGCAACAAAATTATTTTATTAAGGAAGCGGTAGGAGCGCTGGTTTTGCAATTACATGCAAGTAAAAACATGCAATTATGTAACTTTAGAGTTGGTTGTATTTTAATTTTCAGTGTCTACTTTACTATCTTAAAAGTAAAGATATGGTATCGAGGAAACAATATGAGACCGCCTTTTCAATTTGATTCAAGTTAAAATATTCAACTACATCAATAGAATAGTCTCTCTTATAAACCAAGGAGAAAATGATAGAGCCGTCCTACACACGGGACATAGTACTTAAATACATTCTTGTTACACGTGTACAATCCGTAGTAAAAAGTACATCACACAATGGAACAACATTACTATTTTCATAACATGAAAAACTAATACATTTTCGTGTATATTCCTGATATATCATATATGGATGGAGGTGTTGGGACATGAAAAATTCATTAATTGTTATTTGCCCGGAGGACATGAAGAATATATTTATGGTAGTTATATATTTTTGGCTCAACAAGTACAATTTCACAAAAAAATTACAAATATATATAAGTGTGCAAAGCATGTGCAACTTACTAGTAAAGTATGGGTGTATATTTGGTTATTGTACTTTGTATCATTATGTAGAAGTCAAAGATTATTAGCTACCTAACACTTGAAATTTCTGGTAACAAGGTCTAGAGACATTAGGAAGAAGATTCTAGTATGATGGAGAAGTGTGTTTTGAGGTTTGTGCATTATAGCATTCATTATGTTGAAGACTATCAATAGAATCTTCTAGATCCAAGAAGGGAAAAGAAGATTCAACAACTGGAAATTTTGGGATTCATGAGTCTTGATCCAACGGTCAACATTCAAAGTTATTTCTTATATTATCTTATCTTACTACTATATAATGTACGAATAACTTTGAATCTTGACCGTTGGATCGAGACTCGCGAATCCAAACACTTCCATCCATTAGATCTTCTTTTCCATTCTAGCATCTAGAATATTCTATTGATAGTCTTCAGCATAATGAACCTCAAAACACACTTCTCCATCATACTAGAATCTTCTCCCTCGTTTCTCTAGACAATGTTACCAAAAATTTTAAGTGTTAGGTAGCTAATAATCTTTGACTTCTACACATGATGATACAAAGTAGAAGAACCAAATATACAACCATACTTTATAGATGTCGATCAAATTTATATTTTTCTGCTTTACCTATTATATCATAATCTAAGCACTATATAGTGTACAAATAATTAGAACTTCGACAATTGGATCAAGACTGGCAAATCCTAACATTGCAAACCATTGGATCTTCCATATCCATTCTAGCATCTAGAAGATTCTAGTGATAATCTTTAGCACAATGAACATTATGCACAAACCTCAAAACACACTTCTCAATAATTCTAAAATATTATAAGAAAACATTGTCCATTTTTTTTGAAAATGGTGGTGGCACTTTATTTTTCTGACTAGGGTATGTCCTGAGGGAGCGAGATGCTTCAATTAAGATGGCCAGAGGATGTGTACATATATGTTACACCAAGGACCTCAAAAAAGAGAAAAATACATCCAAGTCCATACATTTAGCGCAAATGACCTTGAAATCAAGCAAGGAAATAAAAGTAGTTGGGTCCTCCTCCTTATCCACCATTGAGGTAAGCCATGCTCTTCCTAGTAGGACGAGTAAGTTGCACATGCCTTTGCATGGAAGACTCACGTAATGTATAGAAGTGTGACATATAATGACTATGTGAAATTAGAATAGGTAAAACTCGAAATAATTATAATTTTGAGCCACATCTATAAAGTATGGGTGTATATTTCGTTCTTGTGTACTTTGTATCATGTAGAAATAAGCGTTTATTAGCTACCTAATACTTGAAATTTCTCATACCATGGTCTAGAGAAACAACGAAGAAGATCTTCGTAACGTATCGTAACCTATATATTGTACGAATAACTTTGAATATTGACCATTGGATCAAGACTCGTGAATCCCAATATTTCCAGCCGTGAATATTGACAGTTGAATATTAACTTTGAAAATATAGTTCATGACAATTCAAATGCAGTGGACTTTACATTATATTATAGATGTTACTAGTATTTTTCTCACATATATAGTCAAAGTTTATAAACTTTGACTTAAAAAAATCCACGATGCGAGGTAATTGTGAAGAGGAAGTACTACTATAGCAATAGAAGAACTACTAGATAAGTACAAAATAGAAGACCATTCAGAGGAAAAGCAAGACCATCTCCACACGTATACTAGATCGCATCCATGTCCTAGCAGTGGGCACATGGGGTAGTAGTTGAACAATTTCAGAAAACACTTAAAATCCAAATATAAACATTATCAACAAAGTCAGTTTATGGCCAAAATACACCCTTCCTATTGCCAAAAGAGACCCTTTCTCCGAATACTGCTACATTAACTAGTAAACAAGTGGTACTCATCTACAACTAAATTAACTAGTAATACATCATTACCATCACTTAGGATCACTTAGCCAAAGATTAAGATCAATTCATCATGTCGATGCAAACATAGAAATACAACACCTTGATCATCCGGTAATGTCCATCAGCCACAGTAATGTACCACGGCGGCACCATGAGGAATGTCAGATCTTCGAGGTCGACACTTCCGGGCGATGCACATCTCATCGGCTCAATGATCCTATTAAGGGTGTCAGTCGAGAAGTCCGCCGGTGACTGTGGCCAGTCGCACATAGCTTCACCCTGTACCGAGGCCACGAGCACGCGGACGCCTAGATGCAAACCAATGAAACAACAGCGGCCTGGCCGAGCTTGCCGATTATGAGGCTTAAAACGGTAGCGTCATCATCGTAGACAATGACCATGGATGGCAGAAAGGATGGTAACGACATCGTTACTATACACTCCATGGGCTGGCTGTACGATAGCCTATGCACTTGTACCTTGTGGACACCATTGAGGTAGAAAAGGAGCGCGACCGGCGAGGCGATGAACATGCAGCCGACCTCCATGCAACCGCACGGGCTGTACGGGCATGCGGTCTTGTGGTCGTCGAGCTCGTGGTAGGCGACCATGGTAAGGGAGCCGTCATGGGGGCATATAATAGTTATCAGCGCTAGCTCATCTTTGTCCATCATCGGCTAGCTCTTGGTGGAATCCGCCAATGCGCCTAGCATTAGAGTAGTTCCCCAGAAGCTCGGCTCACCGATGTAGTGCCCGCAGTATAGAATTTTTATATAGCATTGAGGGAATTGAATATGGGGTCCCATGATCCATCCTAGAGCCATGCTCCTGCAAAAAATGTACGGTACTACTCGTAGTAATAGTAAGGTATCGCCGCACCAGTGGCGGCTGACTGGCTGAGATTGTGCACTCTGCGTAGTATGGAGTAGTACAACACAAGATTTTAGTGAAGTCCACTTAAACACCATGCTTCACACAGCTTGGTTAAAACAAGGCTGCAGAAAGTTTTTTTTGAACGAAGGCTGCAGAAAGTTGACAGGTGAGAGTAAATCATGTATCACCCTATACAGTACTGTACCAGACAAACAGATCCTACATGCGTGAGTGGTAAGAATGTCTACGCCTTTTTTTGGAAATGGAGAAGGTCTACACCTAGAGAGAGAGACCGAGAAACCTAGGGCCTGGTGCGAAGTGTACAATGCTGCAGGGGAGAGATCGAGGACTACATGCATGTCTTCAGCACCATCTGTATTTTATTCTATCTGCTTGTCTCTTCTGGCTCTTTCGTTTCTCGGCATGGTACACTCGTTTCTCTTCTCCATTTCTTTCTTGTGGTTAAAGCTTATCTAGATATAGGATAGTAGTAGTACAGTTGAACTAGTACTCCAGTAATACGGAGTATATGTCTTTTTATACTTGAGTAGTACTACTAGTACTCCAATAGTAATACATATGTCTTCTTTTTACTATAGGCCAGTAGGTAGGCTTCTACGGGCAGCGGGTGGTGGTGGATATTTGCGGATTTTTACTATTCCTATGGCGGCGGGCAACAGTAGCAGTAGGGTTCTAGTAGTACGGAGTAGTACTCGAGTACTACTGCTCACTGATTCATGAAGTAAGACTTCAGTAGTGTACTGCAGTCCTGTACTGTTCAGATGCAGCTATCATCACATGGTTGGAGATGCTAGAGACACATGTGCTCAAATGCATGTCCTACGTGGGCCTCGATGCCTAGCGATTGGATAAAGCCTTGCTTCCTGACCACACAGCAAAGACAATTCATTTCCCTACTCTCTACTATTTCTCGGTGATTTTCTTCTCTCTGCTCATCTCTGCTCGCTCTTCATTTCTTGGCATGGCGCGCAACCTCCTGATTATAAAAAGCATCATAAAAGCCTCAAAATGTAAAATTATAGAGGGAGAGCATCACGAAAAGCCTCACAAATTTCAAATTGTAAAAAACATAGAAAATCCTAGTTTTTTTAAGATCATGGTGGCAAACTTGTAGGAGTAATTTTTGCTGGCCTCTATGGAAAACTGGTGCTCGACCGCCAAACTTGAACAAAGTTAGGGACAAAGCAACCCTACAAAAAAATTAGAGAGAGAGCGCGGGGATATCAATCCCAAATCCAATGGTGAGTGGCCACGACGAGTGAGAGTTTGGCAAGATTCAACTTCTTGCTAAGAATATGCATGCCTAGAAATTTGACCGTGTTTTGAAAACAATAAAAGAGGCTATGACTCACCGTGTTTTGAAATTTTGGCTGTTTTTCAGAATTAACTTCACACCTTCCAAATATTTGTTCAGTGGACCCACCAGGCAGTCAATGTATCGAGAACGAGTGCGAGTTTTGAAAGATTCAACTTCTTGCTAATAATATGCATGCCTAGAAATTTGACCGTCTTTTGAAAACAATCAAAGAGACTATGACTCACCGTGTTTTGAAATTTTGGCTATGTTTCGAAATTAAGTTTACACCTGGCGACAATATGTTCAATGGACCCACCAGGCAGTCAATGTATCAAGAACGAGTGATATTTTGGAAAGATTCACACTTCTTGTTAAGCATATGCATGGCTAGAAATTTGACCGTGTTTTGAAAACAATCAAAGAAATTACGACTCAACATTTTTGAAAACAATCAAAGAGACTATGACTCACCACGTTTTCAAATTTTGGCTGTGTTTCGAAATTTACTTCACACCTTGTGACAATCTATTCAATGGACCCACCAGGTAGTCAATGTATCGATAAAAAGTGGTAGTTTGGAAAGATTGACACTTCTCGCTAAGAATATGCATTCCTAGAAATTTGACCATGTTTTGAAAACAAGATACTATGACTCACCATTTTTTTGAAATTTTGGTTGTGTTTCGAAATTAACTTCACACCTTGCGATAATCTATTTAGTGGACCCACCAGGCAGTCAATGTATCGATAACGAGTGAGAGTTTGGAAAGATTCAACTTCCTGTTAAGAATATGCATGCCTAGAAATTTGACCGTGTTTTGAAAACAATCAAAGAGGCTATGACTCACTGTTTTTTGAAATTTTGGTTGTGTTTCGAAATTAACTTCACACCTTGCAAAAATATGTTCAATGCAGCAACAAAAAATTCAATGTCGTATCGAGAACAGGTGAGAGTTTGGAAAGATTCAGCTTCTTATAAAGAATATGCATGTCTAGCAAGAATTTGACCTTTTTTTAAAACAACCAAAGAGACTATGAGCTTAGAGAATACTAGTAAAAGGCACATGCTACACGCATATATATACTGTATGAAATGTTTTTTGTTAACCAAAAAGACATATATTAAGTCTATTAATAATAACTATCTACACATACTGAGAATACATCCTACAGTGTTATCGATTCTTTTGGGAAGGGGTGTGACATGATGGTTCTAGAACATGGTGGAGTTTGCTCTATGTACTATTCAACATGAATACAGCTGCTCTGAACCATTGGATCTAACAATCCAACAATTAGGATTGGTGCTATGTATCCAATCGGGGGCAACACGAGAGCAGCGAAGAAGAATTGAAAGGCGATGCAATGTTATAGAAAATTTAAGATGTGTTACTATGATGAGGTATACACTTTATTAAAATACATGAACTAGTATGTACTAGTAAGTTGCATGTTCCCTGCACGTGAGACTCTTATAATAGACATCTGACATATCATCACTATACAAAATTATAATAGGAAAAGTAGATTTTTTTTATAAATTTGGTCAACGTCTATAAAGTATGGATGTATATTTGGTTCTTGTAATTTGTATATCATGTAGGTGTCAACGATTATTAGCTATCTAAAACTTGAAATTTTTGGTAACATGGTATAGAGAAACGGGGGAGAAGATTCTAGAATGATGGAGAAGTGTGTTTTGAGGTTTGTGCATAGCATTCATTTTGATGAAGACTATCAATAGAATCTTCTAGATGCTAGAATGGAAAAGAAGATCCAACGGCTAGAAATGTTGGCATTCGCGAGTTTTGATCCAACGGTGAATATTCAAAGTTATTCGTACATTATATAGTGGTAAGACTAGTAAGTTGCACGTGTGCTGCATGCGAGACTCAGATAATAGACGTATGACATATCATCACTATATAAACTTATAATAGGTAAAATACAAAAAATTACAAATTAGATCAACATCTATAAAGTATGGGTGTATATTTGGTTCTTGTACTTTGTATCATCATGTAGAAGTCAAAGATTATTAGCTACCTAACACTTGATTTTTTTATCACATGGTCTACGGAAACGAGGGAGAAGATTCTACTCCCTCTGACCGATATTAGTTGACTCAAATATGTCTAGATACAAATGTATCTAGCACTAAAACTTGACTAGATACATTCGTATCTAGATAAATCTAAGTCAACTAATATGGGTCGGAGGGAGTACTAGTATGATGGAGAAGTGTGTTTTGAGGTTTGTACATATCATTTATTATGCTGAAGACTATCAAGAGAATCTTCAAGATGCTAGAATGGAAAATAAAATCCACCGGCTAAAGATGTTCAGATTCGCGAGTCTTGATCCAACAATCAACATTCAAAGTTATACGTATACTATATAGTGGTAAGAATAAGAAGATATACCAATATATATGTGTGTGCAAATTGTTGGATCATTCCGACAATATCACCAAGTAGTAGTGAGAATGTTTTTTCTGTTAAGCAAAGGACAAAGAATATGGTTGTGAATGCCACAAACCCATTTTTAATACAAAGAGGACTCATGCCTAGAAACTTGAATACTCCGTCGTACTTCTATTGAACTAGGGATACAAGAAAATTAACCCCAAATCTTCAGAAGAGAATAAGAAATGTAGGGGAAATGAAGAGGAGGAAAAATAAACGGGAGGCATAGCGAGAACAACAAAGAGGAGTAGGCGATTTCAGGGCAAAGCTATGAAGGGCTGCTGACACGAGGTACAGGGTACAATGAGTAGTAGTACTAGTAAATTTCAGGATCTTTACTATATATGCACGCAAAACAATTTGTGTTTTCTCTCTCCTTCTCTACCTCACATCACCATCTTTCCTCCCCTCTGCCTGTGCGCACCGGTCCATAGCTTGGCGACTGCACATGTGTAACTTGTACAAGGGCTCTGTGTTTGGTGTGTTCATCACATGCGTTGGTGTACATTGGAAGGAAGCATTTTGGATCTTGTTGGCATTTTAAAGTAGGAGTACTAAGTACTACTACTCACCAATCCATGTATTTGTTTGACAAATTTACCAAGATTCGAGAACTAATTCCGGGTTTGAACCCAATGATGAACTAATTCAGAATCCGACCCCTCGGGTCGTTGCTATTTTAAATAGAGCCGAAGTTATACAGGTTGGTGCCAACACGTGACAAAAGAGGGGCAACCTAGGGAGGTCGACATTGTTTCACATGGAGCTGACGTCGGTGCCATTTTAAATGGATCCGACCTCCTTCGGATCGGTTTTCTAATGTGTTGGCACCGATCTGTACAACTTCGGCTCCATTTAAAATGGCGATGACCCCAGGGTCAGATTCTGAATTAGTTCCCCGCATAGGTCAGACCTAGAATTCGTTCTAAAATCTGGGCAGACTTGTCAAAAAATACCAAATCCGTACTAGTAGTAGCAAATCAAAAGTTCAAACTTGGCTAGTTTCGAAATTATTTCACACCTTGCGATAATCTGTTCAGTGGACCCACTAGGCAGTCAATGTATCGAGAACCAGTGAGAGTTTGGAAAGATTCAACTTCTTGCTAATAATATGCATGCCTTGAAATTTGACCGTGTTTTGAAAACAATCAAGGAGACTATGACTCACCGTGTTTTGAAATTTTGTCTATGTTTTGAAATTAACTTCACACCTTGCAATAATCTGTTCAATGGACCCACCAAGAAGTCAATGTATCGAGAATGAGTGAGAGTTTGGAAATATTCTACTTCTTGCTAAGAATATGCATACCTAGAAATTCGACCATCTTTTGAAAAAATCAAAGAGACTATCACTCATCATGTTTTGAAATTTTGGTTGTGTTTCGAAATTAACTTCACATCATGCGATAATCTGCTCAATGGACCCAAAAGGCAGTCAATGTATCGAGAACGAGTGAGAGTTTAGAAAGATTCAACTTCTTGCAAAGAATATGCATTCCTAGCAGAAATTCGACCATGTTTTGGAAATAACTAAAGAGACTCTGACTCACCGTGTTTTGAAATTTTGGTTGTTTTGAAATTAATTTCACACCTTGCGACAATCTGTTCAATGGACCCACCAAGCAGTCAATGTATCGTGAAAAAATGGTGGTTTGGAAAGATTCACACTTATCGCTAAGAATAATATGCATTCCTAGAGAAATTTGACCGTGTTTGAAACATTTGAAAACAACCAAAGAGACTATGTGACGAGGGTTCAACTCGTCAATGCCCATTGTTATCGACTTGGGTTTTGGAGAAGGAGGGAGCGCTGGAGGCATCAATCGGCTAGCAAACAAGCACACAGGGATGCAAGTTTTACCCAGGTCCAGGCCTCATAGATGTCCCTACTCCTGCTTGTCTGCTGTTGGAATTAATGAAGAAATCGAAGATTACAGGGGCGTGCAGATGCAATCTGGCGAGAGTTGTGGAAACTAGGGTTGTTATTGTCCTCTTCGCTGCCCCCTCCTAGCCTTTATATAGATAGGCTAGGTCTCGGGCAGCAGGTCGAGTCAGTTACAGATTAGGGTTTTCCCTTTGAACTTTCTATCTTAAGCTTCTTCTTGTCTCGCAAGCAATCGAAGGTCCCTGGGCCACTCGAATTCCTTATTGGGCCTTGGCAACGCCATGGGATTCTACCGTGTCTGGACCATATATGCCACACTCGAGTACCTGTAAGGTATACCCATGTCAGTAGCCCCCGAGTGTCCAATGGAATCGTAGATTCGACTGGAGACTTTATGAAGCCTTTCGAGTGCATGGCTGAGCATTTGTTCGAGTGTTCTATTTGTGTCATAGGGATTGTTGATATGCGTGCTTTATTTAGCCGATGTATTGGTATCAGTTAACTGCCTTAGGGTAAAACAACGCAATCTACTCAAACTCGAGTCCCTGGACTCGAATTTGAAAAAGTGCTAGCGTAATTCGACTCAGGCCGCGGAAGTCTTACAGGAGCCAAATTCTAGTGTATAAGTGTGAGCACTCGACGCGTCTGTCAAGGCATCTTCATCGCACCTGTAGGTATGGATATATTTCTGGTAGTGCACAACAGATGCGTTGCTAGGCCTTATTCAGGTCTTATCTTCACACTGTAAGCACAGTCCGAATTTTTGTCATCGCGGAGATGATTCGGGTGGCCCAGGAGACATAGTCTATTTGTAGGGAAAATATGAGGCTGAGTCGCCATAGCATTCGAGTGTGGATGTTATCAACACATAGTACGATGTACAAGGAAAAAAATCATAGGGTGCATGACCAGCGCTCCCTATGGGAGTAGCCCCTGAGTGCCTATTCAAGTCGTAAACTCAAGTGGGGACTAAAAACATTTTGCGACTACTGTCGTCTTTTGTTGCTTGTTTCAGTCGAATATGCTACCAGCGCTCCCTATGGGAGTATCCCATAAATCACAATCGAATCGTTGATTCGAGTGATGGGTTTGTCTTGAATGTTCGTACGCCTGCATAAAAATTCTTTTCAGGGTGCGGGACCAACGCTCCTGTTAGGAGTAGCCCCCGAGTGCTTGGTTGAGTCGAAGACTCGAGCAAGGACTAAAGTAGTCGAAATCTTGTGCTGCTGGAATCGATGACATCAGGCGTAATCTTCTGTTTTAACTGCGTCTCCTCGATTTCTGCGCGTAATGGAGATAGTGGGGGATGGTTCGTGGTTCACCTCGCCACGTGTCAATGGCGATGTACGCCACGCGTCCAGTAGGGTTTCTACTGGCCGTTGGATGGCATCCGCGAGGAGGTTAAGTAGCAGCACAGCAGTGGTAATTTTCCCCATCCATCTTGTTTGCTCATGCCTCCATCTCCATTGTTGTTGCTCTCTGTTTCCTTCCGCACTTCCTATTCGCGGCACTAGACTAGCTCCGTGTCTTCCCCAGTTACTTTCTCCGTTCACACCGCCATCGAAACATGGGAAAGAAGAAGGGAGGCACCACCGCTGGATCCGCGGCCACCATTTTCGCTGCCAAGAAGAAGGGCGGTACCACCACCGTGGGCACCAGCGCTGCCGGTGCTAGGAAGAAGAGGTGCGGGCACCTGCATCACCATGGCGCCTGGCGAGCGTCCATCATCAAGCCCGCCGAATTGCATCTTCTTTGTCAAGATGGGGTTCTGCCACCTGCGGAAGACGACTCGCGGGTGGCTGGCGACGAGGTAATCCCTTGTCCTCCTCCGGGTTTCCGAGTGATGTTCCTTACGTTCATCATCCGAGGTCTTTCTCTCCCCCTGCATCCTTTCTTCAGGGGTCTCTCTTGCTTCTATGGGCTCCAGCTGCATCAGCTGTCCCCGAATTCCATTCTCCACATCTCCTGCTTCATTACGCTTTGCGAGTGCTGGCTTGGAATCGAGCCACACTTTGGCCTCTTCAAGAGGCTTTTTAAGCTAAAACGCCAATCGGCGTATAGTTCGGTAGTCTACGACGTAGGAGGCTTCGGGATCCTCGTTGACTCCTCTGTCACCTATTTTGCCATCAAGATCACCGCGTCCGTCCAAGGGTGGAGAGACAAGTGATTTTATATCCCCGACCAAAAGGTCGACGGAGACCAATACGGACTCACGCCCTTCGATCCCACAACAACTTGCAAGAGGAGGCGCTCCTGGAAGAACATCGTGATGCCTGGCGAGTCCGAGGAAACGGAGGTGCTATACAAACGCGTCTGCGACCTCAAAAGCCGCATAGGTAAAGAAGAGGGTGGCGCCGCTCTCATTCGCGCGTGGTTGCGCTGCCACGTCCAGCCTCTATAGGCTAGAGTGCACCCTATGTACTGCTGGACCGGCGCTAATGATGTCAGTCACGTGTCTGCCGAGGGCATTTCTACAGGTGAAGTGGATAGGAGGGTGCGAGTGGTGACCAAGTACACCGCCAAGGAGGTTCTCCCAGGCGAACCAGTCGTTCCTCCTTTCGACGCCTCTAAACCTCCTCCTGAGGTAGAATTGTACTACGAAGTATTTTTTTGTCGATTGGCGCCAAGCGCTTGACATATAATGATGCATCTTTTGATTGCAGGACTGGAGCGTGGCTGCCAATTTACCTCTCAGCCCGAAGGGGTTATTCCTCGCGAAGCAGCGGAGGAGGATGAGTCGGAATCGATCGTCCCAATTGAATAAGAGGAGGGACCCCCGAGTCTAGCGACTAGGACACTCGCAAGCGTTCCCGCAGCAAGGACTCTGATGCTACTTCCTCGATGACGCTGGAAGGTCCCTCTGCTGCTGCAGAGGAGCCAATCCCCGCCGTTCCTGTGTGCGCCATGGCTCTTCCTGCCCGGAAGAAGATGCGACTGTCGAAGGAGTCGTCGGAGGAATCCTTCGACCTTGATAATTTTAACTGGTGAGTATTGTCTTTGCGAATGCGTCTTTATTTCTTTCTGAAGTTGCTTTTTCTGAAGTTGTTTACTAGATGTATTTTGCATCAAAGCGGTGTCATCATCTCCTGACGACGTCCAATTTGTTAAGGAGTCTGGAGTCGCAGACTCCCAGGCCAAGGAGGTGGCCAAACGGTATTCTTCTCCTCTAGTGGTGGCCTACTCCGGGTACAATTCTTCGAGTTCTCCGCATGCTGGGGAACACCAGGTGGTTGCTCGGACGACTGCGCGACAGTCATATTCGGAGTCCTTGGAAGATCACGTGAGCGCCCTTTTTACTTTTGAGGTAGTCGAATTTGTACCTTGTGCTGCCGCTGAAGCTTTGTTTTCCTTTTTGTTGCAGCTCATTGTGAAGGAGGTTGCTCACCTAGCGGAGCAAGTCCTTGGCATGGGTCGACAGCATGTGCTGCTGGGAAATCGCCATCGCGTTGTCGAATGTTAGTTTTGGCTTCGTCTTTGTCTTCGTGAGATTTATGAATTCGATTGATGATACACCCTGTGCATTGTAGTTGAGGACAATGAACTACTTCGTTGTGCTGCTACACTCGAGAATACACTTGCCGCGGCAATGAAGAATCGCGACGAAGAAATCGCAGCACTGGAGGAGTCGTGAAAGCGAGAAGAGGATCTCCGCGCTCCCACTGCTGAGAGGGAGAAGTTGTTCGAGGAGCAACTCGATTGCCAAGTCCCTCTCAGGTATTCTTTTAGCTGAATTTTCGTTGCTCTTTGCTTCGACATCGTGTTATTATTCTAACACTTTTGTGTATGCATATGTCAGCGGCCTGAGCTTTGACGCCCAGTCTCTACGTCGCGCTGATCCATTGGCAGGCGCCGTCGCGATAGTCAAAGGCCACACTGTTTCCCTCCAGGAGACGCCGGGGAAGGCTAAGGATGTGCTCAGTTGCATCCGCGAGGATTTAACTCCCAAGCCTGGGCTGATCGACAACCTTGAAGACCTAGTGGAATTCCTCGCTGGAGGTATTCCCGCAGAATTCAAGAACTCGCAGCGGTCCATCGGCGCCACCATGGCACTCGCGATGGTCCAATCCCATGGTGTGGAGCTAGATCCCGCCGCTATTTCCGAGGCGATGCCTGTCAACGCCGGAGGCCAGCAGGTAGTGTTTGCTCCCTTCATTGGTAGCTACGCAAAATATGGTCCTCAACTTATTGATACAGTCGCCAAGTATTCCGAGGAGCGGCGGCGAGCGAAGGCGGCGAAGGCTGCGGCATCTAGGGCTACCACCGACAAGTCCGTGGCATTGAAAACTGCCACGGATGCGATGAAGTCCCCGAAGATAAATTCGAAGTCGAAGAAGCAAAATGCTCCTTAGTCTGTGTGTGTAATAGCTGTAGTGTTTAGCCTTTTGTTGGAACAATGCTTTTGTGGGAGTGTCCCTATCGAGACTTTGCTATGCTTGAATGCATTTATGCCTTTAGCAGTGTGTTCTTGGCTCCTCATTTGCTTTTGCTTGATTTGTGATAGGGTACGTCGAGTGGTCCTTTGAGTGATCCTCGTGATCCTCCGCCCACCGATGAAACCTTGGCGCAGCCGCGCTCAAAGGTGGAAGAGTTGTCATTTCTTTCACGACTGTGCGATCGCATTAAGAAATTGGAGCGTGAGTTGCCCATCCTCCGCGGTAGTGCAGATGTATGGAAGTCGAAGGCGGAGAAGGCCACTGTTCGTGAGAAGTATCTCTTGGAGGAAGTGGCGCAGCTAAGTGAGAAGTTCAAATGTTAGCTTTCTGCCCTCTCATCTTTTCTTTTAGTCAGTCGCGGCAATGCCTTGTCTTCACACTTTGCATTTTGCTTGGTGTAGCTGTTAGTCCTCGTCATCCACAGGATGAGAAGGACTGGGTTGCAATTCGACTGAATGACCTGACCCATGAGCAACTGCAGGCGAGTGGGTACTTTTGGGTGGACCACGATCATGCGATCGCGCTTGCGACCCTGTAGGATTGTGCTTCTCGAGTACTTCATTTTTTGAAGAAGGCACAGTTGTGCCTTAGGCATATTTATCAAACAATGTTTCCGCTGGACGCCATCCCTTCAAGCATGTTGGCTCTTTTGGCGAAGTTCCAAGATTTGAGTGCGGTTCGTGAGTGCGTGCGACAGCAGTTAGTAGCAGGTTCTAAGGCTGCATTGTCGCTGGTGCGACTGCATAGGCCAGATGTAGATGTTGTGTCTATTGCAGTTTGACCGCTGCCTCCGCCAGAAGGTATGACCTGGGACATGGTTCCGCACTATCAAGCGGTTGATCGGCCAGTAGAGGAGATTGTCAATTTCTTCGAGGAGCAAATGAACATTCTTATTTTGCAGCAGTAGCATGATTTGTATCCTGGACATAATTGTATAAGTGTTGTAAAGTTCGTATGCATATGTTGGATGTAATTAATACTCATTGATATGTGAAGAGCTTGCTAGCTTTTATATTTTGCGAGTGAATTGTACTCTACAGTTCCTTTTTGTTAGCCTGACTTATGTTATCTTAGCACCTTGCCAACTTATCAGGTGCGTTGCAGCTGGGTTGGTGTTTATCAAGGGTTCGATTGATGTTCTATCAACTATTTAGGATACTGCGATTTGTTCGTAGAACGAAAGTGTAAAGGGTGGCGCAGCCCCCGAGTGATAAGATTGCAAGAAAAATAAGGAAAACACAGAGTTTTGGGACACTTAGCTTTATTTATTCGCAGAATAGTATGAGGTACAATGTGTGGCTAAGTATCCTGGCTGAATAGCCTTATATGTAAATTAAAAAACGACTAGGGGTAGAAGCAATGCAGTTGCCCGATGTTCCAGGGGTTGGAGTATGCGACTCCTGTCTAGGCGCCACCTGGGATTACTTCTGTAATCACGTAAGGTACCTCCCAAGGGTACTCGAGCTTGAGATGTCCTTGTTGCTTTAGTCGCAGGACCAAGTCTCCTTCGATGAAGGATATGGGGCGTAGCCTTCTGCTATGGTAGTTGTGGAGGCTTTGCTGATAGATCGTTGATCTCTCCACTGCGATTTCTCATGCCTCGTCAAGGAGGTCGACGGAGTATTCGAGTGCGAGAGTGGACTCCTTCTCGCTGTATGTGACCACCCGTGGGGCTTTGTAGCGTACTTCTGCGGGTAGCACCGCTTCAGCACCGTGCACCATGAAGAACAGGGTGTATCCCGTGGCGCTGTTTGGAGTTGTGCGCAAGCTCCAGAGTACGGATTGAAGCTCATTTGGCCAGCATCCGGCAGCTTGTTCGAGTGTCCGGAGGAGTCATTTCTTGGTTTCGCCGCAGACGAGGCTGTTGGCCTTTTCGACTTGACCGTTGGTCTGTAGGTGAGCCATCGAGGCGTAGCTTATGTTGATTTCCAGGTTCTCGTAGAATTCCTGGAACTCCTTAGAGGTGAAGTTAGTCCCATTGTCCGTGACGATGCTGTGTGGCACTCCAAAGCGGTAGACAATGGACTCGAAGAACTTGATAACGCTGGCCCCTGATTGATTTGTCACCGGCAGGGCCTCGATCCACTTGGTGAATTTGTCGACTGCGACCAAGAGGTAGACGTAACCTCCTGGCGAGGATTTCGGGAGCTTGCCGACCATGTCGAGTCTCCATTGCACGTAGGGCTAAGCCAATGGTATTGGCCAGAGTTCTGCGACAGGTGCGTGGGGTTAATCCGCGAATCGTTGGCAAGCATTGCAGCGCTGGACGATGTCCTTGGCATCGCGCATGGTCGTGGGCCAGTAGACACTACAAGAAATCTAATGATACATGACCCTCCATATTGGTCACTGAAAGGTCATAGTTTTTAATTTGTGACCTTTTTGTGACCAAATACAGAAGGTCAAAAGCTGAGCATCACTAGTTAAACACCATGACCTTTTTCCTGTATTGGTCATAGACGTCTATGACCAATACAGTTGGTCATAGACTTTCTGCCCTGTCCACATCAGATCCTACGTCGCCGATCCTACGTGGTAAATCTGTGACTAATTCAAAAGGTCGTCGATCTGATTTAGCCTGGTCTAGTTTAATGCTTTATATGGGCCAAGCCCAACAATTCTAGCCTTTAAACACAGTCCACTTGGCTATTTTCAATCCAATTTTATTTATTTATTTGAAACACAGTCCACTTCTGTTTGGGCCTTGGCCTTTCCATTATCCATATATTTTTGGGCTTTGGCCTTATACGATCCATTTTTAGCTAATGTTTGAGACAATATTATTTGGGCCATGGCCCTTTTTATAGCCAAGAAAGGTCAACTCCCACCAATCAGTTTCGGACATATTTCAATTTGCACATTTGAAGACTCAATAATCAATCAAATCATCAAACATGCCAGATTTGTCTAATATTAAGCTCACTACATTACCATGATTACACAATACCTACCATCACTAGGAGAAGAACAAAAAACGGTTACGATTACAAGATAGCATCTTGGTTCACAACCAAGATAGTAAGGCATAAAAAGTAAGTAAGTTACAACAAGAAACGCACACATCAGAGCACAAGCTACACACAAGAAAGAAGAGCACTGCTCGGCTGCGTCGGCAGCCTGCGGTCCAGTTCTTTAGTGGCTCCTCTTGACAGCCTGCCATTGTTTGCTGCTACATGCTTCTTCAAAGGAACAAGTGAGTCTAGCATACATGGACCTGACATGGAATTAAGTGAAATATTAGCCTTGTATTGAAACAGGAACATGCAAACAATGCTACATGCTTCTTCAAAGGAACATGCAACTAATTATCTGATTGCGCATATGCTCTAGTATGCCTAGATGAGCTTATGTACACTCCAGCACGGTCATATACATTTTTATTTACTGACTAAACTACAGAAGAAGATATCAAACTATAGGGAGATACTAGATAGATACAGAAATTTGTCAATCTGCATGCAGAACCTACATGACATCACAGCAAGCAACACAAATAGGACTGGTGAAAGAGGAATGATGGATGCAGTACATAGACGTACATGCCAAGAAGACATGAACAACAACAATGCCAACTTCCAAGGAAGATGCATGAATCTTGACACCCTCCTAGCAGCAGTGAAGGAGCACAGAGTTACTCGAACAAGTGTTTCAATTTTTATTCAAAACAGTAGTTGTGCCTGAGAAGTAAATAGCAATTCTATGTATTGCAGATACTCAGGTGAAGAACACACTTATGGATAGCATATACTCGTATATAAAAGCAAAGTAAGACATGTACTATATATGTACACGGGCTGGCTTCCAAACAGATAAAATGAATCATGGAAACTGACTCTAGGGAATTGAGTCAACCGATGGAGGGGTCTATAGACATAGAAAAGCAAGTAGAGGCACAGGTAAGCATAAAAATTCCTACGCTGAACTAATTATGTATCATAAGTGATCCAATATAGTTGTCTTTTAAACAAGCATAAAATTGATTGAATATAGTAGTACTTTTATAGATGTGCTATCATGTGCTGGGAAAATAAGGATAAACTTTCAATTATAAGAGCATGCATGGAACTGGAACTGTATTTCTGTTACACCATTTCACTACTAGTACTACCGTTGTCTAGTATTAGTCATGTCGCCATTCAATTTTGTAACACCTTATATAGGATCTATGGGTTGCAAAGAAGTTCCCATAATAAGAGGAAGATCACCATCTCTAGTATAATATCAGAATAAAATAGAAGCAATAAGGTAAGAAGCACAAAAATATTCTATAGGTGACTTCCAGAATGCCGTCTTCGTTCTAGGAGGGGTCAAATTTGTCAATCTTCATGTTGTTGGCACTGCTCCTCCCGTGGTAATAGCCGACCCTGTGAGAGAATAATAAAAGAGAGGGATCAGAGAGAGATCAGAAAATATGCGTGACCCAACAAAATCAATAGAGGTGACCATCAGAAGCGCTAACTAAGCAGAAAATTCAGGATGGCAAACAAGCATCTATCTCTATGTTGGAAAGATCTAGCTAGCACTAGCAAACATCCATGTGGAACACCACATGTTAACCTAGCAAGTATACTCCTAGCCATCGAGTAGCAAAGATAGCATGAGAAACCATTATGTATTATATACTAATATTAGAGTATATAATATCCCTTGTTTAATATTCCCAAAGTTATCAACTAGAGCAAAGATGCACTACACAAATGCCTATCATCAAGCAGAGCTGCACTACACTTCCTAGAGAACAGCTATAATTACTTATTGAGTATATATAGTCCTTGGAGTACATAGTAGCATAGCACCAGCTCTATGATACATTGCAAATGTATCTATAATTTTTGATGTTCCATGCTTAGTTTTATCCACTTTCTTGTGTTTTTTCCACACTTTGGAGTACTTTTCATATGATTTCTTGGACTAACCTATTAACAAGAGCCACAGTGCCAGCTGCCTGTTTTCTGCTGTTTTTGGTTCCAGGAAAGTCAGACAATGAACATTCTTGGAATTGGACGGGACAAAAGCCAAAGTGCCTATTTTTCCGAAAGTCATCAGATGCCAGAATACGAGACGGAGAGGGGCCAGAGGCCGGCCACACCACCTAGCCACGTGGCCAGGCTTGGCCCGCGCCAGGGGGTGGTGTGGTGGCCCCTGGCACCCCCTCGGCCTCCCCTTCCGACTATAAGATGCCCTCAGGACGAAAACCCTAAGGGCCCGATCAAAAATCCACGAAAGAGTGCATCAGAGTCATCTCCATCCCTAGATCGGGAGGGATCTGAAGCTCTTCCGCACCGCCGAGGGGAATTCACCCTGGAGGCCTTCTTCATCACCATGCAAGCCTCTGGTTTGATGCGTGAGTAGTTCATCCTTGGACTATGGATCCCTGTAGTAGCTAGATGGCTGGTTCTCCTCCTTTGTGCTTTCATGTCTAGATCTTGTGAGCTCCGTTCATGATCAAGATCATCTATTTGTAATTCTGCATGTTGTGTTTGCGGGGATCCGATGCATATTGAGATGCTATTTCAGATTGATTATTGATTCTATCATGTCTTTGTTATTTGTGATCTTGCATGCTTTCTGTTGTTAGTAGCTATCTTGGCCAAGTAGATGCTAGCAACTCCAAGAGTTAGTATTTATGCTCGATAGTGGGTTATGCCTCTGGTAATCTAGGGAATTGACAGAAATCTCTAAGGTACTAGATGTGTTGTTGCTACTAGGGACAAAAACAACAATCCTTTGTTCATAGAACAATCGTATTGTTTACTTTACACATAGTTCGTAAAGTAATAATCTGTTGCTTGCAACTTAATACTAGAGGGGGTTCGGATGATAACTTGAAGGTGGATTATTAGTAATAGATGCAGTTGGATGGCGGTCTATGTATAATGTTGTAATGCCCAATCAAGTCTCAAAGGAGTCAAGAATTAGTATATGCATGTATTGCTTTCTCGATGTTTGTCAATTTCCTCTCTGTAATTTGTTCACCCAGCATGTTATCTATCTTAAGGAGAACCACCTCTAGTGAACTATGGATCCTGGTCCTTTGTCTTTACATACAATCTATAAACTGTTTACTGCTTTGTGTTTACTTTCTGCAAACTATTTCTTCTTTCCATTCGATACGTTTAATCCTTTGTTTTCCGCAAAACATGGTGAGGTTGACAACCTCATCGCAAGTTGGGGACAAAGTTCTGTGGTTGTGTTGTGCAGGTCTGCACGTTTCTACTAGCACCTGTAGTGCGCGCTGCCAAATCTCATCTAGTAACACCTTTGGGGTGTTTCCTTGCTCCTACTGGTTCGATTAAACCTTGGTTTCATAACTGAGGGAAACTTGTTGCTCTGCTCATCATACCTTCCTCTTGGGGTTCCCAACAAGCTCTACATCAACACCGCTCCAGCATTTTTCTGGCACCATACACAGAGCAATCAAGCATTTTTCTGGCGCCGTTGCCGGGGAGTCAAGGACATCTTCACAAGGGGAGTCCCTCATAACCAATCTCTTTACTTTGTTATTTTTGTTTTGCTTAGTTTTTTGCTTTGTTTGCTTGTTTCTTTATCAAAAACACACAAAAATTAGTCTTACTAGTTTGCTTTCTTATTTGAAAACACAAAAAAATTAAGTCTCCTTTAGTTGTTGCCTCTTCCTTAGCTCACCATGTTGATCCCTAAATTCACCTTGAAAGACCTTTCAATTGGTAGTGGTTCTATAATTGGGAAAGATAATATTGAAGAATTTTTTAATCATGTTAGTAAGCATGAAGATACTGAAGATAGATCCCTTGCAGAACGTGCTCCAAACTATGAGATTGCTATAGCTTCTTTAATTCACATGTTAGAAGCTAGGTTTGTTAACCTCAACCCCTTAATACAAGTTATGTTTCTTAAGCTTAAAGAAATTGAGGACCCTAAAAAGAGGGATTTTATTCTAGAAACTTTGTTTAAGGAGTTCTATGATGTTGCCAAGGAAGCTAGGAAAGTCTTTGAATGTTTCAATATGCTAGGCTCATGTGTAGATGTTGTTGGTACACGAGAAAATATGAACAAAATCGAACCTAATGGGGAGGAACCTAAGATACCAATACCCTTTAAACAAGTAGCAATACATGATGCCATAGAAAAGAATCTTGATTGGATTGTTCCTGCAAACCCTTTTTATGAGAATAGTGAACCTAAGAGCATTGAGAGAGGATCCTATAGAACTTATTTGGATGATATACCTTGCTTTGTTGAAAATATTTCTGGTATTGATCTTAATGCTTCTTTATTTGAGAACACTTGATTCTTTCTTGCTTCTTATGCCTAACTTAAAGGCGTTAAAGAAAAGTACTTATTGGGAGATAACCCAAAAGTTTTAGATGAGCCTTGAAAGTTATTACCTCTGTAATAACCACTCCTTATCCTTTTTATTTTCTTTTTGTGCCCAGAGTAACCTCTAATGAGAGAGAAGTAATGATTGGGAAGTTGTTGTTCCGAAACAGATTTCTGTGCTTTACCATAAAAATTCGTGTAAAATCTCTGAACGTCTTTTTGAGGCGTGAATTTTTGTGCTTCTGCCCCAGGTTGTTATATAACTTTCGTTAGTTCAACACTTTTTTATTTGAGAAACAGAAGGTCTTCGAAAAAATTTGTCTTTACCTGCTGGTCTGTTTTGACAGATTTCTGCCATTTTCTGCATTTGCTTCTTGTTGGTTCCTTTTTGAGTTCTTTTGGGGAACTGAGATTTTTGAGGGAAGTACTACAGTAGCTAGTGTTCTAATGGAAGTTTTATTTGGTGTTAGAACTTAACATTAAGACTTATTATCTTGAGTGCACTAATGTTGCTAATAAAAATTGTGTGAAGTTTTGTATGAAGGAAAAATTTCAGGTGTATGGAAAGAATGAGTAATGAGATGAAGGATGGACTAAAGCTCAAGCTTGGGGATGCCACGCATGTCACCCCAAGAAATATCCCAGAAGTACAAGCGTCAAAGCTTGGGGATGCCCAAGGCATCCCCTTCTTCATCAATAAAAATCCCTGGTTTCTTCCAAACGCTTCATTTTTATTGTTTCATGCACAGTTTTGTTGTTCTTGGAGCGTCTTCTTTTTTGTTTTCGTTTTCGTTTTGGTTTTTAGTTTGATTTGGTTTGCTTAGTTTTATGAATAAATTGGTTGCACCCCCTCTTTCATACATTGGTTTGCAAATAGTTTGGTTTGGTTTGGAAAAGAGTAGTAAAGTTCAAGCTTATGTGGTAAAAAGAGCTCGTTTTTGACTGTGGCCTATGCTTTGTCATGCCATGCTTGATATTGTTTTGGCTTTATGGTTAGTATTCTTTGCTGTAGCATGACTTGTTATAAACAATTGAGATTGCTTAATGTGCCTTGGATGAATCATGCGTTGTTTTAGCATATTAAAGCATAGTATAGTGGTATTCCCCTTTGATGCTTTATTTGGGTTAACTTGGCGCATGCTCACACCATGTTATGACTATCTCAAGCCACCATATCCTTTATGATCCTTTAGTTTTCAACTTGTAGTGTCACTTTATGCTTTGATCAATGATGTTTTTTCGCTCTGCATGATTATGGCCATTATTGCTCTCTTAGTTTGTCGCTCCCTGTCTTTTGCTAGCCTCCACAACCAAGTATGAGTTCCACTCATGCATCCAACTCCCTAAACCAAGTTATTCCAAAGAGTCCACCATACCTACCTACTAGCTTATGCTATTCCAAGTATATTCATGCTTTTGTTTACCTTCCAAATTAAACTTGTTATGAGAAAACTAGTGATTAAAGCTCTCACGAACTTGATGGCACATTTTACTTTTCTTGCCCTTAATAAACTTGAACCATTGTGTCGTCTATGTTGTATATGCTTGCACTTATTTGTTGGGAATTAGCAGAACCATGCTTTCATGGGGAACGCTTTCAATATTGCACTTGGTACTTGTACCTAGTTGATATCATGCTCTTTTGCATATGGATGTCGTCGGTGTGAAATGAAAGGGGAGCTTGTAAGTCCATGGAGTTATGTATATGTGTTAGAGAAACGCCTGGGCCGCTGGTCTAATCCATGCTGACATGGTGGAAACCTGCAGCGTAACCATAATGAGCTATCTATGAAGCATTCTTCTTATAAAAAAAGAGTCCTATATTGAGAAAAAAGAGAAAAGAGAAAAAAAAGAGATTATGCAAAGAGGAAAGAGAGAAAAAAGCACCATATTCCCATGGTAAATAAGAAGAATGCTGAGATGCTCGTTGTCTGCTTGCCTTGTCATTTTGATATGGGGATTCTTCTGTATCATCGGGCAAGGGGTACCTCGTTGGCGGTTCTCTATGATACACATGTACTTACAATGAAAAGAACTTACCAGTGACTAAACTTGAGTAGCATGAGGAGCGGCCCTCGTATACAAGGGACATGAGATTTCTAACTTATACTTCGTCAAGCATGTACACCATAGTTTGTTCACTTTAACCTTAATCACTTCAAGATGCTTATGATAGGGGCAATGAGAGCTGAAAGCTATAAGTACCATAATTTTTGGAAGCTCTTTATGAGACTTGAATCCCTAATTCCTTTTATAAAAAGGCCTTTCTTCCACCATTATATTGAGTCTCCACCTTCTACCTTTATGCACCTACTTTGAGAGCATAGTGGCCATTCTTAGTTCTATGTGCATTGTCCCAAGACTAGTTGATTGATGCATAACTTGATATTGCTTGTTTTAAACTATTGTATCTAGTCACTCTTATGAACTTTGAAGGTGTCCTACGGATTTATATTTGCTACTCTATGAGGGACAAGCTGAATACTATTATGCTATGTTTTCTTTATGTGAAACAAACAAACGTCTTGCAAAGCATTGTTATTCATGAATCTTTTGTTTGTGCCTTTTCATGTTGCATCATAGTTTCTTTGTCTTATTGCTAGAACTTTGTCTTTCATGTTATGATTGAAGTACTATGATCCCAGCTTTGAATGTTTTGCAAATACCTTGATCAAGTCTTTGATGGTGCATCTCACCTCAAAAATTATTATTTCTTTTTATCACTTACCTACTCGAGGACGAGCAGGAGTTAAGCTTGGGGATGTTGATACATTCAAATGTATCTATAATTTTTGATGTTCCATGCTTAGTTTTATCCACTTTCTTATGTTTTGTCCACACTTTGGAGTACTTTTCATATGATTTCTTGGACTAACCTAAGAAGAGCCCAGATTATGGCCTGCACATTTTCTGCTGTTTTTGGTTCCAGGAAAGTCAGAAAATGAATATTCTCGGAATTGGACGGGACAAAAGCCAAAGTGCCTATTTTTCGAAAGTCATCAGATGCCAGAATACGAGATGGAGAGGGGCCAGAGGCCAGCCACACCACCTGGCTGTACGGGCAGGCTTGGCCCGGGCCAGGGGGTGGTGTGGTGGCCCCTCGTGCTCCCCTTAGACTATAAGATGCCCTCCTCGGGCCGAAAACCCTAAGGGCCGATCAAAATTCACGAATTAGTTTAGAGCCGCGTCATCTCCATCCCTAGATCGGGAGGGATCAAGCTCTTCCACCACTCTCGGAGAGAATTCACCACGAGGCCTTCTTCATCACCATGCAAGCCTCCGGTGTGATGCATGAGTAGTTTATCCTTGGACTACGGATCCATGTAGTAGCTAGATGGCTGGTTCTCCTCCTTTGTGCTTTCATGTCTAGATCTTTTGAGCTCCGTTCATGATCAAGATCATCTATTTGTAATTCTGCATGTTGTGTTTGCGGAGATCCGATGGATATTGAGATGCTATTTCAGATTTATTATTGATTTTATCATGTCTTTGTTATTTGTGATCTTGCATGCTTTCCGTTGTTAGTAGCTATCTTGGCCAAGTAGATGCTAGCAACTCCAAGAGTTAGTATTTATGCTCAATAGTGGGTTCATGCCTGTGGTCATCTGGGGAAGTGACAGAAATCTCTAAGGTACTTGATGTGTTGTTGCTACTAGGGAGAAAACAACAATCCTTTGTTCATCGAACAATCGTATTGTTTATTTTACACGCAGTTTGTAAAGCAATAATCTGTTGCTTGTAACTTAATACTAGAGGGGGTTCGGATGATAACCTGAAGGTGGATTACTAGTCATAGATGCAGTTGGATGGCGGTCTATGTATAATGTTGTAATGCGCAATCAAGTCTCAAAGGAGTCAAGATGATTAGTATATGTATGTATTGCTTTCTCGATGTTTGTAAATTGCCCTGCTGTAATTTGTTCACCCAGCATGTTATCTATCTTAAGGAGAGCCACCTCTAGTGAACTATGGATCCCGGTCCTTTTTATTTACATACAATCTATAAGCATTTCTGCTTTGTGTTTACTTTCGCAAACTATTTCTTCTTTCCATTCGATACGTTTAATCCTTTGTTTTCCATAAAACACGGTGAGATTGACAACCTCGCCATGAAGTTGGCGACAAAGTTACGTGGTTGTGTTGTGCAGGTCTCCACGTTGCTACTAGCAGTAGTGCATACCAAAGCTCAGCTAGTAACACCTTTGGGGTGTTTCCTTGCTCCTACTGGTTCGATTAAACCTTGGTTTCATAACTGAGGGAAACGTGCTGCTGTGCTCATCATACCTTCCTCTTGGGGTTCCCAACGAGCTCTACATCAACACCGCTCCAGCATTTTTCTAGCGCCATACACAGAGCCATCACTCTGCATCAGATTAGCTGCTCTTCCTATGGACTACTACAAAATCTAGCTGCTCTTCCTATAGACTACTACACAATCTAGCTACAAAATTTAACTGCTCTTCCTATACACTACTACACAATCTAGCACCAGCTCTGCATCAGATTACTTATGTTGGCTTTCAGTTCATGTATGCAGTCAAGACAGAATTTTATAGAACACAAAGTTGTGTGTTACTGATGATGGCTTTCAGTTCACGTCTGTACAACATCAGTGAATCAATCATAAAAACCCTAGAACGAGAACGAGATAGACAGTAGGCATCATGTATGATTACCTTGTGCCTCCTTTTCTTGGACCTTGGAGATTCATTGCAACGACAACCAAGATCAGAGAAGGAGGAGTGGCCACCAGGATCGGAGGAGGAGGAGAGCACCTCATAGGAGAGCACCCACCGCGGGATCTCTAGCGCAAAGACCCCTCTAGCGACTAACGCCACATTGGATAGCCGGGAAGAGCGCCGGCACGGAGGGGTGTCGACGAAGGGGTGAGGCGCAACAAGGACATTCCAACCTCGTCCACAAAGTTATCGGTGTAGAATTCCTGTAGTAGACCGTTGCACCCGGTGGTGGCTGCAGAGAGAGACCCCGGCTGGCGCCGTTCACGGTCGTCCGTGCGGAGGAGCTATTGGTGCCGCTCGTGGTCGTCCGTGCGGAGGCGCCGCTCGCGGTTTTCCATGCAGAGGCTCCCCTCGCGGTCATCCATTACGGGGTTGCTAGCAGATCTTGTGGGGAGGGAGGAGCAGATCTCAGGGTCGGTGCCCTTGGAGGCGAGTCGATGCGTCTACTTTGGTGGCGGCCGGCGAGGCATCTATGCGGTTCTGCTATGGATCTAGGTCAGCCACGGGGTAGGGCGGTGAGATGGAGGGAGGCACTGGCGGGATTAGGGTTTGGGTGCTTGCGAATGAGGAAGAAGTGATGGCGGGGTCGGGCGCGTGAGGGGATTAATATTCCCAAAGTTATCAACTAGAGCAAAGATGCACTACAAAAATGCCTATCATCAAGCAAAGATGCACTACACTTCCTAGAGAACAGCTATAGTTACTTATTGAGTATATATAGTCCTTGGAGTACATAGTAGCATAGCACCAGCTCTGCATCAGCTTAGCTGCTCTTCCTATAGACTACTACACAATCTAGATGCTCTTCCTATAGACTACTACACAATCTAGCTACAAAATTTACCTGCTCTTCCTATAGACTACTACACAATCTAGCTACAAAATTTAGCTGCTCTTCCTATACACTACTACACAATCTAGCACCAGCTCTGCATGAGATTACTTATGATGGCTTTCAGTTCACGTATGCAGTCAAGACAGAATTTTATAGAACACAAATATGTGTGTTACTGATGATGTCTTTCAGTTCATGTATGTACAATATCAGCGAATCAATCATAAAAACCCTAGAACGAGAACGAGATAGACAGTAGGCATCATGTATGATTACCTTGTGCCTCCTTTGCTTGGACCTTGGAGATTCATTGCAACGTCAACCGGGATCAGAGGAGGAGCAGTGGCCACCAGGATCGGAGGAGGAGGAGAGCACCTCATAGGAGAGCACCCACCACAAGATTTCTAGCTCAGAGACCCCTTTAGGGACTGACGCCACATCAGACAGCCGGGAAGAGCGCCGGCACGAATGGGTGTCGATGAAGGGGGCGAGGCGCAACAAGGACATTCCAACCTAGTCCACGAAGTTATCGGTGTAGAATTCATGTAGTGGACCATCGCACCCGGTGGTGGCTGTAGAGAGAGACCCCGGCTAGCGCCGCTCACGGTCGTCCGTGCGGAGGAGCTACGGTCAGCTTCATGATCGTCCGTCTGAGCGCCGCTTGATTGTCCATGCGGAGGCGCCGCTCACGGTCATCCATTACAGGATTGCTAGCAGATCTTGTGGGGAGGGAGGAGCAGATCTCGGGGTCGGTGCCCTTGGAGGCGAGTCGATGCGGCTACTTTGGGGGCGGCCGACAAGGCATCTGTGCGGTTCCACTATGGATCTAGGTCAGCCACGGGGTAGGGCGGTGCGATGGAGGGAGGCACTGATGTGCTCGTCGTTCGACGTAGAGCTCGTTGGGAACCCCAAGAGGAAGGTATGATGAGCACAACAGCAAGTTTCCCTCAATTATGAAACCAAGGTTTAATCGAACCAGTAGGAGCAAGGAAACACCCCAAAGGTGTTACTAGCTGAGCTTTGGCAGGGCACACTACCGGTGCTAGTAGCAACGTGGAGACCTGCACAACACAACCACAAAACTTTCTCCCCAACTTGCGATGAGGTTGTCAATCTCACCGTGTTTTGTGGAAAACAAAGGATAAACGTATCGAATGGAAATAAGTAAAAGTTTGTAGAAAGTAAACACAAAGCAGAAACAGTTTATAGATTGTATGTAAAGAAAAGGACCGGGATCCATAGTTCACTAGAGGTGGCTCTCCTTAAGATAGATAACATGTTGGGTGAACAAATTACAGCGGGGCAATTGACAAACACCGAGAAAGCAATACATGCATATACTAATCATCTTGACTCCTTTGAGACTTGATTGGGCATTACAACATAATACATAGACTGCCATCCAACTGCATCTATGACTAAATCCACCTTCAGGTTATCATCCAAACCCCCTCTAGTATTAAGTTGCAAGCAACAGATTATTGCTTTACGAACTGCGTGTAAAGTAAACAATACGATTGTTCTATGAACAAAGTATTGTTGTTTTCTCCCTAGTAGCAACATCACATCTAGTACCTTAGAGATTTCTGTCACTTCCCCAGATTACCAGAGGCATGAACCCACTATCGAGCATAAATACTAACTCTTGGAGTTGCTAGCATCTACTTGGCCAAGATAGCTACTAACAACGAAAAGCATGCAAGATCACAAATAACAAAGACATGATAGAATCAATAATCAATCTGAAATAGCATCTCAATATCCATCGGATCCCCGCAAACACAACATGCATGATTACAAATAGATGATCTTGATCATGAATGGAGCTCACAAGATCTAAACATGAAAGCACAAAGGAGGAGAACCAGCCATCTAGCTACTACATGGATCCGTAGTCCAAGGATGAACTACTCACGCATCACACCGGAGGCTTGCATGGTGATGAAGAAGGCCTCGAGGGTGAATTCCCCTCTCCGACAGGGTGCCGGGAAGAACTTTAGATCCTTCCCGATCTAGGGATGGAGATGACGGCGGCTACAGACTCTTTCGTGGATTTTTGATCGGGTACTTAGGGTTTTCGTCCCGAGGGCAATATATAGGCGGAAGGAGAGGCCAAGGGGGTGCAAGGAGCCACCACACCACCCCCTGGTGCGGGACCAGCCTGGCCGCGCGGCTAGGTGGTGTGGCCGGCCCTTGGCCCTTCTCCATCTCGTATTCTGGCACTTGATCCCTTCCGGAAAAATAGGCACTTTGGCTTTTGTCCCGTCCAATTCCGAGAATATTCATTTTCTGACTTTCCTGGAACCAAAAACAGCAGAAAACATGCAGCTGGCACTGTGGCTCTTGTTAATAGATTAGTCCAAGAAATCATATGAAAAGTAATCCAAAGTTGGAACAAAACACAAGAAAGCGGATAAAACCAAGCATGGAACATCAAAAATTATAGATACATTTGCAATGTATCAACATCCCCAAGCTTAACTCCTGCTCGTCCTCGAGTATGTAAGTGATAAAAAGAAAGAATAATTTTTGAGGTGACATGCACCATCAAAGACTTGATCAAAGTATTTGCAAAACATTCAAAGCTGGGATCATAGTACTTCAATCATAACATGAAAGACAAAGTTCTAGCAATAAGCAAAGAAACTATGATGCAACATGAAAAGGCACAAACAAAAGATTCATGAATAACATGCTTTGCAAGACGTTTGTTTGTTTCACATAAAGAAAACATATCATAATAGTATTCAGCTTGTCCCTCAATAGAGTAGCAAATATAAATGCATAGGACACCTTCAAAGTTCATAAGAGTGACTAGATACAATAGTTTAAAACAGGCAATATCAAGTTATGCATCAATCAACTAGTCTTGGGACAATGCACATAGAACTAAGAATGGCCACTATGCTCTCAAATTAGGTGCATAAAGATAGAAGGTGGAGACCCAATATAATGGTGGAAGAAAGGCCTTTTGTAAAAGGAAGTAGGGATTCAAGTCTCATAAAGAGCTTCCAAAAATTATGGTACTTATAGCTTTCAGCTCTCATTGCCCCTATCATAAGCATCTTGAAGGTGATTAAGGTTAAAGTGACACAACTAAGAGGATATGCTTGACAAGTTATAAACCAAAATCTCATGCCCCTTACTTACGAAGACCGATCCTCATGCTACTCAACTTCAGTCATGAGTAAGCTCTTGTCATTGTAAGTATATGTGTATCCTTAAGAACCGCCAACGGGGTACCCCTTGCACATGATACGGGAGCTTTCCCATAATCAAAATGACAAGGCAAGCAGACAATGAGCATCTCAACGATCTTTTTATTTGTTATTTGCATAGGTTTTTATTGAGGATGCTTCATAGAGTGCTCATTATGGTGATGCTGCAAGTTTCCACCATGATTAGGCATGGCTTAGGCTAGCGGCCTAGGCGTTTCTCTAACACACATACAAACTCCATGATCTTACAAGTTCCATTTTTATTTCACACCGCCGGGATCCGTAAGCAAAAGAACATGATATCAACAGGGTACAAAGTACAAGTGCAATGTTGAAATCCTTCCCCATGGTACATGGTTCTGCTAATTTCAACTTATAAAGCGCAAGCATATACGCAACAAAGGAGGACCCAATGGTTCAAGTTTATTAGAGGCAAAAAAGTAAAGTGTGCCATCAAGTTCGTGAGAGCTTTAATCACTAGTTTTCTCATAACAAGTGGAAGGTAAACAAAAGCATGAATATACTTGGAAAAGCATAAGATAGTAGGTAGGTATGGTGGACTCTTTGGAATAACTTGGTTTAGGGAGTTGGATGCATGAGTGGAACTCATACTTAGTTGTGGAGGCTAGCAAAAGACTGGGAGCGACAAACTAAGAGAGCAATAATGGCCATAATCATGCAGAGCGACAAAACATCAATGATCAAAGCATAAAGTGATAATACAAGTTGAAAACTAAAGGATCATAAAGGCTATGGTGACTTGAGACAGTCATAACATGGTGTGAGCATGCGCCAAGTCAACCCAAATAAAGCATCAAAGGAGAATACCACTATACTATGCTTTAATATGCTAAAACGACGCATGATTCATCCAAGGCACATTAAGCAATCTCAATTGTTTATAATAAGTCATGCTACAGCAAAGAATACTAAGCATAAAGCCAAAACAATATCAAGCATGGCATGACAAAGCATAGTCTACAGTCAAAAATGAGCTCTTTTTACCACATAAGTACGAACTTTCCTACTCTTTTCCAAACCAAACCAAACCAAACTATTTGCAAACCAATGTATGAAAGAGAGGGTCCAACCAATTTATTCAGAAAACTAAGCAAACCAAGAAAACTAAAAACCAAAACGAAAACGAAAAAGAATACGCTCCAAGAAAAACACAACTGTGCATGAAACAATAAAAATGAAGCGTTTGGAAGGAACCTGGAATTTTTATTGATGAAGAAGGGGATGCCTTGGGCATCCCCAAGCTTTGACACTTATACTTCTTGGATATTTATTGGGGTGACACGCGTGGCATCCCCAAGCTTGAGCTTTAATCCATCCTTCATCTCATTACTCATTCCTTCCATACACCCAAAAATTTTCCTTCATACAAAACTTCACACAATCTCATTAGCAACATTAGTGCACTTAAGATAAATAAGTATTAAGGTTCAGTTCTAACACCAAATAAACTTCCATTAGAATACTAGCTACTGTAGAACTTCCCTCAAAAAGCTCAATTCCCCAAAAGAACTCAAGAAGGAACCCACAAGAAGCAAATGCAGAAAATGGCAGAAATCTGTCAAAACAGACCAACAGGTAAAGATGATTTTTTTCGAAGACCTTCTGTTGCTCAAATCAAAAAGTGTTGAACTAACGAAAGTTATATAACAACCTGGGGCAGAAGCACAAACAATTACAGCTCAATCCGACATACAGAGCTCTCTCACGAATTTTTACGGTGAAGCACAAGAATTTGTTTCGGGATAACAACTTTCCCAATCATTAAATTCACTCTCATTAGAGGTTACTCTTGGCACAAAAAGCAAATAAAAAGGATAAGGAGCGGTTATTTCTGAAGTAATAACTTCCAAGAATCATCTAAAACTTTTGGGTTATCTCCCAATAAGTACTTTTCTTTAACGCCTTTAAGTTAGGCATAAGAAGCAAAGAAAGAATCAAGTGTTCTCAAATGAACAAGCATTAAGAACAAATTTTGTTTTCATAGGAGAAGCAAAAGAAATCTTTTCTCTCTTTTTCGGGAAGTTTTCTATAACTTTCTTGAGTGGGAGTTGATATTTAATGGTGCCTTCTTTCATATCAATGATGGCACCAAAAGTTATAAGAAAAGGTCTTCCCAAAGTAATAGGACAAGAAGCATTGTATTCAACATCCAAAACATAGAAATCAACGGGGACATAGGAATTGTTAACCATAATAAGAACATCATTAAGACTCCCCATGAGTTTCTTTTTAGCATTAGCATCAAGTGGGGCATTCAAATAACAACCTTCAAGAGGAGGCAAATCAAGCATATCATAAATCCTTCTAGGCATAATAGAAACACTACTATCAAGATCACACAAAGCTTTGAAATCAAAGTCATTCACTTTCATATTAATGATGGGTTCCCAACCATACTCTTGTTTTATAGGAATAGAAGCTTTATGTTTCATCTTTTCTTCTTTAATCTTTATGAGAGCATCAGTAATGTGTTTTGTAAAAGCCATGTTCATAGCACTAGCATTAGGACTTTTAGCAAGCTTTTGTAGGAACTTAATAACTTCAGAGATATTGCAACCATCAAGATCAAAATCAACTTTATCATCTAAAGTAGTAGAACTATTACTAGCCTCAACATTAGTGGTGGTGATAGTAGAAACACTAATGTTTCTAGCAATTTCATCTTCTCTTTCCCACTTAGCATGTAATTCAGCTAATAGTGTAACATTTTCATCAATTCTTACTTGTATGGCATTAGTAGCTGCAAAGGGATTATCATTAGTTTCAGGTTTAGCAGCCATTTTATTAATCAATGAAAATTGAGCTTCAGACAAAGATGATATATCTCTTTCAGCATTAGAGAGTTTCAATTGTAAACTAGGAATTTCCCTATTTAGACTCTCAAGTTGATGGCTAATGTTCTTCAATATGGTGGATTGTTCCTCCATAGTTTTAGTAAATAGTTTATTTTGCTCATATTGCATTTGCATGAAGTTTTTAGTGGCTCTTTCAACTTCTAAAATTCTTCCTTCACTAGGTAATCCAGGTTTACCATTATAGCCATAAGTATTATTAGGAGGGTAGGGCCTATAATTGTTGTTACCATAAGCATTATTGCCAAAATTGTTGTTTCTTATGAAGTTCACATCAACTTGCTCTTCTTGAGCAACCAAACAAGCTAGAGGAACATTATTTGGATCAATATGGGCTTTCCCATTAACAAGCATAGACATAATTATATCAATCTGATCACTCAAGGAGGAGGTTTCCTCAACAGAATTTACCTTCTTACCTTGTGGAGCTCTCTCAGTATGCCATTCAGAATAATTAACCATCATATTGTCCAGAAGTTTTGTTGCAGCACCCAAAGTGATGGTCATAAAGGTACCTCCAGCAGCAGAATCCAATAGGTTCCTTGAAAAATAGTTCAATCCTGCATAAAAAGTTTGGATGATCATCCAAGCAGTCAGTCCATGAGTGGGACAATTCTTTACTAAAGATTTCATTCTTTCCCAAGCTTGAGCAACATGATCATTATCAAGTTGTTTAAACTTCATTATTTCACTTCTCATAGATATAATCTTAGCAGGAGGATAGTATTTTCCAATAAAAGCATCTTTGCACTTAGTCCAAGAATCAATACTATTCCTAGTTAAGAAATTCAACCATTCTTTAGCTTTTCCTCTCAAAGAGAAAGGAAACAATTTCAGCTTAATAATATCAGCATCTATATCCCTATGATTTTGCATCTCACAAAGTTCAACAAAGTTATTTAGATGGGAAGCAGCATCTTCATTACCAATACCAGAAAATTGTTCTCTCATAACAAGATTGAGCAAAGCAGGTTTTATCTCAAAGAAAGTATTTTCAGCCACAGGTGGAGCAATAGTGTGCTCATAAAATCATTGTTGTTGGTGCTAGTGAAGTCACACAACTTAGTGTTTTCAAGGGTAGTCATTTTTTTTGGGTTTTCAAATAAGAAAGCAAACTTGTAAAACTAATTTTTTTTGTGTTTTTGAATAACAAAACAAGCAAACAAGGAAAAAAGAAAACTAAGAAAACGAAAACAACAAAGTAAAAAGATTGGTTATGAGGGACTCCCCTTGTGAAGATGTCCTTGACTCCCCGGCAACAACGACAGATAATCTTTGATGTGCTCGTCGTTCGACGTAGAGCTTGTTGGGAACCCTAAGAGGAAGGTATGATGAGCACAGCAGCAAGTTTCCCTCAGTTATGAAACCAAGGTTTAATCGAACCAGTAGGAGCAAGGAAACACCCCAAAGGTGTTACTAGCTGAGCTTTGGCAGGGCACACTACCAGTGCTAGTAGCAACGTGGAGACCTGCACAACACAACCACAAAACTTTGTCCCCAACTTGCGATCAGGTTGTCAATCTCACCGTGTTTTGCAGAAAACAAAGGATTAAACGTATCGAATGGAAAGAAGTAAAAGTTTGCAGAAAGTAAACACAAAGCAGAAACAGTTTATAGATTATATGTAAAGAAAAGGACCAGGATCCATAGTTCACTAGAGGTGGCTCTCCTTAAGGTAGATAACATGCTGGGTGAACAAATTACAGTGGGGCAATTGACAAACACCGAGAAAGCAATACATGCATATACTAATCATCTTGACTCCTTTGAGACTTGATTGGGCATTACAACATAATACATAGACCGCCATCCAACTGCATCTATGACTAATAATTCACCTTCAGGTTATCATCCGAACCCCCTCCAGTATTAAGTTGCAAGCAACAGATTATTGCTTTACGAACTGGGTGTAAAGTGAACAATATGATTGTTCTATGAACAAAGGATTGTTGTTTTCTCCCTAGTAGCAACAGCACATCTAGTACCTTAGAGATTTCTATCACTTCCCCATATTACCAGAGGCATGAACCCACTATCGAGCATAAATACTAACTCTTGGAGTTGCTAGCATCTACTTGGCCAAGATAGCTACTAACAACGGAAAGCATGCAAGATCACAAATAACAAAGACATGATAGAATCAATAATCAATCTGAAATAGCATCTCAATATCCATCAGATCCCTGCAAACACAACATGCAGAATTAGAAATAGTTGATCTTGATCATGAACGGAGCTCACAAGATCTAGACATGAAAGCACAAAGGAGGAGAACCGGCCATCTAGCTACTACATGGATCCATAGTCCAAGGATGAACTACTCACGCATCACACCGGAGGCTTGCATGGTGATGAAGAAGGCCTCCAGGGTGAATTCCCCTCTCCGGCAGGGTGCCAGGAAGAGCTTCAGATCCCTCCCGATCTAGGGATGGAGATGACAGCGGCTATAGACTCTTTTGTGGATTTTTGATTGGGCCCTTAGGGTTTTCGTCCTGAGGGCATCTTATAGTCGGAAGGGGAGGCCGAGGGGATGCCATGGGCCACCACACCATCCCCTGGCGCGGGCCAAGCCTGGCCGCGCGGCCAGGTGGTGTGGCCGGCTTCTGGCCCCTCTCCGTCTCATATTCTGGCATCTGATGACTTCCGGAAAAATAGGCACTTTGGCTTTTGTCCCGTCCAATTCCGTGAATATTCATTTCCTAACTTTCCTGGAACCAAAAACAGCAGAAAACAGGCAGCTGGCACTGTGGCTCTTGTTAATAGGTTAGTCCAATAAATCATATGAAAAGTACTCCAAAGTTGGAACAAAACACAAGAAAGCGGATAAAACCAAGCATGGAACATCAAAAATTATAGATACATTTGCAATGTATCAGGCACCGGCGGGATTAGGGTTTGGGTGCTCGCGAATGAGGAAAAAGTGACGGCAGGGTCTGGCGCGTGAGGGGATTAGGGTCAGGTTTGGGTCGATTACTATGTGGGGATTTTAACAGAATGCCCCTGATCATTTGTATGCTGCAATATTCGAAATACTAGGGCATTTCGGTCCATTCAGGCCCAAAGTGTGGGAGGCGGGAGACACTAGTGCTCCGACTTTGGATCATTAGATGGAGGCCCTATCAATGGATGAGCTCAGATTTGGTGGGTGATCCATGGGTAGACTCGTTCTCTCTTTTGATTGGTCGCACAAAAATGCTATTTTTCATTTTCCGAGCCAAAAACGGGGCGTTTTGTGAAGCAACCACCAGGTGATAGTTTCAAAATGGTACCACTATATTTTTGTAAAATACTAGACCTCATTATATGGACAATGTCCTAATTGTGGAGAATATCATTTTGCGGCCCGAAAGTTGGGGTGGCTAGGCAACACGGTACCCGAGTTCCCTGATATCATCCGCGATGACTATAGTTGGCGTGCCAAATACTCAGAGGGTCCTTTTTGGCACGAATTAAACTTTATGTTTCAATACAAAAAATCAGGCTAACGGCCGTCAAGTTGGGTCCCTCCTGTCAGCTTTCGCTGTTATGTCGATGTCGTTGTCGCTGCCATGTAGGCTTGTAGCGTTGGCGCATGCATCCTTTATGCGTCTGCTTCTTCCTCCGGGGCAGCAATCTGTGGTCGCGGCCATGGCGCGGAGCTAGGACTTGGATAAACCTGCTCGTCCCGTTCTCCTCCCCATCCCGAATCGGAGCTTGCCCTCACCATGACCGCACCATTGGCACGGCGCGGGGACGGGAATTCATTCCCGGGTGAGATCTGTACCCATGCCGACCATGCTCGGTCCTGTTGGTCTCCTCCAGAATCCGAGCTCGCCGTCACCGTGGTCGCACACGCACCAGCCACGGCGCCTTCCTCTCCGAACCCCAAAGCCACATCCACCCAGTTCGGCACAACACCAACAAGGTGAAAATGCATCAAGTTTTCTTCTTGTGATTGTAGAAAAACATGTATGTACCGTGGCTGTAGCATACTCTAACAATGTACACATATATTGTTTACTAGATTTTCATTTGAAATTAGTAGCTCCGTGATGACGAAACATAGAGAACTTAAATGGAATGATGATGACGACCATGTTCTGTACTTTGCATTGCATCAACAAGTGCTCGCTGACGAAGCAAGTTACCAAGAGAGTGGAGTTCATCATCCATTGCCAAAAAATATGTGAACAAATCAATGAGCCATTCAATGCAAATAAGCGCATGTTGGGGGGATAACCCCGGGTAGGGTCACTCCAGGGTATAAGGGCCGAGTTAGCCGAGGTTCGGCAAGGTCAAAGCGGATACTGGCCGAGTCACCTCAAGGCAGGCCGGATCACGGAGTAACCCGGACCAGGGGTCGCCTGGCATTGTCTCGTCCGACTCAAGGAGTAAGTCAGAGATACTTGTCTATCTTATATGCGGGAATAGGTGTGGCCGGATCAACTATGATCCGGATCCTCGTTTGGCTTCTAGAAGAAGGAAGGAATCTCTCTGGTCAAAAAGAAGGCCTGGTGCGTACTGGATGAGCGAATAAAGCAAGGGCAGGACCACCGGATCATGGCGGACAAGGGTGACGACGCTCACGTCGGCTGACGCAGGCGCCGCAGAGTGTATGTTGCTAAAGCAAGTGTGACGCGGGAGAAAAGCACCCCTGTCGGGTTACTACTTTGGGAGGGGGCATATTCTTAGGAATATGCCTCCACGTATGCCCTAGACCAGGACCGAACCACCTCTATATAAGGAGGGGTTGGGGTTCTGGTAAGGGGGTTGGGTCTTTTCAGATACATAGCAAGGAGAACACTAGTGGATCTAGGGTTCTTGGGCTAGTTAGTAGGAAAGAGTAAGAGAGTTTCTTCTTCCTCCTCTTGTCAATACAGCTCGAGGAGCACTTGTAATTTTGGAGATTGAACATCAATACAAAGCTTCTTTGTAGAGAATCACTCTACTATCCCTCCCTGGATTCCTCTAGCGCATATTAGTCCCCACCTTTAGCCTATCCATGGCATCTGCCGTGACACCACCACGACAGTTGGCGCCCACCATGGGGCTAGCAGGGGTGAAGATCCGGACGGGAAACTTCATCGGCACCAGCGAACGTATCGTCTCCAGGCTCGTTCAGCGCTTCGGAGCGCTGGACTATGTTAGCGACAACGCTGGCTGCTTTGGCACGCGTCCCCTTCAGCGCAACGGCATCTTTGTCAAGCTCGGCGCGCACAAGGTCAACGTTGCTATGGACGTGTCTTGCGTTCATCCGCGTCGCGTCGTCAATACGGGGGAACCACCGCTCACTGTGGCTCGCGGGGCGCGTATCGCTCGCTCCCTAGACCGTGCAGAGGTGATGATGACTGCACCAGGCGCGGGCATGAGCAAGGATCCAGTGCCAGACCCGGAGGTAACGCCCAAGGCACCGAGGAAAGCTAGGGGTCCTCCGCTAGAGAGGCCTGAGAACGTGCTGAGGGAAGCTATGGATAGCTTGGCTAACCCGGTGGCAGCAGTGGTGGATCCGGCTCAGGCACAGGCCGAGCTAGAGGAGACCCGGCAAAGATCTTGAGGCGCAAAGAAAATAGCGGCGGCTCAGCGGTTGTTGAACATGACGACGCTGATCTGTGAAGGTAAACAAGGTTGATCTGATGAGGTCAAAGGGAAAAATCTCATAAGTGAGATGAACAGAGAAGGTGATGATGGACCAGAAGGGTCGGAAAACTATCTGTCTGTGGGGTTGCCGAAGTATAGTACCCCGGCAAAGAACCTCAGAGCAGCAGATGCCACGGTGTCCGAGCTAGAGGGTCTGACAGGTGAAGCCCGTCAAAGACAGCAAGACCGGGTTAACGAGCTGGTTCGGATCGCGAATAGGCAGAACGAGGAGCTATTGAGAGGTAACCCGGAGAGAGTTGGAGCTTCTAAGATCGTCCATTTGGTGATGGGTAACCTGGAGAAATCCGCTGGAGGCGCATCATTGCCTCATGGTGGCCCTAGAAGAGAAGAGGTAGTAACCTCGGCCATACGGAACAAGCAGATCGTTCCGTACGACCCAACGCGTGCGGGAAAAGAAAAAGAGATGCGAAAAAACGACGATCGACGAAGTGTGAGCCGAGGTGAAGCTGGCCGAGGTAACCACGACCAAGGCAATGCCGGTCAAGGGAATGCTGTCAACGGCAATGCCGGACAGCGAAACTCGGCAGGAGCGGGTCAACCGCAGCTACGGAATGCACCAAGGCAAGAGCAAAGTGCTGGCCAAGGTATGCAACAGAGAGGAGCACAATGAGAGAAAGACCGTACAATGGTGGAGACTCGGAGATGATGAATGCGGGATACGCAAGACCGGACTATCACGTGATAGGGTCGAGATTGGGAAGCAGAGATTTGATTTCGGATGACGCCAGGCTAAAACTGGATTGCTTGTATAGGTCGGAACAGATCGAATGTCAAGGTCCTCCGGGTCCAGCGTGCTTCGGATCCCGGATCATGAAGGAACCGCCAGTACCCAATTTCCAATTACCCAGGGGTATGAAGACGTATGACGGCAGTACAAAGCCGGAGGATTGGCTGATAAACTACATAGCGATTGTGAAAATTACAGCGGCAACTTGAGATGGGCTGTACGATATGTACCCCAAATGTTGGAAGGTCCAGCTAGGGTTTGGCTGAATAATTTGCCACCCGGAAGCATCAATTGCTGGATAGATTTTGAAGAAATGTTTATCAGCAACTTCTCAAGTACATATCAGAGACCGAATAGACCAGAGACCCTGGCAATGTGCAAGCAGAGATCTAACAAGCAGGAGTGAATTCTTGACCGGTGGTGTACCATGAGAAACTTCGTGTGAGGAGTCATAGAGTCACAGGCTATAGCGTGGTTCGCTGAGGTGCGAATATGGCAGCGAGTTGTGGATGAAATTGCAAAGGAAAATGCGATCACTTTGGCGAGATGATCCGGATCATGATTCTTATGCTTTGGGTGATCCGACTCAACCTAGGATCGCGTCGAGCAGTCAAATGAGGAGTACTATCGAGGGGCGGATCCGGGTCATCCGGAGGAGCGATTCTGAGGGAAAAGGAGAGGCGATAGAATGGACCATCGGTATGGTTCGCAACAAGTTGCAGCCTGAATCAAGATCAGCTCGGAGCGAGAGCAACGAGCGCGGAAAGCAGGAGGGCAATGGACTCCTCGAAACGATGGCAAGAAAACATGGACTCCGGAGTAGAAGAAGCAATGGCAAGAAAAGAAAGATCGCCCGAGGTATACCTATGAGTCAATGTTGGACCAGCCATGTAAGTTTCACACGCCAAATCCGAACAGCCCGGCGGGTCATACGACGAGGCAATGCGAGTGGATGCGCAAGATAGAACAAGGTGGTTCGGGGAATGCTCAGGCACCCCGAAATGATCAACCTCGGCAGGAGTTACCCGGCAGCAAGCTTTCCGAGCAAACACGCAAGCTGATGTTGCCTCCCCCTCCCGAGGTATGACAACAACGAGAGAAGGATCACGATTGCATCGTGGAAAACCAGCAACCACCGGATCGAGGTACCCGGAAGCGAGGGAAGAAATGAGTCTGAGGAACATCACGAGCTATTGTGTGTTTACAGGAGGAAACATATAGGAAGAGCTTGCAGCCGACATATGGAGGTTAGCAGCGGTTATACTGCTGTGACGAGGTACATGTCTTGGTCGAACTAGGAAATTACCTGGAGCGTCAAAGATCACCCCAAGCTTATGCCAAGTCCGGGCTCGTATGCACTGGTGTTAGATCCGACGTTCATTGGACCAAACATTAATGTTTGGTTCTCCAAGGTACTAATCGACAATGGCAGTAGCATTAACATCATGTATGCGGATACGATGTGCAAATTGGGCATCTCGGAGAACATGCTCCAGGCTACAAGAACAACTTTCCATGGGATCGTACCAGGCATATCCTATGAGCCCATAGGCAAAGTCCGGGTCGACGTGCTATTCGGTACGAGGGATAACTGCCGAACTGAAAATCTGGAGTTTGAGGTGGTAAACTTGGAGAGCGCGTGTCATGCATTACTCGGGAGACCAGCACTGAGAAAATTCATGGCAAGTTGCCACGTTAGTTATCTGAAGATGAAGTTTCCTGGGCCAAATGGAGCAATTACTATCGCTGGGGATTTCCGACGTTCTATTGAGTGCGCTTCAGCCGGGTCTAACCTAGCCGAGTCACTCGTAATTGCCCAAGAGAAAAGAAAAATTCAAGAGGTGGCGGCTTTAGCTCGGTCATGAGCGATATATGCGGCGTTAAGTAATCCATGGAAGCGTCTCATTTCAAGCGAAGGACACCAAGAAGATCCCGTGGATAACATGTTTCGGGCGTCTCGTGACAATTGGGGCCGGGTTAACTGACAAATAGGAAAGCGAGCTCATCAACTTCCTCCATGAGAATTGGGATATTTTTGCTTGGTCCACACAGGACTTGCAAGGTGTTCCGAGGGAGTTGGCCGAGCACTCTTTGAACGTAAGACCCGGAGCAAGGCCGGTGAAGCAGCCTCTCCGATGCTTCGCCGAGGATAGGAGAAAGGTCATTGGTGACGAGATAGCTCGGTTGCTAGCAGCAGGATTTATCATGGAAGTGCTGTATCCGGATTGGCTCTCTAATCCAGTTCTAGTAGAAAAGAAGAAGGATGATCCGAACGTGGTAGTGGTTTGGCGTATGTGCATCGATTACACGGACCTGAACAAGGCGTGTTCAAAAGATCCATTTCCACTGCCGAGGATAGATCGGGTCATCGACTCTACCGCGGGATGTGAACTGTTGTCATTTATTGATGCTTATTCTGGTTTCCACCAGATACCACTGAACCCGGATGATCAAATAAAAACTGCCTTTATTACCCCGTACAGGGCTTATTGCTATCGTACCAAAGATATATGCAAAAATGTTTGCACGATCAAATAGGTCAAAACGTACAAGTCTACGTGGAGGATGTGGTTATCAAAACCAAGGAAAGCGCAACGCTCCTTGACGACATAAGGCAAACATTCGCGAACTTGAGAAGATTCCGGATGAAGCTTAACCCGGAGAAATGCACCTTCGGCGTCCCGGCTGGAAAATTACTCGGATTTCTCATCTCCAGCCGAGGTATCGAGGTTAATCCAACTAAGATCCGAGCCATCGAACGAATGGAGCTGCCGAAGTGTCGCAACGACGTCCAGAAGTTCACTGGATGCCTGGAATCGTTGAGTCGGTTTGTATGTCGGTTAGGGGAAAAGGCACTGCCTCTCTACCAACTCATGAAAAAATCAGATAAATTCGTTTGGACGCCGCAGGCTGATGAAGCTTTTGCCCACTTGAAAAAGATGTTGGCCACTGCACCAGTGTTAGCTTCTCCACTGTCGAAGGAGCCAATGTTGCTCTACATAGCCACAACCAACCGAGTTGTAAGTGCAGTGATTGTAGTGGAGCGAGATGAAGAGGGTAAGTCGGTGCAGAGGCCAGTGTATTACTTGAGCGAGGTATTGTCTGCCTCAAAATAGAACTACCTGCATTTTCAAAAGGTGGCATACGGAGTTTATATGGCGACAAAGAAGTTAAAGCACTACTTTGAGGAGCATCCCATCAAGGTGATATGCGAAGCCCCCATATCCGAGATAATGGGTAACAAAGATGCGAGTGGCAGAATTGCGAAATGGGCAATTGAGCTAGTACCATACGCGCCCCAGTATGATAGGAGAGAAGCGATCAAGTCCCAGGCTGTGGCAGACTTTTTCGTGGATTGGGCCGAGGTACAATACGAACCATCGCCACCGGATCTGAACTACTGGAGGATGCACTTTGACGGATCAAAAACCAAAACCTGGTTAGGTGCCGGGGTTGTGCTTACCTCGCCAAAGAAGGATCAGCTCAAGTACGTATTGCAGATCCATTTCGTGACATCGAACAATGTCGCTGAGTACGAGGCTCTTGTGCATGGTCTCAAAGTGGCAAAGGAGATTGGCATACGTCAGATAATCTATTTTGGCGACTCGGATCTAGTAATACAGCAAGTGTCCGGAGTGTGGGACGCCCTGGATCCAAACATGGCACTATACAGATTTCATGTGCAGAAAATCTCGGGTTACTTTGAGGGATGCGAATTTCACCATGTACCTCGCGTGGAAAACGAAGCTGCCGACATGCTGTCGAAGCTCGGATCGACCCGACAGGCAATTCCACCAGGCGTAGCATTGGAGCACCTCAGAAAACCATCTATCAGGTCGTCCCCAGGAACCGATTCAATCTATGTCCCGGAAAACGCGGAATTCGGAGTGGAGCCCATGGACATTGACATGGGAGGTAGTACGCCGAACCCGGGGACTACCTCGCTGGATCTGGGGACTGTTCAGCATGATCCGGTTGAAGTTATGCCGGTGGATCGGATGGAAATTGATCAGGAGATGTTCCTGTGACGATACGAAACAGCCTTTGGGCACTGCCTATATACCAGTTCTTGAAAGATGGAACGTTACCCACTGAGGAAGTGCTAGCCAGGCAAACTCAGAGAAGAGCCAAAGCTTACATAATCATCAATTCTGAGCTGTACAAACGGAGTGTAAGCAATGTCCTCCGGCGTTTTGTTGGTCCGGAAGAAGGACTTGACATCCTCCGAGATATACACCAAGAAGAATGCGGGCATCACGCCTCATCCCGGGCTTTAGTGGCAAAGGCGTTCCGGCATGGATTCTATTGGCCAAGTGCCTTGGAGCAAGCAGAAGATCTGGTGAGAAAATGCAATGGTTGTCAAAGGTACGCCACCAAGACACATATGCCTATGTCAGAACTCAAAACCATACCAATTGCATGGCCATTTGCTGTGTGGTGCTTGGATATGGTTGGCCCGTTCAAGCCAGCAAGAGGAAACATGACGCACATTCTGGTCATGGTGGACAAGTTTACAAAATGGATCAAGTGAAGCCTATAAGAAAATGTGATGGGGCTACGGCCGTAACATTTCTCAAAGACATCATCTTGAGATACGGTTATCCTCACAGCATTATAACTAATAACGGAACAAATTTTGCTGAAGGAGCATTTGCACGATTCTGCCGAGATAAGAAAATCCGACTCGACGTAGCCTCGGTAGCCCACCCCGCATCGAACGGACAAGTGGAAAGATCCAATGGATTAGTATTATCCGGGATAAAACCCCGGCTTATCGAGCCGCTGCAAAGATCAGCGGGGTGCTGGATAGAAGAAGTACCAGCGATATTGTGGAGTTTAAGAACAACTCCGAATCGATCAACAGGCTACACGCCATTCTTTCTGGTATATGGGGCAGAAGTTGTATTACCAGCCGACATAGAGCATGATTCGCCTAGGGTCACCCAATACACAGAAGCCGAAGTGCAAGAAGCCCGGCAAAATGATGTTGATCTGGTGGAAGAAGTGAGAAGGCCGCCTGTCCGGATCCGCCATATCTCAGCAAAACCTCCGGCTATCGAGAATGGAAAGTGTGCCCCAGTCTTAGGAAGGCGATCTGGTGCTACGGTTGGTACAGCGTACCACTGGCATGCATAAATTATCTCCCCCATAGGAAGGACCATTTATTGTGAGCAAAGCATTGCACAATGATTCTTATTATCTCATAGATGCAAAGCCACAGGAAAAGAACAAGGCGGACAGGTCCAGAGAGGAATCCAAGCGACCGTGGAATGTAGCACTACTTCGTCCCTTCTACACTTAGCTAAAGAGTGTATGTACCCGAGTCATCCTCATATGTCGGTATGTATGTTGGCAATGAGCTTATCAATGAAATAGCGGAGCCTCGAGCAGTAACTCGGGGACTGCCTTAATAAACGATTGTTGTTACTTCTTATGCGTTAGCTGGAATGACTCGTCTCGCTTAGCCCGGATTAGTAATGTGTGAGCACCGAAAAACCCAACCCTTCGACTTGCTGCTGTCCAACAAGAATTGGCTTCATGGCGAGCAAGGGAACAAGTTTGGAATTGCGTAGCACATGAAAAACTACTAAGGAAACGATCCTATTCCAGCTAACGTTTGTTTTTTCGGACTAACCCCATATTTACTTTCAAGCTATTATGTTGAATTATTTTGAGCCAATCCTCCAAGTTTCTTAGTATTGTTAAAACGACTCTTGAGGCTCGGATTCGTAAGTCATAAAACCGAATCAAGGTATACACGGATCGAGCCAGAGAGTTGAACGAACAAGAAAATGAAACTCGGGGACTACGCCCAAGTTAATACAGCATACAAGCATAGTAGCAAAATATCATGTATTCAACATACAATTGCACCCGGCATACCGGGGATCTGACAAGTTTTCAAGTTTTTTCAACTAAGGAGCCGCAGGAGGAGGAAGTTCGGCGTCATCATCACTGTCTTCAATATCTGAAGCAGCATCTTCTCCATCATCGCCCGACCCATCCTCCATGTTCTCCATCTGCTCCTCCTCGCCGGATTCCAGAAAGCTCGGCCCCTCAACCCAGTCATGGATTGGAAAATATTCGATGAGGCTATAGGTGCAAGCCTGGTGCCGAGCTACCCACTCCGGATCATCGGTCCATTTGGATCCGGTGCACCGACGGGTGAGGAGGCTCAGATCGATTTTCTCGTACCATGAAAGGATATGATGGAGAAGGGTATCTGCTGTGGCACGCCCGGCGGATTCCCTCCAGAGGTCAAGTTGAGTCTCAATCTCCATCAGTTTTTCCGCAAGGAGTGTGATCCTTTCCGGAGCATCCTCGCTTGGCCAGAATGTGTTGAAGATCCGGACCACAACGTCAAGGAGATCTTTTCCATAGTTCTTAATAGTTTCCACCCGAGCTAACACGCTGACCAATAGGTCCTCCATGTCTAAGGGGATGCTCTCACCATCAGGAGGGATGGGAGTACCCCTCTCTTGGCGGAATTTGGCAACGGCAGCACTGGCGATGGCAGTACCCTCCGGAAAATTATTTGAACATGAGAAAAGGGAAGATGCTGAAGCAAAGGCATATGAGCTAACCCGAAAAACTAGGTCGGACAAGGGGAAGAGACTTACGTGAGATATGGCGATGGATCCGTGTCAACTCCTTGATACAACTGTCGCGTCTCTGGCGAAGTTGTTCAAGCTCAGCGAGCGCCGACCGAAGCTGGACTTCGGATTCCTTGAGCAGATCCTGGTCCTTGGAGATCTGGAGGGTAAAGCGCTCACGCTCTTCGGTGAAGTTCTGGACAACTTTCTGGAGCTCGGTTTTGTGTTGGGCCTTCATCTTCTCCATCTCGGCCTTGAGTTTGGCTATCTCGCCGTCCTTGGTCCGGAGGAGGGCAAGCTCATCGTTCTTCTTCGTCAGCTCGGCTTGATGTTGTCCTGCTTGTTCGAGAAAATGCAGCATCATATCAGGCACGTGCACACTATCCTCAAGCGATGCTGAAATAGTGTGTTGACCCGACAAAGCCGAGGAGTGAATGTTTGCCGAGCCAAGAAGAAGAAAGAATGGAAAACACAGCGACGTTGGCATACCTCGGATTTCCTCCAAGTTTTTCCGCATAATCTTGTTTTCAGCCTCCACCCCAGCTGCAAAAAACCGAATAAGGAGGTTAGTCTGGCAGCAACAAATGAAACGGTGAGGTGTTAAGAGAGGAAATTACCCCTCTTTTCATGCTCCGCGCCAAGTGCAACGTGTTCTGCGCGCAAGATCTTGTGGGTATCAAGCAGGCACTGAAACTTGGCGCTCCGACGGTTGGTGGTTACCTGACAAAGGCCCAGGCGTGTAAAGTTAGTTCGGTGCATATTCGAAGTGTACAAGATCCGGGCCAAGCAGGACTTAACCCGGCTCTAGGTGTGTGCATATTCGAAGTGTACAAGATCCGGGCCAAGCAGAACTTAACCCGGCTCTAGGTGTGTGCATATTCGAAGTGTACAAGATCCGAGCCAAGCGGAACTTAACCCGGCTCTAGGTGTGTGCATATTCGAAGTGTACAAGATCCGGGCCAAGCGGAACTTAACCCGGCTCTAGGTGTGTGCATATTCGAAGTGTACAAGATCCGGGCCAAGCAGAACTTAACCCGGCTCTAGGTGTGTGCATATTCGAAGTGTACAAGATCCGGGCCAAGTGGAACTTAACCCGGCTCTAGGTGTGTGCATATTTGAAGTTTACATGCAGCTACGTTGATCTTCTAAGGAGCATCCGGCCGAGTAACAAGTTACTTCGCTGGAGGCTCGGGGACTAATGGTTATTATCTACAGCATGTAAAGAAGAAACGACGTACCTCCATCATACGCCCAGCGAGGTTAATGGCCTTGGCGGCGGTATTCATCTGAGCGGAAAATTCAGCTGGGCCGAACTTTTCCGGGAGATCATCGTTGTAGACGAACTCCGCCTTATTCCAGTTCATGACGAACTTGATGAGGCTCGGAGGGTACCTTTGCCAGTGCGCATGTGGGGCGCCACCAAGCCCTTGGCGTGAGCTTCTTTCCTTTCAATCAGGGCAAGAGTGGGCTAGTGTGAAGAACCATCTGCTGCGAATCGGCTGGCTCGGCAGGAGGATCCGTCACTGCTGGTGATTTCTTTGGAAGCATTGATGACAAAGTTCGCTGCCCAGCCTCGACGGACATAGACTTGCCTTTGGCTTGCTGGGAGGAAGTGACCACAGTGGATTTGCCCTTGGAAGCCGCTGGAGTGGGTCCTCGCCGAGCCTGAGATGACTCGGACAAGGCAGATGAACTTGGCATGGGAGCTTTGGTGGCTGGTGCTGGAGCTGCGGTTGGTTTCTTCGGAGCCGGGACAGGCGCTGGTTCGGTGGCTGGTGCTGGAGCTGCTGCTGGTGCTGGAGTTGCGGTAGACTTGGTAGTTGCTGGTTGCGGCAATGCCGAAGTGCCGTACGCCGTTGCCTTGGCCGATCCGACCCCTCCCGATCCAAGGTCGCGTCCCTCTGAAGGAGGTACTGCGGAACCCGGAGCGGCCGCAGAGCCCTCCGGAATAGAGCTCAGCGGGCGTGACTCGTCGTCACGGGGAGGGGAAGGACTGGACCGAAGAGGAGAGGAGATGCTCGATGTGCTCTGAGGGACCTCCACAGGAGCCCTACAAGAGAAAATAATGTCAGGAGTGAAATTACCCCGATGCAGGGAGAAGTGTGTTGCGCAGTGAAAGAGAACTTACGCATCCGAGGTCTCGGCCTCCTTAGGTTTCCGGGCCCTCCGTGTCGGGGCTTTGCCTGCCTGTTTGGAGGCAGTCTTGTCTCCGGCCTTCTTTTGCCTTTTGGAAGGCTGAGAAGGTTCGGAAGAAGAACTCGACGCGGATCCGTGCTTCTTCTTTGACGCCACCAGAACAGGCTCGCCCGTGGCAAGTGGAGAATCCTTGTGGATGTGCCCACCGGGGTTAGCTGATGCTAGGAAGGCAAAAGAAAGAGGGACAGCCTCAACGGGTTCAATCACATCGATATCCGAGTCATCCTCATCGTCGGGCCAATCTCTAAGAGAAGAGAATTTACCACTGGGTCGTCTGGTGGCATCGAGTGTGGGGAGGAACATCTCCTGGTCCGGCTCCTCCTCATCTGGGATTTCTCGGTCTGGGGCCCACTTAAGGGTCGGATCTGGGCCATCCTCGAGGGTTTGCTAGAGAAACAGCTGAGAAAAAAGCACAAGGAGCAAAGTCAAAAATATGATAAGAACCAACATGAAATTGATCCGAAATAAGTTTACCCCGTGAAGCTTACCGCGGGAGGGAGCCTGTAACGGCAGTAATGCTCGATTCCCCATGTCCATTTGGCGGAGAAGTCCTTATGGGTGGTGAAAAGAGCCTTGACCCGGCGGAAGATCTCCGTATTGCTCAACTCGAACGAGGAGGTTCGGTTGGGGTCGTGACTGAAGCTGATATGGCACAACTTGTGAGTGCGCCGCTGAAGGGGAGAGATTCGGTTGTGCACGAATGTGATCATGGCATCCTCGTTGCGCAATCCGAGCTTCTTCAGCTCCGCAAACCTTTTGTTCACTTGGTTGGCCAGAGCCATAGGTTTCTTGGCAACCTCCTCCCAGAAATCCGTGTCAGGGGGACCCGGAGCGTAGGGCAGCAACCGGATCAAATCTTTCGTGCCTTCATTCCGGACGTAGAAGAAGGTCCGGGCCCATCCTTTGCAGGAGTCAAGCCCGGTGACCCGGGGAAAGATTGAATACCTCCGGGGCGAGATCGAGGCAGCTCCGAACTGAGTTAGCTGCTTGTCCTCCGACTCGACGTGGATGTTGGGGACGACGTTGCGGCGGAGGCCGAAGAACCGGATCCACAGCTCCTTCGTAGGCCATAGCCCGGTGTAGCCCTCGATCGAAGAAACGAAAGCTGACAGAGAGGTGATGGCGTTCGCCAGAGATGATGTGGTTGCAGGTGCTAGGTCCGGATCCAGTCCCGGAAGAAATCACTCACTGGAAGCCCAAATCCCTGTTGGAAATGGGATAGGAAAACAACGAACTCACCCGGATTGGGTGAGGGGGCCAACTCCGAGGAGGGGAGACGAGCGGCGGCCGGGGAATGCGCTGTCCAGAGAGCGATCGATGTCGTCCCCTGCCGACCTGAGCCGCCCACGCTCCGCGATACGCCGGCGTCCTCCTCCATCTCCTGCGCAACGACGATGAGCTCCTCCTGGTCATCTCGATTCCGCTGTCTCGCTGGAGCTGGCGCCGCGGGCTCTGCGGTCTAGGCAGCGAGGACCCATGGCTAAACAGTGGTGCAGCAAGAATGCTGCGGTGAGGCACGGAGAAGGTCTTGGCGGCGGCGCTGTACACTTGCATGGCCCGGCGCGCGAGGAAGAAGTAGAGGAAGGCGAGGCGCGGAGATGGAAAATTTCTAAGGGCGTGCCCTCCCTATTTAACCGTCCCGATCATCAGAGTGGGATCGTCGCTACCGACAGCCACACAATGTGGCCGTGTATTACCAGCATCGACCAATCGGAGAAGCCACACGGGGCGCAGAGTAAATGTGATCCCATGACACGGCGTGCGATTGCGGTAACGGAGATAGGCGTGGCGTAACCCCATACGGTGATCGCGACATTTCTTTGCGGCGATTCTTTCGCGAGCCCTTAAAATAAGGCAACGTAATGATTAACCTTTACGTGGGTTGGCGTATGAGAGAAGGAAGCAAGGCCCGGATCCGAGCCACGATGGTAACCCGGCCGGCAAGTGAAAACTTGAAATGTGTAGAGGGAAAGTAAAACCATAGGATCCGAGCCAAAATGGTAACCCGGCCAGCAAGTGAAAACTTGGAACGTGCGAAGGGAACGTAAATCCATATAATCCGAGACAAGAAGCTAACCCGGAATTAAACGTCCGAAGCTTCGATACGAAAGAACCTGATGTGGCCTTAGCGACCAAGGCCGCTAAGGCCGCACCAGCTTCGGGGACTAATGTTGGGGGGATAACCCCGGGTAGGGTCACTCCGGGGTATAAGGGCCGAGTTAGCCGAGGTTCGGCAAGTTCAAAGCGGATACTAGCCGAGTCACCTCAAGGCAGGCCGGATCACGGAGTAACCCGGACCAGGGGTCGCCTAACATTGTCTCGTCGGACTCAAGGAGTAAGTCGGAGATACTTGTCTAGCTTATATGCGGGAACAGGTGTGGCCGGATCAACTATGATCCGGATCCTCGTTTGGCTTCTAGAAGAAGGAAGGAATCTCTCTGGTCAAAAAGAAGGCCCGGTGCATACTGGATGAGCGAATAAAGCAAGGGCAGGACCACCGGATCATGGCGGACAAGGGTGACGACGCTCACGTCGGCTAACGCAGGCGCCGCAGAGGCTACGTCGCTAAAGCAAGTGTGACGCGGGAGAAAAGCACCCCTGTCGGGTTACTACTTTGGGAGGGGGCATATTCTTAGGAATATGCCTCCACGTATGCCCTAGACCAGGACCGAACCACCTCTATATAAGGAGGGGTTGGGGTTCTGGTAAGGGGGTTGGGTCTTTTCAGATACATAGCGAGGAGAACACTAGTGGATCTAGGGTTCTTGGGCTAGTTAGTAGGCAAGAGTAAGAGAGTTTCTTCTTCCTCCTCTTGTCAATACAGCTCGAGGAGCACTTGTAATTTTGGAGATTGAACATCAATACAAAGCTTCTGTGTAGAGAATCACTCTACTATCCCTCCCTAGATTCCTCTAGCGCATATTAGTCCCCACCTTTAGCCTATCCATGGCATCTGCCGTGACACCACCACGACAGCGCAGAAAAGCTAGATCCATGTCATCAATCATCAATAGGTGGCACATTCTAGTGATGCGTTCAAATGCATACACGATGTATCATTTGCTTGGAGTGGTTGATATCCTGAGCAAAAATGCGTGGTATGCACATTACATTTGTATGTTCTATGGTGCAATTCTGTTGTTATGGGCGTGGAAAGAAAAGCTGGGCTTCACTAAATGTTACGCAGTTAGACCTAACTTAGTCTTACACAAATAAGCACAGCTTAGTCTTTACACACATAAGCGTAACTAATGATAAACATAAAGACAAATGGTTCATCGGATCTGCCAGTATGAGCACTAGGTCCCTCAAGCTGGTGGTATCATCGGAACGAACCAGAATGCTGCGTTTGGCCGTCTTTCATTCACCTTCAAATAGTACGACCCCACTGATGAGCCAATTGTAGGCCCCCTCCCCCCGACGTGGATTCGGCTCTAGGTCGGATCTGGAGTGTCAACATGATAGGCGCGTGAGTGTGCAACAAACACACAGTCTGCTATCAACACTGGAAGTGCTGGCACCTCAGCAACAACACCAGCATGTTCTTCCTGGACTCCAGCAGCAGCCTCAGCAGGTATTTCGTCAGCTTCACCAGCAGCAGCATTAGCAAGTATTTCGTCAGCTTCACCAGCAGCAGCAGCTAGTTCTTCGTCAGCTCCACCACCACCAACACCACCACCACCACCACCAAAGACATCGGGGCCGGGCTGCCTGAGCAATTACAGGATCAAGCGCTCTGGCTCGACAAAGAAAAGGGTACTTGATCCCAAGAAACACAGATTGTCCCTTCAGATTGTTGACTCTGCTCCAGACTTGCTCTACTGGGTCTTCGAATGGGCATGCGAACCTCGAGAAAACGTGACACCGCAGCAATGGGTATGAAGAAAGTTGTGTCCCCATATGTTCTATTGTATCACCAATGATGTTTAGTGCTCCCCTGATATGAATCCACAAGAGTTCATCATGATGTTCCGTGTTGTCTCTGAGAGGTGCCAGGAACCAGCGCCGTGTCCCAAGTTCAGCATCTGCTACTGCAGCTTCGATGACCGGAGCTGGAATTATGCGCGGGGCTGCATGGGTACCTGCGTGTTACTAACGGTCAGTAAGCAGAATTTTGAATGGGATTTTACATGCTATATGACACCATGACACACACCAAATGGACGGCTCCCAAACACGCACGTCGCCGATAGGTTTAATGACCGCATAAATGTGTTGCGGTCTGTACGAAGAGCAGCCGTAGGTGAAGACGATGTCGACATACGTCTTCGGCCGCAGAAAGTCGTCGTGCAAGACTGTCCATTCATTGTCTTCTGCGCATCTAATGAATGCGATTGCCTAGTCGAACACCGCCAAGAGGTCATACTCCCAGTTCTTCCACGCCCCCTCCCGCAGTCTATGTGGGAGTTGTACCTTCACGAGCTCAAGTTCTGCCATGTTGAACCTGTAAGCGAATTCGGAAATGGGCGGCGGCCACCCGCTGTTGAATGCAGTAATGCCGACACCCTTCAAAGATGTCACTGCTAGCCTCTCCGATCTGTAGCAATTTTTTAGAGTCCAAGTACTCCCATCCTGGGATAAAAGGACCAGCCACTCGCCGTTGCCACCCACCCAGTTCTGGTCATCTCTCATTTCCGTCTCTTCTTCTTCCTTGATATTCACCACTACTGATTCCGACCACTTATCCAGTGACATCGGTTTGCATGAATATTCTGCAGAGTTTGTTGTCAGTTGGTACAATCACCTAGCATGGATTCCATTGCAGATACAATTTGACAACTGGACCTTTATATTAAAGTACACAAAATATCGCCTAAATACGAGTGTCTCCTCGGATATCGCCTAAATTGTGCCTGTGTCACTACGAAGATACTCAATATATGGAGTAGGAGCAGAGCCCCCCAGAACAAACTCCTGGCGATGATCATAATTAAACAGCTCGGGGCATAACAGCCTTAAATCGTCTAATATGTTTGTTTTTATTTTAGGAAACACAATATCACCTAGCAGGCATTCCATTGCAAAATCGAAATTGACAACTCGTCTATCAGGTACGAGCAGAGCTTCCCCTATACAGAATAGTCTTAAATGGTTCGATTTGTTCAAACCGCGCGTGCACACAACACGTTCGACGAAAGGAACATAGGATTCCGATGAGAGTTCAGCACATATGAATCAACGATATGACTGAACGAATAAGCTAGATACTGGAACTTAAGTGGCCATCACGGTCGTCTGGCCATTTGCTGTTATCGGGGTAAAGAAGGCCTGGCGTGCCGAACGGTTGTTCGTCCATGTTCCGCATCGTCACGCGGTAGCCGAGGATGCGGCGGCGGCGGCTGAGATGATGTCCAACTCGAGGCGATCCTGTGCGTTAATGGCGGCGAGGTTCGGCCATCCCAATCTCATGATGGCGCCCGAACCATCCGCGCCGTAAATCGCATGCCTTTCGCTTCAGCATGCTGCTACCCCAAGCTCTACCCATAGCGGCAAATGGAGTCTGGAATCCGGTGGATTAATGGAGGCGTTGTGATGAGGAGGCAGATGGATTCGAGAGGGGGTGGAATCAGGGATGGGGGCAGTTGTTCGAGTGGGGAGCGAATCTGCAAGGAACCACCGCCGCCGCTGGTTCTCGTCCGCGTGGAAGAAAAGAACGGGGGGGCGTAAATATTGAGGGTAGGCATCGGAACCGTCTAAGGAAGTGAAAAAATAAATCGTAAAAGGGAAATGTGTGGCCCGCCTGTCAGTGAGTGAAGGTCGGCATGCGTAAACGTGCCTACGTTTGAATTAATTCCACCGCATGCAAGTGGCGCAGAAAAAAATTTAGGAAGTGCTAGCGTCGACGTGTAAAACCGCCGTTTTTCGCCACCTTCACCCTACTACGAACGGTCGTGCACCATTCCAGATATTGGTAAGGGCGGTTCCAATCTTTCACTTCTCCGTCTCATTTCCTCCTCCATGGCCTCATCGTCTTTCTCCTCCATGGCCTCATCCATTTCCTCCACCACCGCATCACCCTCTTCATCCGTATCCTTTCCCTCTTGCCTGTAGTCATGGATGCTCCGGACGTCCGAAACAACGGCAGGCAAGAAACTGCGCACTTCGACATCGAAGTACATGGCGGGAAGAAGATCGATGTCGTCTACACTACCGACCCTCGGACGGTGAGGAACACTCTGAATAATTTCACGAGTTGGCTGCAGTTCGAAGAAAATAGGTTCGTAGGTCTCGACCTCGAGTACAGCCGCGATTGCCGTAGGATCACCGTGGTGCAACTCTCCATGAAGGGGCACGTCCTCGTATACCAGCCTTTTTGCGAGAAGGGGGCTGACAGGATCTGGTAGACTTTGTTGTCTTTTTGTTCCTGAACCGTCTGTTTGCAGAAGTTATTGCTATATTATTTGTCTGAATTCATTTTCATGCAGGTGGGGCGAAAGCATTAGGGATCTGTTGCATGACTTTCTCGTGAACCAGCACATAACATTTACCAGTGTTGACATCACAAATGACGGTAAACTGCTTGAAAGCCCGACTGTCAACATTAGAATCCCAAAGGAGTGCAGAGTGGACATCCAGGAAATTTACTGGATCCCAAGGACGAAGGGCAGCAAGACCGGGATGGCCGCTCTTGCCTCCGAACTCATAGACCCGTGGTACGCTGACATGAAGGACAGATTGCCGAGATGTTCGTGGAGGCGTTTAGGGCACGATTACTGGGAGGATAAGCCACTTTCTAAACCTAATCTGAAGTACGCTGCAATTGACGGGTATGTTAGCCACGAGTTGTACCGCCAGATTGTAAAATCTCGTTCCAGGCATCGCATCATTGAACCACCACCAAGGCAGGTTGTTTGTCCCAGATGCCGGATCGTAGATGAATCTACAAACCGGGGCAAGCGACCGAAGCCATCATGGGATCGGTTGCCTTCTCCAACAGGCTTTGATGTAGACTATTAGTGCATGATTGTTGTGTTTATGAAAACATGTTATTGCATAAGTACACTATGTGAGCAATTACGAACTGCTGTGTATTACCTTTGTTAAACTATAATCTAGTTTATGACTGTATCCTCCTCTATAATCTGGGTTTGGTTATGAATTATGACTGTATCACACCTTATGCATGTCAGTCCTGGATTCTGCCGCATGCAAATGGCACAGGCAGAATTTGTAAGAATGAATGTTGAGCATACAAAAGGGGGAATGTAATTCATACAGGTTAAGTAGCTAATAGCACAGGGATCATATGAGCTTGGTTCTTACACATAGAACGCTTAGAAAATACAGGCGAGATAAAATACAGGCGAGATAAAACTAGGAACAAAATGCGAAACTAGTAGTGGTAAACAACACACTCACCCACCCGCTAGATCTTGTTGAGCATCTCGTAGCAGACATACGCGTCCCTGGCTGCGTACTTGATCGCATTGTAATCCAGGTGCCTCCACTCCCATTGCTCGTGTAGGTGCTTTGGGAACTCAATTTTCATGCCGGCGTACTCGCGGTCGATGATGTCGGAAGCGAGTCTAGCCATGCCGGCTTTCCTCGTACCACCATCCAGGTACCTCCACAAACGTTGGAGATCAACGTGATTGACGACATGAATGAGGAGATCCCGTTCTAGCTTCGGAGTGTCATTCTTGATGTCGACGCTGGCGAGGTAGATCTCCCTCCTGTGTAGGAACTCGCGAAGCTCCGGGCATACAGATTTGGCCCTACATACGTGATATAGTAGGCAGTGGTTGCGCATGGACAGCTGCAAAAGCACCGTCCTCTTCCTATCTCTGGTATACTCGAGGTCAAGGCCGACGATCTTGTACCTATCCATCGGATCTTGTAGCCACCGCTCGTACATTGCGATGACCTTGGCCACCTCCGCTGACGCATTTGTGTGGACGACCATCAGCTTGGTGGTGCCATGGGCAGTGACGATGTACTCGTCGGTGTAGTCGCTCCCGTCGCCGAACACGCCGTACTCTGCATCCATGGCAGCAGCTAATGCGGCGGCGGTGGCCTAGTTTCTGTAGCAGTGGCTAGGAATGGGCGTGGAGGTGGAGTGATCTGTTGCGGTGGTATGGCCAGGCGGAGGCGGTGCCTGCGGCAGCGTCGATGGTTCTTACGGTGGCGGCGCCGGTGGAAGGAATGAGTTGGGGATTTTTGCACAGTGATGTGCTGAGGAGACAGAAGGCGATGCTTAAATTCTGTTTACCAATATTCCGGTCATACCCATGCGGAAGCAAGTTTGACCGGGCGAGCACCGATGGTTATCAATCCTAGCGATTAAATTCGGCGTCCGTCCCAGTAGGCGATGGGACGGGTGTGCGACATGGCCTGGCATGGCAGAGACCGGTCACGTAGACCACCGTCCCGTTGCCGATCCGCAGCGGGTGCGCGGTGCTGACACGACGTAACATGAAAGGATAGAAGGAAGTGTACAAGTTTAAGAAGTGTAAGCATAGACATGGACCTAGCATCCCTGCACCCCGGGGCAGCCGCCTAGCCAACCAGGCCTGCCGATTGCGCAAAGCTTGTCCTGAATTTGCCAAAATGAAGCTCGTTTTCCCATGCTTATATAAGTTTCTCTGTAGGCCACTTGTTTAAGCATGCACGATCAAGCAACTTTGCAACACACGTGTCGGTGGAAAAGCATTAGGTTTCAATGCACCACATAGTTTAGGGATTTAGAATAGCTACATTGTGGAGCTCTAGCCAAATTGCATGGTAAAGCCAAATTCAGCTTTTTATCAGATTTAGCTATAGCAACATTGTGTCTCGTTTGTCCTCACTTTTGCCCTCCCGATATTTCGAAGCCCTCACATGCGCTCGGTGGGGGGTGCCGTCTGGTCAAAGGCTTGGCCGTTACGTGCGTCGTGACGCCTAAAGTGGCCTTTTTAAAGAGTGCCTTTTCCCCTCTCTCTCTCTAACAGTTGTGTTTTTTTGCCCAAAAAGGTAGGGAATCTAGAGCAGCTTCTCTCTTCATTCATTGTTCCTTTTGCGATCGTTTTACCCTAATCTGGTAGCAAATCTAGAGCAGCAAAACAAACCAGCACCATAAATAAATTCAATAAATAGAGCAGATGTAGATAAAGAAGTTAATATAGGTTATATAGTACAGTACTTAACGAGGTTCGACAATTAGGCTGCTCAGCAGCAGCAGCAGTAGCAGACTGCTTCAACACAGACAAGACAAAAGAAGCTGCTTTACAACAGCAGCAGCAGCAACAGCAGCTGATCAGTGGCCCCGCGTGGCCTCTGCCAGGAGGGCATCCACCTCCTCCCTCTGGTGCCTCCTCCACTTCTTGCTACCCAACCCCTTGACCTTGGGCACCTTGGGTCTGATCGGGGGCATGCGACACTCCTCGATAGCCACCTTCTGGAGGTTGCGGAGGTGAAGACCGAGCGCCTGGTGCTTGGACCTAAAGCCGTGGACGTTCACGGACTCACCGCAGGTCCTCACGTCCTCAGCATGCTTCACGAGGGAGTTGAAGTTCGTGCCGCGGAGCCTCCTGGTGGGGCAGAAGGGGCACCTGTACACGTCGTCGGCGAAGAAGTTGTTGTACTGACCAGACTTCAGCCTCCTCAGCACATGACGAGTCTTGGTGTCCTGCGACTCGTCGTCGCTGCGGAGGTCGGTGCTATCCTCCGGTTGGAAAAACAGAAGAGTGAAATAAGGACATGATTGAGATACTTTGATTATCGGGATTGATTTTTTGCATAAATTAACCGAATGAGATCTCCCGGTTATTCCCCAAATCTCAAACCAAATCGAATACCGATCCCAACTACGAACAGGGGGATTCATTGAAAATCGAGATCTAACACAATAGGAGTAGCTACTGTAAAAATACGAACAGCCGAGCCCTAATAACATACGATCTAGCATCCAATGATGGGAACAGGGGAAGAACAAGGGACGGGGAGAAAACCCTGGTTACCTCAGACCACGGGTCGGCGATGCTGGTGTCATAGGGGTTCTCCGACCTTATGTACACAACCTCCTCGTAGGGGTCCCAGCCGAGCGGGATCTGTCGAGACAGTGGGGCCTCCTCACGGGAGGCTCTGGCGGATCTTGAGGACGGGGGCAGGGGCTCCTCGCCGGCTGCCTTGGAGGCACCGATGGTCACCGTGCCGATCTTCTCCATCGCCGGTATGGTTGGGGTTTTGTTGGGCGTTTGCAGAAGGTGATGGGACAGTGGAAACGGTTGAGTGAGCGAGTGTGTGATGAGTGGGAGTGGGAGTGGGGAGGCCTCTATTAAAGGAGAAGGTAAGCGGCTTTTCGTTGCACTACCGTGCACCACGTAGGCTAATGCACCATGCACGGCCACACGTGTCCGCTACCGCCCCGTGCACCGCACACGCGTACCGTGAGTCACGTTTTTTCCCTCGTGTCTAACCATGGCGATTCAGTTGTACTCAGTTTTGCCCACCAACCGTTGCTCCTCTGTGATCTAGCGGACAGGATAACCCTTATATCTATCGGGGACACCCCTCTATCCATGCAAAATAACGAGTATGCCACCGGAACTTTAACAACATAAACAGATGAACTTGAATATATTTTGAAGGGTACGAAAATAGAAATCCACATAGTTTAAGGGTCTAGATACGGTAAGAGAACTAAATATTATTAGTGGCCGGGCCAACACAGTGACGGGGTTGGTCGGCTAGGAGTTGCTAATTCCTAAGTAAGGGGACACTAGGCCGTTCTTGACATACTCCCTCAGGAACTTGCCATAAGCAGCGTGCTTAGCCTTGGTCGCCGACTTGTGTTTACTGGCCGGGCTTTTACCGATGCCAACCGCATGCGGAATCAAGCTGGCAATCCTCGGGTTGACTCCTTTCTTACAGAAAGGGCACCTGAGCTCCCCAAGTCGAGTGCGGAAAGGGATTATCCCGCTCTTGAGCTTCTTCATGACATGGGGCTCTTGTTGTCCCTGGTCTCCTTGTCAGAGTCCATCTCACTTGAATACACCTGTAATGTATGGAATACAAACCGAAATGAGCAAAGTAATAAATATATATTCCTTCCACCATTCCAAGTTACTTTCGATGCAATAACATGTCTATAGATGTTCAGCAGTTTATTACAGCCGTCTCCCCAGCTCGCTCCTAAATTAATGTGGTTTGTGTTCTTGGTAACTTATTAATAAATAAATAATGTTGATTCATTCAGAACAGACTAGATCTCTCCATGTACCGGTTCGTACGTTGCATCTAATCATTAGGACTAGATTTTTTTATGACGCCTGGATAGATTAAGCTCGAGCAGAAAATATGAAACATGTAGAAATAGATGTACCTCCGGGTACATGAGCGGAGCGTGTTCGTCGAACTCCACGCCCTCATCGGCGCCTCCAAAGTCGTCAGCACCTGCGTGCACATGGTCCCCCAAGGGGTTGAACTGCACGTCCTCCTCAGCCTATGCTGCGTGATGCTCCTGTAGATCTGCCGCGTGAAGCACCACCCCGGCGGCGATGCCCGGACACTCACCCCCACGCACTGGTTTTATGGAGAAGGTTTGTGCAAGTACGTTCAAGATTGTGGTGTTTTGCTGGATAGGGAAGATATAGTAGTGGATGAGTGCGAATGGAGGACCTGATAGGCTGGGTTTTTAATGCGGGGACGTTTAGGCCTCCTCGAGGGCCCTGGTTGATAGCTCTTCCGGCTACGGCTGCCACGTGGAAGGTTCATGTGGTGGAGGCCTATGGAAGTGAGTGCAAAGTCTTTGTAGTAAAAATGGTATAGCCGGTGGTCCGTGGATGACCAGTTGCCGTGTAGTAGACTTGTAGCCTTTGTAGACTATATTAAACATGACATGACCACTCGACCACTTTTTCCATGGATGGCATCATGTTCCTTCTTGTAGAAGTCTCGTTGAGGGAGACGTCCGTGCTGTCTCGCGCTGTCCTGTGAAGGGCACGACATGTGCAACGAGCCTTGTTGGATCTCACAAGATCAACGGTTGGTGCGCACGATCCGCGTGACAGTTGTGACAACCAATCAGGGCGTAGCAGACAGAGTGAGCAAAGGTTTGGGCTTCTACGAGAGAGAGAGGATGTTTGTTCTTATACTAAAACCACAAACAAACATGGATCAACCACTAGAGTCATTGCATGTGTGTTCTTATACTAAAACCATCATGGATCCACCAGTGGTCATTGCATGTGTGTTCTTTCCACAAACCACACATGGATCCACCAGTGGTCATTGCATGTGTGTTCTTTCCACAAACCACATATGGATCAACCAGAGTCATTGCATGTGTGTTCTTTTCACAAACCACACATGGATCAACCACTAGAGTCATTGCATGTGTGTTATTTCCACAAACAAACATGTATCAACCACTAGAGTCATTGCATGTGTGTTCTTTTCCACAAACCACACATGGATCCACCAGTGGTCATTGCATGTGTGTTCTTTCCACAAACCACACATGGATCAACCACTAGAGTCATTGCATGTGTGTTCTTTTCACAAACCAGACATGGATCAACCACTAGAGTCACTGCATGTTTGTTCTTATACTAAATCCACAAACAACCACTAGAGTCATTACATGTGTGTTCTTTTCCACGAACCACACAAGGAACCACCAGTGGTCATTGCATGTGTGTTTTTTCCAAAAACCACATATGGATCACCAAGAGGCATTGCATGTGTGTTCTTTCCACAAACCACACATGGATCAACCACTAGAGTCATTGCATGTTTGTTCTTATACTAAAACCACAAACCAGCACTAGAGTCATTGCATGTGTGTTCTTTTCCACAAACCACACATGGATCCACCACTAGAGTCATTGCATGTGTGTTCTTAACACAAACCACATATGGATCAACCAGAGTTATTGCATGTGTGTTCTTTCCACAAACCACACATGTGGACCCACCAGTGGTCATTGCATGTGTGTTATTTCCACAAACCACAAATGGATCAACCACTAGAGTCATTGCATGTGTGGTCTTTCCACAAACCACATATGGATCAACCACTAGAGTCATTGCATGTGTGTTCTTATACTAAAACCAACATGGATCCACCAGTTGTCATTGCATGTGTGTTCTTTCCACAAACCACACATGGATCAACCACTAGAGTCATTGCATGTGTGTTCTTTTCCACAAACCACACATGGATCCACCAGTGGTCATTGCATGTGTGTTATTTCAATAAACCACACATGGATCAACCACTAGAGTCATTGCGTGTGTATTCTTTCCACAAACCACATATGGATCAACCACTAGAGTCATTGCATGTGTGTTGTTATTATACTAAAACCAACAGTAGAGTCATTGCATGTGTGTTCTTTTCACAAACCACACATGGATCAACCACTAGAGTCATTGCATGTGTGTTATTTCCACAAAAAACATGGATCAACCACTAGAGTCATTGCATGTGTGTTCTTTTCCACAAACCACACATGGATCCACCAGTGGTCATTGCATGTGTGTTCTTTCCACAAACCACACATGGATCAACCACTATAGTCATTGCATGTGTGTTCTTTCCACAAACCACACATGGATCAACCACTAGAGTCATTGCATGTGTGTTCTTTTCCACAAACAACTTATGGATCAACCAGTGGTCATTGCATGTGTGTTCTTTCCACAAACCACATGTGGACGCATTACAGTCATTGCATGTGTGTTATTTCCACAAACCACACATGGATCAACCACTAGAGTCATTGCATATGTGTTATTTCCACAAACCACACATGGATCAACCACTAGAGTCATTGCATGTGTGTTCTTATACTAAAACCAACACTAGAGTCATTGCATGTGTGTTCTTTTCACAAACCACACATGGATCAACCACTAGAGTCATTGCATGTGTGTTATTTCCACAAACAAACATGGATCAACCACTAGAGTCATTGCATGTGTGTTCTTTTCCACAAACCACATGGATCCACTAGTGGTCATTGCATGTGTGTTCTTTCCACAAACAATCATGGATCAACCACTAGAGTCATTGCATGTGTGTTCTTTCCACAAACCACACATGGATCAACCACTAGAGTCATTGCATGTTTGTTCTTATACTAAAACCACAAACCAGCACTAGAGTCATTGCATGTGTGTTCTTTTCCACAAACCACACATGGATCCACCAGTGGTCATTGCATGTGTGTTCTTTCCACAAACCACATATGGATCAACCAGAGTCATTGCATGTGTGTTCTTTCCACAAACCACACATGGATCAACCACTAGAGTCATTGCATGTTTGTTCTTATACTAAAACCACAAACCAGCACTAGAGTCATTGCATGTGTGTTCTTTTCCACAAACCACACATGGATCCACCACTAGAGTCATTGCATGTGTGTTCTTTCCACAAACCACATATGGATCAACCACTAGAGTCATTGCATGTGTGTTCTTTCCACAAACCACACATGTGGACCCACCAGTGGTCATTGCATGTGTGTTATTTCCACAAACCACAAATGGATCAACCACTAGAGTCATTGCATGTGTGTTCTTTCCACAAACCACATATGGATCAACCACTAGAGTCATTGCATGTGTGTTATTATTATACTAAAACCAACATGGATCCACCAGTGGTCAGTGCATGTGTGTTCTTTCCACAAACCACACATGGATCAACCACTAGAGTCATTGCATGTGTGTTCTTTTCCACAAACCACACATGGATCCACCAGTGGTCATTGCATGTGTGTTCTTTCCACAAACCACACATGGATCAACCACTAGAGTCATTGCATGTGTGTTCTTTCCACAAACCACATATGGATCAACCACTAGAGTCATTGCATGTGTGTTCTTATACTAAAACCAACATGGATCAACTAGAGTCATTGCATGTGTGCTCTTTCCACAAACCACACATGTATCAACCACTAGAGTCATTGCATGTGTGTTCTTCCACAAACCACACATGGATCAACCACTAGAGTCATTGCATGTGTGTTCTTTCCACAAACCACACATGGATCCACCAGTGGTCATTGCATGTGTGTTCTTTCCACAAACCACACATGGATCAACCACTAGAGTCATTGCATGTGTGTTCTTTCCACAAACAAACATGGATCAACCACTAGAGTCATTGCATGTGTGTTCTTTTCCACAAACCACACATGGATCCACCAGTGGTCATTGCATGTGTGTTCTTTCCACAAACCACACATGGATCAACCACTAGAGTCATTGCATGTGTGTTCTTTCCACAAACCACACATGGATCAACCACTAGAGTCATTGCATGTGTGTTCTTTTCCACAAACAAATTATGGATCAACCAGTGGTCATTGCATGTGTGTTCTTTCCACAAACCACATGTGGACCCATTACAGTCATTGCATGTGTGTTATTTCCACAAACCACACATGGATCAACCACTAGAGTCATTGCATATGTGTTATTTCCACAAACCACACATGGATCAACCACTAGAGTCATTGCATGTGTGTTCTTATACTAAAACCAACACTAGAGTCATTGCATGTGTGTTCTTTTCACAAACCACACATGGATCAACCACTAGAGTCATTGCATGTGTGTTATTTCCACAAACAAACATGGATCAACCACTAGAGTCATTGCATGTGTGTTCTTTCCACAAACCACACATGGATCCACCAGTGGTCATTGCATGTGTGTTCTTTCCACAAACCACACATGGATCAACCACTAGAGTCATTGCATGTGTGTTCTTTCCACAAACCACACATGGATCAACCACTAGAGTCATTGTATGTTTGTTCTTATACTAAATCCACAAACCAGCACTAGAGTCATTGCATGTGTGTTCTTTTCACAAACCACACAAGGATCCACCAGTGGTCATTGCATGTGTGTTCTTTCCACAAACCACATATGGATCAACCAGAGTCATTGCATGTGTGTTCTTTCCACAAACCACACATGGATCAACCACTAGAGTCATTGCATGTTTCTTCTTATACTAAAACCACAAACCAGCACTAGAGTCATTGCATGTGTGTTCTTTTCCACAAAGCACACATGGATCCACCACTAGAGTCATTGCATGTGTGTTCTTTCCACAAACCACATATGGATCAACCAGAGTCATTGCATGTGTGTTCTTTCCACAAACCACACATGTGGACCCACCAGTGGTCATTGCATGTGTGTTATTTCCACAAACCACAAATGGATCAACCACTAGAGTCATTGCATGTGTGTTCTTTCCACAAACCACATATGGATCAACCACTAGAGTCATTGCATGTGTGTTCTTATACTAAAACCAACACTAGAGTCATTGCATGTGTGTTCTTTTCACAAACCACACATGAATCAACCACTAGAGTCATTGCATGTGTGTTATTTCCACAAACCACATATGGATCAACCAGAGTCATTGCATGTGTGTTCTTTCCACAAACCACACATGTGGACCCACTAGTGGTCATTGCATGTGTGTTATTTCCACAAACCACAAATGGATCAACCACTAGAGTCATTGCATGTGTGTTCTTTCCACAAACCACATATGGATCAACCAGAGTCATTGCATGTGTGTTCTTTTCACAAACCACACATGGATCAACCACTAGAGTCATTGCATGTGTGTTATTTCCACAAACAAACATGGATCAACCACTAGAGTCATTGCATGTGTGTTCTTTTCCACAAACCACACATGGATCCACCAGTGGTCATTGCATGTGTGTTCTTTCCACAAACCACACATGGATCAACCACTAGAGTCATTGCATGTGTGTTCTTTTCACAAACCACACATGGATCAACCACTAGAGTCATTGCATGTTTGTTCTTATACTAAATCCACAAACCAGCACTAGAGTCATTACATGTGTGTTCTTTTCCACAAACCACACAAGGATCCACCAGTGGTCATTGCATGTGTGTTCTTTCCAAAAACCACATATGGATCAACCAGAGTCATTGCATGTGTGTTCTTTCCACAAACCACACATGGATCAACCACTAGAGTCATTGCATGTTTGTTCTTATACTAAAACCACAAACCAGCACTAGAGTCATTGCATGTGTGTTCTTTTCCACAAACCACACATGGATCCACCACTAGAGTCATTGCATGTGTGTTCTTTCCACAAACCACATATGGATCAACCAGAGTCATTGCATGTGTGTTCTTTCCACAAACCACACATGTGGACCCACCAGTGGTCATTGCATGTGTGTTATTTCCACAAACCACAAATGGATCAACCACTAGAGTCATTGCATGTGTGGTCTTTCCACAAACCACATATGGATCAACCACTAGAGTCATTGCATGTGTGTTCTTATACTAAAACCAACATGGATCCACCAGTTGTCATTGCATGTGTGTTCTTTCCACAAACCACACATGGATCAACCACTAGAGTCATTGCATGTGTGTTCTTTTCCACAAACCACACATGGATCCACCAGTGGTCATTGCATGTGTGTTATTTCCACAAACCACACATGGATCAACCACTAGAGTCATTGCATGTGTGTTCTTTCCACAAACCACATATGGATCAACCACTAGAGTCATTGCATGTGTCGTTATTATACTAAAACCAACAGTACAGTCATTGCATGTGTGTTCTTTTCACAAACCACACATGGATCAACAACTAGAGTCATTGCATGTGTGTTATTTCCACAAAAAAACATGGATCAACCACTAGAGTCATTGCATGTGTGTTCTTTTCCACAAACCACACATGGATCCACCAGTGGTCATTGCATGTGTGTTCTTTCCACAAACCACACATGGATCAACCACTAGAGTCATTGCATGTGTGTTATTTCCACAAAAAACATGGATCAACCACTAGAGTCATTGCATGTGTGTTCTTTTCCACAAACCACACATGGATCCACCAGTGGTCATTGCATGTGTGTTCTTTCCACAAACCACACATGGATCAACCACTAGAGTCATTGCATGTGTGTTCTTTCCACAAACCACACATGGATCAACCACTAGAGTCATTGCATGTGTGTTCTTTTCCACAAACAACTTATGGATCAACCAGTGGTCATTGCATGTGTGTTCTTTCCACAAACCACATGTGGACCCATTACAGTCATTGCATGTGTGTTATTTCCACAAACCACACATGGATCAACCACTAGAGTCATTGCATATGTGTTATTTCCACAAACCACACATGGATCAACCACTAGAGTCATTGCATGTGTGTTCTTATACTAAAACCAACACTAGAGTCATTGCATGTGTGTTCTTTTCACAAACCACACATGGATCAACCACTAGAGTCATTGCATGTGTGTTATTTCCACAAACAAACATGGATCAACCACTAGAGTCATTGCATGTGTGTTCTTTTCCACAAACCACACATGGATCCACCAGTGGTCATTGCATGTGTGTTCTTTCCACAAACCACACATGGATCAACCACTAGAGTCATTGCATGTGTGTTCTTTCCACAAACCACACATGGATCAACCACTAGAGTCATTGTATGTTTGTTCTTATACTAAATCCACAAACCAGCACTAGAGTCATTGCATGTGTGTTCTTTTCCACAAACCACACAAGGATCCACCAGTGGTCATTGCATGTGTGTTCTTTCCAAAAACCACATATGGATCAACCAGAGTCATTGCATGTGTGTTCTTTCCACAAACCACACATGGATCAACCACTAGAGTCATTGCATGTTTCTTCTTATACTAAAACCACAAACCAGCACTAGAGTCATTGCATGTGTGTTCTTTTCCACAAAGCACACATGGATCCACCACTAGAGTCATTGCATGTGTGTTCTTTCCACAAACCACATATGGATCAACCAGAGTCATTGCATGTGTGTTCTTTCCACAAACCACACATGTGGACCCACCAGTGGTCATTGCATGTGTGTTATTTCCACAAACCACAAATGGATCAACCACTAGAGTGATTGCATGTGTGTTCTTTCCACAAACCACATATGGATGAACCACTAGAGTCATTGCATGTGTGTTCTTATACTAAAACCAACACTAGAGTCATTGCATGTGTGTTCTTTTCACAAACCACACATGAATCAACCACTAGAGTCATTGCATGTGTGTTATTTCCACAAACCACATATGGATCAACCAGAGTCATTGCATGTGTGTTCTTTCCACAAACCACACATGTGGACCCACTAGTGGTCATTGCATGTGTGTTATTTCCACAAACCACAAATGGATCAACCACTAGAGTCATTGCATGTGTGTTCTTTCCACAAACCACATATGGATCAACCAGAGTCATTGCATGTGTGTTCTTTTCACAAACCACACATGGATCAACCACTAGAGTCATTGCATGTGTGTTATTTCCACAAACAAACATGGATCAACCACTAGAGTCATTGCATGTGTGTTCTTTTCCACAAACCACACATGGATCCACCAGTGGTCATTGCATGTGTGTTCTTTCCACAAACCACACATGGATCAACCACTAGAGTCATTGCATGTGTTTTCTTTTCACAAACCACACATGGATCAACCACTAGAGTCATTGCATGTTTGTTCCTATACTAAATCCACAAACCAGCACTAGAGTCATTACATGTGTGTTCTTTTCCACAAACCACACAAGGATCCACCAGTGGTCATTGCATGTGTGTTCTTTCCAAAAACCACATATGGATCAACTAGAGTCATTGCATGTGTGTTCTTTCCACAAACCACACATGGATCAACCACTAGAGTCATTGCATGTTTGTTCTTATACTAAAACCACAAACCAGCACTAGAGTCATTTCATGTGTGTTCTTTTCCACAAACCACACATGGATCCACCACTAGAGTCATTGCATGTGTGTTCTTTCCACAAACCACATATGGATCAATCAGAGTCATTGCATGTGTGTTCTTTCCACAAACCACACATGTGGACCTACCAGTGGTCATTGCATGTGTGTTATTTCCACAAACCACAAATGGATCAATCACTAGAGTCATTGCATGTGTGGTCTTTCCACAAACCACATATGGATCAACCACTAGAGTCATTGCATGTGTGTTCTTATACTAAAACCAACATGGATCCACCAGTTGTCATTGCATGTGTGTTCTTTCCACAAACCACACATGGATCAACCACTAGAGTCATTGCATGTGTGTTCTTTTCCACAAACCACACATGGATCCACCAGTGGTCATTGCATGTGTGTTATTTCCATAAACCACACATGGATCAACCACTAGAGTCATTGCATGTGTGTTCTTTCCACAAACCACATATGGATCAACCACTAGAGTCATTGCATGTGTCGTTATTATACTAAAACCAACAGTACAGTCATTGCATGTGTGTTCTTTTCACAAACCACACATGGATCAACAACTAGAGTCATTGCATGTGTGTTATTTCCACAAAAAAACATGGATCAACCACTAGAGTCATTGCATGTGTGTTCTTTTCCACAAACCACACATGGATCCACCAGTGGTCATTGCATGTGTGTTCTTTCCACAAACCACACATGGATCAACCACTAGAGTCATTGCATGTGTGTTCTTTCCACAAACCACACATGGATCAACCACTAGAGTCATTGCATGTGTGTTCTTTTCCACAAACAACTTATGGATCAACCAGTGGTCATTGCATGTGTGTTCTTTCCACAAACCACATGTGGACCCATTACAGTCATTGCATGTGTGTTATTTCCACAAACCACACATGGATCAACCACTAGAGTCATTGCATATGTGTTATTTCCACAAACCACACATGGATCAACCACTAGAGTCATTGCATGTGTGTTCTTATACTAAAACCAACACTAGAGTCATTGCATGTGTGTTCTTTTCACAAACCACACATGGATCAACCACTAGAGTCATTGCATGTGTGTTATTTCCACAAACAAACATGGATCAACCACTAGAGTCATTGCATGTGTGTTCTTTTCCACAAACCACACATGGATCCACCAGTGGTCATTGCATGTGTGTTCTTTCCACAAACCACACATGGATCAACCACTAGAGTCATTGCATGTGTGTTCTTTCCACAAACCACACATGGATCAACCACTAGAGTCATTGTATGTTTGTTCTTATACTAAATCCACAAACCAGCACTAGAGTCATTGCATGTGTGTTCTTTTCCACAAACCACACAAGGATCCACCAGTGGTCATTGCATGTGTGTTCTTTCCACAAACCACATATGGATCAACCAGAGTCATTGCATGTGTGTTCTTTCCACAAACCACACATGGATCAACCACTAGAGTCATTGCATGTGTGTTCTTTCCACAAACCACACATGGATCAACCACTAGAGTCATTGCATGTTTGTTCTTATACTAAAACCACAAACCAGCACTAGAGTCATTGCATGTGTGTTCTTTCCACAAACCACACATGGATCCACCACTAGAGTCATTGCATGTGTGTTCTTTCCACAAACCACATATGGATCAACCAGAGTCATTGCATGTGTGTTCTTTCCACAAACCACACATGGATCAACCGCATGTTTCTTCTTATACTAAAACCACAAACCAGCACTAGAGTCATTGCATGTGTGTTCTTTTCCACAAAGCACACATGGATCCACCACTAGAGTCATTGCATGTGTGTTATTTCCACAAACCACAAATGGATCAACCACTAGAGTGATTGCATGTGTGTTCTTTCCACAAACCACATATGGATGAACCACTAGAGTCATTGCATGTGTGTTCTTATACTAAAACCAACACTAGAGTCATTGCATGTGTGTTCTTTTCACAAACCACACATGAATCAACCACTAGAGTCATTGCATGTGTGTTATTTCCACAAACCACATATGGATCAACCACTAGAGTCATTGCATGTGTGTTCTTTCCACAAACCACACATGTGGACCCACTAGTGGTCATTGCATGTGTGTTATTTCCACAAACCACAAATGGATCAACCACTAGAGTCATTGCATGTGTGTTCTTTCCACAAACCACATATGGATCAACCAGAGTCATTGCATGTGTGTTCTTTTCACAAACCACACATGGATCAACCACTAGAGTCATTGCATGTGTGTTATTTCCACAAACAAACATGGATCAACCACTAGAGTCATTGCATGTGTGTTCTTTTCCACAAACCACACATGGATCCACCAGTGGTCATTGCATGTGTGTTCTTTCCACAAACCACACATGGATCAACCACTAGAGTCATTGCATGTGTGTTCTTTTCACAAACCACACATGGATCAACCACTAGAGTCATTGCATGTTTGTTCCTATACTAAATCCACAAACCAGCACTAGAGTCATTACATGTGTGTTCTTTTCCACAAACCACACATGGATCCACCTCTAGAATCATTGCATGTGTGTTCTTTCCACAAACCACACATGGATCCACCAGTGGTCATTGCATGTGTGTTCTTTCCACAAACCACATATGGATCAACTAGAGTCATTGCATGTGTGTTCTTTCCACAAACCACACATGGATCAACCACTAGAGTCATTGCATGTTTGTTCTTATACTAAAACCACAAACCAGCACTAGAGTCATTGCATGTGTGTTCTTTTCCACAAACCACACATGGATCCACCACTAGAGTCATTGCATGTGTGTTCTTTCCACAAACCACATATGGATCAATCAGAGTCATTGCATGTGTGTTCTTTCCACAAACCACACATGTGGACCCACCAGTGGTCATTACATGTGTGTTATTTCCACAAACCACAAATGGATCAACCACTAGAGTCATTGCATGTGTGTTCTTTCCACAAACCACATATGGATCAACCACTAGAGTCATTGCATGTGTGTTCTTATACTAAAACCAACATGGATCCACCAGTTGTCATTGCATGTGTGTTCTTTCCACAAACCACACATGGATCAACCACTAGAGTCATTGCATGTGTGTTCTTTTCCACAAACCACACATGGATCCACCAGTGGTCATTGCATGTGTGTTATTTCCATAAACCACACATGGATCAACCACTAGAGTCATTGCATGTGTGTTCTTTCCACAAACCACATATGGATCAACCACTAGAGTCATTGCATGTGTGTTATTATACTAAAACCACAAACCAGTACTAGAGTCATTGCATGTGTGTTCTTTTCCACAAACCACACATGGATCAACAACTAGAGTCATTGCATGTGTGTTATTTCCACAAAAAACATGGATCAACCACTAGAGTCATTGCATGTGTGTTCTTTCCACAAAACACACATGGATCAACCAAAGTCATTTCATGTGTCGTATTTCCACAAAACACACAAGGATCAACCACTAGAGTCATTGCATGATTGTTCTGTCCACAAACCACACATGGATCAACCACTAGAGTCATTGCATGTGTGTTCTTTTCCACAAACCACTTATGGATCAACCACTAGAGTCATTGCATGTGTGTTCTTTCCACAAACCACATGGACCCATTAGGTCATTGCATGTGTGTTATTTCCACAAACCACACATGGATCAACCACTAGAGTCATTGCATGTGTGTTATTTCCACAAACCACACATGGATCAACCACTAGAGTCATTGCATGTGTGTTCTTATACTAAAACCAACACTAGAGTCATTGCATGTGTGTTCTTTTCACAAACCACACATGGATCAACCACTAGAGTCATTGCATGTGTGTTATTTCCACAAACAAACATGGATCAACCACTAGAGTCATTGCATGTGTGTTCTTTCCACAAACCACAAATGGATCCACCAGTGGTCATTGCATGTGTGTTCTTTCCACAAACAAAACATGGATCAACCACTAGAGTCATTGCATGTGTGTTCTTTCCACAAACCACACATGGATCAACCACTAGAGTCATTGCATGTGTGTTCTTATACTAAATCCACAAACCAGCACTAGAGTCATTGCATGTGTGTTCTTTTCCACAAACCACACAGGGATCCAGTGGTCATTGCATGTGTGTTCTTTCCACAAACCACATATGGATCAACCACAGAGTCATTGCATGTGTGTTCTTTCCACAAACCACATGGATCAACCACTAGAGTCATTGCATGTGTGTTCTTTCCACAAACCACATGGATTAACCACTAGAGTCATTGCATGTGTGTTCTTATACTAAAACCACGAACCAGCACTAGAGTCATTGCATGTGTGTTCTTTTCCACAAACCACACATGGATCCACCAGTGGTCATTGCATGTGTGTTCTTTCCACAAACCACACATGGATCAACCACTAGAGTCATTGCATGTGTGTTCTTTCCACAAACCACACATGGATCAACCACTAGAGTCATTGCATGTTTGTTCTTATACTAAAACCACAAACCAGCACTAGAGTCATTGCATGTGTGTTCTTTCCACAAACCACACATGGATCACCACTAGAGTCATTGCATGTGTGTTATTTCCACAAACCACACATGGATCAACCACTAGAGTCATTGCATGTGTGTTCTTTCCACAAACCACAAATGGATCAACCACTAGAGTCATTGCATGTGTGTTCTTATACTAAAACCAACACTAGAGTCATTGCATGTGTGTTCTTTTCACAAACCACACATGGATCAACCACTAGAGTCATTGCATGTGTGTTCTTTCCACAAACCACATATGGATCAACCAGAGTCATTGCATGTGTGTTCTTTCCACAAACCACACATGTGGACCCACTAGTGGTCATTGCATGTGTGTTATTTCCACAAACCACAAATGGATCAACCACTAGAGTCATTGCATGTGTGTTCTTTCCACAAACCACATATGGATCAACCACTAGAGTCATTGCATGTGTGTTCTTTTCACAAACCACACATGGATCAACCACTAGAGTCATTGCATGTGTGTTCTTTCCACAAACCACACATGGATCAACCACTAGAGTCATTGCATGTGTGTTCTTTTCCACAAACCACACATGGATCCACCAGTGGTCATTGCATGTGTGTTCTTTCCACAAACCACACATGGATCAACCACTAGAGTCATTGCATGTGTGTTCTTTCCACAAACCACACATGGATCAACCACTAGAGTCATTGCATGTTTGTTCTTATACTAAATCCACAAACCAGCACTAGAGTCATTGCATGTGTGTTCTTTTCCACAAACCACACAAGGATCCACCAGTGGTCATTGCATGTGTGTTCTTTCCAAAAACCACATATGGATCAACCAGAGTCATTGCATGTGTGTTCTTTCCACAAACCACACATGGATCAACCACTAGAGTCATTGCATGTTTGTTCTTATACTAAAACCACAAACCAGCACTAGAGTCATTGCATGTGTGTTCTTTTCCACAAACCACACATGGATCCACCACTAGAGTCATTGCATGTGTGTTCTTTCCACAAACCACATATGGATCAACCAGAGTCATTGCATGTGTGTTCTTTCCACAAACCACACATGTGGACCCACCAGTGGTCATTGCATGTGTGTTATTTCCACAAACCACAAATGGATCAACCACTAGAGTCATTGCATGTGTGTTCTTTCCACAAACCACATATGGATCAACCACTAGAGTCATTGCATGTGTGTTCTTATACTAAAACCAACACTAGAGTCATTGCATGTGTGTTCTTTTCACAAACCACACATGAATCAACCACTAGAGTCATTGCATGTGTGTTATTTCCACAAACCACATATGGATCAACCAGAGTCATTGCATGTGTGTTCTTTCCACAAACCACACATGTGGACCCACCAGTGGTCATTGCATGTGTGTTATTTCCACAAACCACAAATGGATCAACCACTAGAGTCATTGCATGTGTGTTCTTTCCACAAACCACATATGGATCAACCACTAGAGTCATTGCATGTGTGTTCTTATACTTAAACCACTTATGGATCCATTACATTCATTGCATGTGTGTTATTTCCACAAACCACACATGGATCAACCACTAGAGTCATTGCATGTGTGTTCTTCTCCACAAACCACACATGGATCCACCAGTGGTCATTGCATGTGTGTTCTTTCCACAAACCACACATGGATCAACCACTAGAGTCATTGCATGTGTGTTCTTTCCACAAACCACACATGGATCAACCACTAGAGTCATTGCATGTTTGTTCTTATACTAAATCCACAAACCAGCACTAGAGTCATTGCATGTGTGTTCTTTTCACAAACCACACAAGGATCCACCAGTGGTCATTGCATGTGTGTTCTTTCCACAAAAACATGGATCAACCACTAGAGTCATTGCATGTGTGTTCTTTCCACAAACCACACATGGATCAACCACTAGAGTCATTGCATGTGTTCTTTCCACAAACCACCAACAACCACTAGAGTCATTGCATGTGTGTTCTTTTCCACAAACCACACATGGATCCACCACTAGAGTCATTGCATGTGTGTTCTTTCCACAAACCACATATGGATCAACCAGAGTCATTGCATGTGTGTTCTTTCCACAAACCACACATGTGGACCCACTAGAGTCATTGCATGTGTGTTATTTCCACAAACCACAAATGGATCAACCACTAGAGTCATTGCATGTGTGTTCTTTCCACAAACCACACATGGATCAACCACTAGAGTCATTGCATGTGTGTTCTTATACTAAAACCAACACTAGAGTCATTGCATGTGTGTTCTTTTCACAAACCAATATATGGATCAACCACTAGAGTCATTGCATGTGTGATCTTTCCACAAACCACACATGGATCAACTAGAGTCATTGCATGTGTGTTCTTTTCCACAAACCACATGGATCCACCACTGAGTCATTGCATGTGTGTTCTTTCCACAAACCACACATGGATCAACCACTAGAGTCATTGCATGTGTTCTTTCCACAAACCACATGGATCAACCACTAGAGTCATTGCATGTGTGTTCTTATACAAACCACATGGATCCAACACTAGAGTCATTGCATGTGTGTTCTTTTCCACAAACCACACATGGATCAACCACTAGAGTCATTGCATGTGTGTTATTTCCACAAACCACACATGGATCACCAGTGGTCATTGCATGTGTGTTCTTTCCACAAACAACACATGGATCAACCACTAGAGTCATTGCATGTGTGTTCTTTCCACAAACCACACATGGATCAACCACTAGAGTCATTGTATGTTTGTTCTTATACTAAATCCACAAACCAGCACTAGAGTCATTGCATGTGTGTTCTTTTCCACAAACCACACAAGGATCCACCAGTGGTCATTGCATGTGTGTTCTTTCCACAAACCACATATGGATCAACCAGAGTCATTGCATGTGTGTTCTTTCCACAAACCACACATGGATCAACCACTAGAGTCATTGCATGTTTGTTCTTATACTAAAACCACAAACCAGCACTAGAGTCATTGCATGTGTGTTCTTTTCCACAAACCACACATGGATCCACCACTAGAGTCATTGCATGTGTGTTCTTTCCACAAACCACATATGGATCAACCAGAGTCATTGCATGTGTGTTCTTTCCACAAACCACACATGTGGACCCACCAGTGGTCATTGCATGTGTGTTATTTCCACAAACCACAAATGGATCAACCACTAGAGTGATTGCATGTGTGTTCTTTCCACAAACCACATATGGATGAACCACTAGAGTCATTGCATGTGTGTTCTTATACTAAAACCAACACTAGAGTCATTGCATGTGTGTTCTTTTCACAAACCACACATGAATCAACCACTAGAGTCATTGCATGTGTGTTATTTCCACAAACCACATATGGATCAACCAGAGTCATTGCATGTGTGTTCTTTCCACAAACCACACATGTGGACCCACTAGTGGTCATTGCATGTGTGTTATTTCCACAAACCACAAATGGATCAACCACTAGAGTCATTGCATGTGTGTTCTTTCCACAAACCACATATGGATCAACCACTAGAGTCATTGCATGTGTGTTCTTTTCACAAACCACACATGGATCAACCACTAGAGTCATTGCATGTGTGTTATTTGCACAAACAAACATGGATCAACCACTAGAGTCATTGCATGTGTGTTCTTTTCCACAAACCACACATGGATCCACCAGTGGTCATTGCATGTGTGTTCTTTCCACAAACCACACATGGATCAACCACTAGAGTCATTGCATGTGTGTTCTTTTCCACAAACCACACATGGATCAACCACTAGATAAATTGCATTATTTTTACTATACTAAATCCACAAACCAGCACTAGAGTCATTACATGTGTGTTCTTTTCCACAAACCACACAAGGATCCACCAGTGGTCATTGCATGTGTGTTCTTTCCAAAAACCACATATGGATCAACTAGAGTCATTGCATGTGTGTTCTTTCCACAAACCACACATGGATCAACCACTAGAGTCATTGCATGTTTGTTCTTATACTAAAACCACAAACCAGCACTAGAGTCATTGCATGTGTGTTCTTTTCCACAAACCACACGTGGATCCACCACTAGAGTCATTGCATGTGTGTTCTTTCCACAAACCACAAATGTATCAAACACTCGAGTCATTGCTTGTGTGTTATTTCCACAAACCACATGGATCTACCACTAGGTCATTGCATGTGTGTTCTTTAACCAACCAATAGAGTCATTGCATGTGTTTACTTTCCACAAACCACATTTGGATCAACCACTAGAGTCATTGCATGTGTTTTTTTTCCACAAACCACATATGGATCAACCACTAGAGTCATTGCATGTGTGTTCTTTCCACAAACCACACATGGATCAACCACTAGAGTCATTGCATGTGTGTTCTTTTCCACAAACCACACATGGATCCACTAGAGTCATTGCATGTGTGTTCTTTCCACAAACCACACATGGATCAACCACTAGAGTCATTGCATGTGTGTTCTTTCCACAAACCACATATGGATCAACCACTAGAGTCATTGCATGTGTGTTCTTTTCCACAAACCACACATGGATCCACCAGTGGTCATTGCATGTGTGTTCTTTCCACAAACCACACATGGATCAACCAGAGTCATTGCATGTGTGTTCTTTACACAAACCACACATGGATCAACCACTAGAGTCATTGCATGTGTGTTCTTATACTAAAACCACAAACCAGCACTAGAGTCATTGCATGTGTGTTCTTTTCCACAAACCACACATGGATCCACCAGTGGTCATTGCATGTGTGTTCTTTCCACAAACCACACATGGATCAACCACTAGAGTCATTGCATGTGTGTTCTTTCCACAAACCACACATGGATCAACCACTAGAGTCATTGCATGTTTGTTCTTATACTAAAACCACAAACCAGCACTAGAGTCATTGCATGTGTGTTCTTTTCCACAAACCACACATGGATCCACCACTGGTCATTGCATGTGTGTTCTTTCCACAAACCACATATGGATCAACCAGAGTCATTGCATGTGTGTTCTTTCCACAAACCACACATGGATCAACCACTAGAGTCATTGCATGTTTGTTCTTATACTAAAACCACAAACCAGCACTAGAGTCATTGCATGTGTGTTCTTTCCACAAACCACACATGGATCAACCAGAGGTCATTGCATGTGTGTTCTTTTCCACAAACCACACCTAGATCAACCACTAGAGTCATTGCATGTGTGTTCTTTCCACAAACCACATGGATCAACCACTAGAGTCATTGCATGTGTGTTCTTTCCACAAACCACACATGGATCAACCACTAGAGTCATTGCATGTGTGTTCTTTTCCACAAACCACACATGGATCAACCACTAGAGTCATTGCATGTGTGTTCTTTCCACAAACCACACATGGATCAACTAGACTCATTGCATGTGTGTTCTTTCCAAACCACACATGGATCAACCACTAGAGTCATTGCATGTGTTCTTTCCACAAACCACATATGGATCAACACTAGAGTCATTGCATGTGTTCTTTCCACAAACCACACATGGATCAACCACTAGAGTCATTGCATGTGTGTTCTTTCCACAAACCACACATGGATCAACCACTAGAGTCATTGCATGTGTGTTCTTTCCACAAACCACAGTGAGTCATTGCATGTGTGTTCTTTCCACAAACCACATGGATCAACCACTAGAGTCATTGCATGTGTGTTCTTTACTAAAACCACATGGATCAACCACTAGAGTCATTGCATGTGTGTTCTTTCCACAAACCACATGGATCCACCAGTGGTCATTGCATGTGTGTTCTTTCCACAAACCACACATGGATCAACCACTAGAGTCATTGCATGTGTGTTCTTTCCACAAACCACACATGGATCAACCACTAGAGTCATTGCATGTTTGTTCTTATACTAAAACCACAAACCAGCACTAGAGTCATTGCATGGGTGTTCTTTCCACACACCACCCAGGGATCCACTAGACTCATTGCATGTGTTCTTTTCCACAAACCACATATGGATCAACCAGAGTCATTGCATGTGTGTTCCACAAACCACATGGATCAACCACTAGTCATTGCATGTGTGTTCTTTCCACAAACCACACATGGATCAACCACTAGAGTCATTGCATGTGTGTTATTATACAAAAACAACAAACCAGAACAAGAGTCATTGCATGAGTGTTGTTTTAGACAAACCACACATGTAACCACAACAAGAGTCATTGCATGTGCGTTCTTTCCACAAAACACACATGCATCAACCAAGAGTCATTGCATGTGTGTTCTTTCCACAAACCACATATGGATCAACCAGAGTCATTGCATGTGTGTTATTTCCACAAACCACAAATGGATCAACCACTAGAGTCATTGCATGTGTGTTCTTTCCACAAACCACATATGGATCAACCACTAGAGTCATTGCATGTGTGTTCTTATACTAAAACCAACATGGATCAACCACTAGAGTCATTGCATGTGTGTTCTTTCCACAAACCACACATGGATCAACCACTAGAGTCATTGCATGTGTGTTATTTCCACAAACCACACATGGATCCACCAGAGTCATTGCATGTGTGTTATTTCCATAAACCACATGGATCAACCACTAGAGTCATTGCATGTGTGTTATTTCCACAAACCACACATGGATCAACCACTAGAGTCATTGCATGTGTGTTCTTATACTAAAACCAACACTCGGGTCATTGCATGTGTGTTCTGTTCACAAACCACACATGGATCAACCACTAGAGTCATTGCATGTGTGTTATTTCCACAAACCACACATGGATCAACCACTAGAGTCATTGCATGTGTGTTCTTTTCCACAAACCACACATGGATCCACCAGAGTCATTGCATGTGTGTTCTTTCCACAAACCACACATGCATCAACCACTAGAGTCATTGCATGTGTGTTCTTTCCACAAACCACATGGATCAACCAGAGTCATTGCATGTTTGTTCTTATACTAAAACCACAAACCAGCACTAGAGTCATTGCATGTGTGTTCTTTCCACAAACCACACATGGATCCACTAGAGTCATTGCATGTGTGTTCTTTCCACAAACCACTCATGGATCAACCAGTGTCATTGCATGTGTTTTCTTTCCACAAACCAACATGGATCAACCACTAGAGTCATTGCATGTGTGTTCTTATACTAAAACCACAAACCAGTACTAGAGTCATTGCATGTGTGTTCTTTTCGACAAACCACACATGGATCCACCACTAGAGTCATTGCATGTGTGTTATTTCCACAAACCACATATGGATCAACCACTAGAGTCATTGCATGTGTTATTTCCACAAACCACACATGGATCAACCAGTAGAGTCATTGCATGTGTGTTCTTATACTAAAACCACAAACCAACACTAGAGTCATTGCATGTGTGTTCTTTCACCAAAACCCACATGGATCAACCACTAGAGTCATTGCATGTGTGTTCTTTCCACAAACCACATGGATCAACCAGAGTCATTGCATGTGTGTTCTTTCCACAAACCACACATGGATCAACCACTAGTGGTCATTGCATGTGTGTTCTATCCACAAACCACAATGGATCAACCACTAGAGTCATTGCATGTGTGTTCTTTTCCATAAACGACACATGGATCCACCAGTGGTCATTGCATGTGTGTTATTTCCACAAACCACATATGGATCAACCACTAGAGTCAATGCATGTGTGTTCTCTTCCACAAACCACACATGGATCAACCACTAGAGTCATTGCATGTGTGTTCTTATACTAAACCACAAACCAGCACTAGAGTCATTGCATGTGTGTTTTTCCACAAACCACACATGGATCAACCACTAGAGTCATTGCATGTGTGTTCTTTCCACAAACCACACATGGATCAACCAGTGGTCATTGTATGTGTGTTCTTTCACAAACCACACATGGATCAACCACTAGAGTCATTGCATGTGTGTTCTTTCCACAAACCACACATGGATCAACCACTAGAGTCATTGCATGTTTGTTCTTATACTAAAACCACAAACCAGCACTAGAGTCATTGCATGTGTGTTCTTTCCACAAACCACACATGGATCCACCAGTGGTCATTGCATGTGTGTTCTTTCCAAACCACATATGGATCAACTAGAGTCATTGCATGTGTGCTCTTTCCACAAACCACACATGGATCAACCACTAGAGTCATTACATGTTTGTTCTTATACTAAAACCACAAACCAGCACTAGAGTCATTGCATGTGTGTTCTTTTCACAAACTACACATGGATCAACCACTAGAGTCATTGCATGTGTGTTCTTTCCACAAACCACATGGATCAACTAGAGTCATTACATGTGTGTTCTTTCCACAAACCACACATGGATCCACCACTGGTCATTGCTTGTGTGTTCGTTACACAAACCACATGGATCAACCACTAGAGTCATTGCATGTGTGTTCTTTCACAAACCACATGGATCAACCACTAGAGTCATTGCATGTGTGTTCTTATACTAAAACCACAAACCATCCACTAGAGTCATTGCATGTGTGTTCTTTTCCACAAACCACACATGGATCCACCAGTGGTCAGTGCAGGTGTGTTCTATCCACAGACACCACATGGATCAACCAGAGTCATTGCATGTGTGTTCTTTCCACAAACCACACATGGATCAACCACTAGAGTCGTTGCATGTGTATTCTTATACTAAAACCACATGGAACCAGCACTAGAGTCATTGCATGTGTGTTCTTTTCCACAAACCACACATGGATCCACTAGAGTCATTGCATGTGTGTTCTTTTCACAAACCACATGGATCAACCACTAGAGTCATTGCATGTGTGTTCTTTTCCACAAAACCCACATGGATCAACCACTTGAGTCATTGCATGTGTGTTCTTTCCACAAACCACACATGGATCAACCACTAGAGTCATTGCATGTGTGTTCTTTCCACAAACCACACATGGATCAACCACTAGAGTCATTGCATGTGTGTTCTTATACTAAACCACATAGTCATTGCATGTGTGTTCTTTCCAAACCACACATGGATCAACCACTAGAGTCATTGCATGTGTGTTCTTTCCACAAACCACACATGGATCAGCACTAGAGTCATTGCATGTGTGTTCTTTTCCACAAACCACACATGGATCAACCACTAGAGTCATTGCATGTGTTCTTTCCACAAACCACACATGGATCACCACTAGAGTCATTGCATGTGTGTTCTTTCCACAAACCACACATGGATCACCACTGGTCATTGCATGTGTTCTTTTCCACAAACCACATGGATCAACCACTAGAGTCATTGCATGTGTGTTCTTTCCACAAACCACACATGGATCAACCACTAGAGTCATTGCATGTTGTGTTCTTTCCAAAACCACACGGTGGAGTCATTGCATGTGTGTTCTTTCCTAAAACCACATGGATCAACCACTAGAGTCATTGCATGTGTGTTCTTTCCACAAACCACACATGGATCAACCACTAGAGTCATTGCATGTGTGTTATTTCCACAAACCATGGATCCACTAGAGTCATTGCATGTGTGTTCTTTCACAAACCACACATGGATCAACCACTAGAGTCATTGCATGTGTGTTCTTTCCTAAAACCACATGGATCACCACTAAGTCATTGCATGTGTATTCTTTTCCACAAACCACACATGGATCCACCACTAGAGTCATTGCATGTGTGTTCTTTCCACAAACCACACATGGATCAACCACTAGAGTCATTGCATGTCTGTTCTTTCCACAAACCACACATGGATTAACCACTAGAGTCATTGCATGTGTGTTCTTATACTAAAACCACAAACCAGTACTAGACTCATTGCATGTGTGTTCTTTTCCACAAACCACACATGGATCCACCAGTGGTCATTGCATGTGTGTTCTTTTCACAAACCACACATGGATCAACCACTAGAGTCATTGCATGTGTGTTCTTTCCACAAACCACACATGGATCAACCACTAGAGTCATTGCATGTTTGTTCTTATACTAAAACCACAAACCAGCACTAGAGTCATTGCATGTGTGTTCTTTTCACAAACCACACAAGGATCCACCAGTGGTCATTGCATGTGTGTTCTTTCCACAAACCACATATGGATCAACTAGAGTCATTGCATGTGTGTTCTTTCCACAAACCACACATGGATCAACCACTAGAGTCATTGCATGTTTGTTCTTATACTAAAACAACATGGAACCAGCACTAAGTCATTGCATGTGTGTTCTTTTCCACAAACCACACATGGATCCACACTAGAGTCATTGCATGTGTGTTCTTTTCCACAAACCACATGGATCAACACTAGATTCATTGCATTTGTGTTCTTTCCACAAACCACACATGGATCAACCAGTGGTCATTGCATGTGTGTTCTTTCCACAAACCACATGTGGACCCACCAGAGTCATTGCATGTGTGTTCTTTCCACAAACCTTAGATGGATCAACCACTAGAGTCATTGCATGTTTGTTCTTATACTAAAAGCACAAACCAGCACTAGAGTCATTGCATGTGTGTTCTTTTCCACAAACCACACATGGATCCACCAGTGGTCATTGCATGTGTGTTCTTTCCACAAACCACATATGGATCAACCAGAGTCATTGCATGTGTGTTCTTTCCACAAACCACACATGGATCAACCACTAGAGTCATTGCATGTTTGTTCTTATACTAAAACCACAAACCAGCACTAGAGTCATTGCATGTGTTCTTTTCCACAAACCACACATGGATCTACTAGACAAATTGCATGTGTGTTATTTCCACAAACCACACATGGATCAACCACTGAGTCATTGCATGTGTGTTCTTTTCACAAACCACAAGATGAACCACTAGAGTCATTGAAAGTGTGTTCTTTCCACAAACCACACATGGATCAACCACTAGACAGTTCATCTGTGTTCTTTCCACAAACCACATGGATCAACCACTAGAGTCATTGCATGTGTGTTTCTTCACAAACCACACATGGATCAACCACTAGGTCATTGCATGTGTGTTCTTATACTAAAACCACATGGATCCACTAGGTCATTGCATGTGTGTTCTTTCCACAAACCACACATGGATCAACCACTAGAGTCATTGCATGTGTGTTATTTCCACAAACCACACATGGATAAACCACTAGAGTCATTGCATGTGTGTTCTTATACTAAAACCACAAACCAGTACTAGAGTCATTGCATGTGTGTTCTTTTCCACAAACCACACATGGATCCACCATCCATGTGTGTTCTTTTCCACAAACCACACATGGATCCACCACTAGAGTCATTGCATGTGTGTTCTTTCCACAAACCACATGGATCACACTAGAGTCATTGCATGTGTGTTCTTACTAAAACCCACATGGAACCAGCACTAGAGTCATTGCATGTGTGTTCTTTCCACAAACCACACATGGGATCCACTAGAGTCATTGCATGTGTGTTCTTTCCAACCACATGGATCCACCACAGTCATTGCATGTGTGTTCTTTCCTGACCACACATGGATTAACCACTAGTGTCATTGCATGTGTGTTCTTTCCACAAACCACACATAGATCAACCACTAGAGTCATTGCATGTGTGTTCTTTCCACAAACCACATGGATCCACTAGAGTCATTGCATGTGTTCTTTTCCACAAACCACACATGGATCAACCAATAGAGTCATTGCATGTGTGTTCTTTTCACAGACCACACATGGATCAACCACTAGAGTCATTGCATGTGTGTTCTTTTCCACAAACCACACATGGATCCACCAGTGGTCATTGCATGTGTGTTCTTTCCACAAACCACAAATGGATCAACCACTAGAGTCATTGCATGTGTGTTCTTTCCACAAACCACACATGGATCAACCACTAGAGTCATTGCATGTGTGTTCTTATACTAAAACCACATGGATCAACCACACTAAGTCATTGCATGTGTGTTCTTTCCACAAACCACACACGGATCCACCAGTGGTCATTGCCCGTGTGTTCTATCCACAAAACCCACATGGATATACAACTAGAGTCATTGCATGTGTGTTCTTTCCACAAACCACACATGGATCAACCACTAGAGTCATTGCATGTTTGTTCTTATACTAAAACCACAAACCAGCACTAGAGTCATTGCATGTGTGTTCTTTTCCACAAACCACACATGGATCCACCACTGGTCATTGCATGTGTGTTCTTTCCACAAACCACACATGTATCAACCCCTGTCATTGCATGTGTGTTCTTTCCACAAACCACACATGGATCAACCACTAGAGTCATTGCATGTTTGTTCTTATACTAAAACAATGTCATTACATGTGTGTTATTTCCACAAACCACACATGGATCAACCACTAGAGTCATTGCGTGTGTGTTCTTTTCCACAAACCACACATGGATCCACAGGTGGTTATTGCATGTGTGTTCTTTCCACAAACCACACATGGATCAACAGTGGTCATTGCATGTGTGTTCTTCCACAAACCACATATGGATCAGCCACTACATTGCATGTGTGTTCTTTCCACAAACCACACATGGATCAACCACTAGAGTCATTGCATGTGTGTTCTTATACTAAAACACAAACAGCACTAGAGTCATTGCATGTGTGTTCTTTTCACAAACCACACATGGATCCACCAAGTCATTGCATGTGTGTTCTTTCCACAAACCACATGGATCAACCAGAGTCATTGCATGTGTGTTCTTTCCACAAACCACACATGGATCAACCACTAGAGTCATTGCATGTGTGTTCTTATACTAAAACCACATGGAACCAGCACTAGAGTCATTGCATGTGTGTTCTTTTCACAAACCACACATGGATCACAGTGGTCATTGCATGTGTGTTCTTTCCACAAACCACATATGGATCACCAAGTCATTGCATGTGTGTTCTTTCAACAAACCACACATGGATCAACCACTAGAGTCATTGCATGTTTATTCTTATACTAAAACCACAAACCAGCACTAGAGTCATTGCATGTGTGTTCTTTCCACAACCCACATGGATCCACCAGTGGTCATTGCATGTGTGTTCTTTCCACAAACCACACATGGATCAACCAGAGTCATTGCATGTGTGTTCTTTCCACAAACCACACATGGATCAACCACTAGAGTCATTGCATGTGTGTTCTTTTACTAAAACCTGGAACCAGCACTAGAGTCATTGCATCTGGGTTCTTTCCACAAACCACCCATGGATCAACCACTAGAGTCATTGCATGTGTGTTCTTTCCACAAACCACATATGGATCAACCACTAGAGTCATTGCATGTGTGTTCTTTCAACAAACCACACATGGATCAACCACTAGAGTCATTGCATGTGTGTTCTCATACTAAAACCAGCACTAGAGTCATTGCATGTGTGTTCTTTTCACAAACCACACATGGATCAACCACTAGAGTCATTGCATGTGTGTTCTTTTCCACAAACCACACATGGATCAACCACTAGAGTCATTGCATGTGTGTTCTTTCAACAAACCACACATGGATCAACCACTAGAGTCATTGCATGTGTGTTCTTTCCACAAACCACACATGGATCACCACTAGAGTCATTGCATGTGTGTTCTTTACACAAACCACATGGATCACCACTAGAGTCATTGCATGTGTGTTCTTTCCACAAACCACACACATGTGGACCACCTAGAGTCATTGCATGTGTTCTTTTCCACAAACCACATGGATCAACCACTAGAGTCATTGCATGTGTTCTTTCCACAAACCACATGGATCCACCACTAGAGTCATTGCATGTGTGTTCTTTCCCTGAAACACACATGGATCCACTAGAGTCATTGCATGTGTGTTCTTTTCACAAACCACATGGATCAACCACTAGAGTCATTGCATGTGTGTTCTTTCCACAAACCACACATGGATCCCACTAGAGTCATTGCATGTGTGTTCTTTCCACAAACCACATGGATCCACCACTTGAGTCATTGCATGTGTGTTCTTTTCCACAAACCACACATGGATCAACCACTAGAGTCATTGCATGTGTGTTCTTTCCACAAACCACATGGATCAACCACTAGAGTCATTGCATGTGTGTTCTTTCCTAAAACCATGGACCAACTAGTCATTGCATGTTTGTTCTTATACTGAAACCACAAATCAGCATTAGAGTCATTGCATGTGTGTTCTTTTCCACAAACCACACGTGGATCCACCAGTGGTCATTCCATGTGTGTTCTTTCCACATACCACATATGGATCAACCAGTGGTCATTGCATGTGTGTTCTTTCCACAAACCACACATGGATCAATCACTAGAGTCATTGCATGTGTGTTCTTATACTAAAACACAAACCAGCACTAGAGTCATTGCATGTGTGTTCTTTTCCACAAACCATACATGGATCCACTAGTGGTCATTGCATGTGTTCTTTCACAAACCACATGGATCAACCACTAGAGTCATTGCATGTGTGTTCTTTTCACAAACCACACATGGATCAGCACTAGAGTCATTGCATGTGTGTTCTTTCCACAAACCACATATGGATCAACCAGAGTCATTGCATGTGTGTTCTTTCCACAAACCACACATGGATCCACCACTAGAGTCATTGCATGTTTGTTCTTATACTAAAACCATAAACCAGCACTAGAGTCATTGCATGTGCGTTCTTTTCCACAAACCACACATGGATCCACCAGTGGTCATTGCATGTGCGTTCTTTCCACAAACCACAAATGTATCAACCAGATTCATTGCATGTGTGTTCTTTCCACAAACCACACATGGATCAACCACTAGAGTCATTGCACGTGTGTTCTTTACTAAAACCACAAATGGATCAACGAGAGGCATTGCATGTGTGTACTTTCCACAAACCACACATTGATCCACTAGAGTCATTGCATGTGTGTTCTTTCCACAAACCACATGGATCAACTAGTGGTCATTGCATGTGTGTTCTTTCCAAACCACAGTCATTGCATGTGTGTTCTTTTCACAAACCACACATGGATCAACCACTAGAGTCATTGCATGTGTGTTCTTATACCACAAACCACATGGATCAGCACTAGAGTCATTGCATGTGTGTTCTTTTCCACACCACACATGGATCAACCACTAGAGTCATTGCATGTGTGTTCTTTCCACAAACCACACACTAGAGTCATTGCATGTGTGTTCTTTCCACAAACCCCACATGGATCAACCACTAGAGTCATTGCATGTTTGCTCTTATACTAAAACCACAAACCAGCACTAGAGTCATTGCATGTGTGTTCTTTTCCACAAACCACACATGGATCCACCAGTGGTCATTGCATGTGTGTTCTTTCCACAAAACCACATGGAACCAGCATTGCATGTGTGTTCTTTCCACAAACCACACATGGATCAACCACTAGAGTCATTGCATGTGTGTTCTTTCCACAAACCACACATGGATCAACCACTAGAGTCATTGCATGTGTTCTTTTCACAAACCACATGGATCACCACTAGAGTCATTGCATGTGTGTTCTTTCCACAAACCACACATGGATCAACCACTAAGTCATTGCATGTGTGTTCTTTTCCACAAACCACACATGGATCAACCACTAGAGTCATTGCATGTGTGTTCTTTCCACAAACCACACATAGATCAACCACTAGAGTCATTGCATGTGTGTTCTTATACTAAAACCACAAACCAGCACTAGAGTCATTGCATGTGTTCTATTTTTCACAAACCACACATGGATCCGCCAGTGGTCATTGCATGTGTGTTCTTTCCACAAACCACACATGGATCAACCACTAGAGTCATTGCATGTGTGTTATTTCTTTCCAAACCACATGGATCCACTAGAGTCATTGCATGTTTGTTCTTACAAACCACATGGATCCACTAGAGTCATTGCATGTGTGTTCTTTCCACAAACCACACATGGATCAAGAACTAGAGTCATTGCATGTGTGTTCTTTCCACAAACCACATGGATCAACCGCTAGAGTCATTGCATGTGTGTTCTTTACACAAACCACACATAGATCCACCACTGTCATTGCATGTGTGTTCTTTCACAAACCACACATGGATCACTAGAGTCATTGCATGTGTGTTCTTTCACAAACCACACATGGATCAACCACTAGAGTCATTGCATGTGTGTTCTTATACTAAAACCACATGGAACCAGGACTAGAGTCATTGCATGTGTGTTCTTTTCCACAAACCACACATGGATCCACCAGTGGTCATTGCATGTGTGTTCTTTCCACAAACCACACATGGATCAACCACTAGAGTCATTGCATGTGTGTTCTTTCCACAAACCACACATGGATCAACCACTAAGTCATTGCATGTTTGTTCTTATACTAAAACCACAAACCAGCACTAGAGTCATTGCATGTGTGTTCTTTTCCACAAACCACTCATGGATCCACCAGTGGTCATTCCATGTGTGTTATTTCCACAAACCACACATGGATCAACCACTAGAGTCATTGCATGTGTGTTCTTTCCACAAACCACACATGGATCAACCACTAGAGTCATTGCATGTTTGTTGTTATACTAAAACCACAAACCAGTACTAGAGTCATTGCATGTGTGTTCTTTTCCACAAACTACACATGGATCCACCAGTGGTCATTGCATGTGTGTTCTTTCCACAAACCACATTCGGATCAACCAGAGTCATTGCATGTGTGTTCTTTCCACACAAAAATATGGATCAACCACTAGAGTTATTTCATGTGTGTTCTTATACTAAACCACATGAACCAGCACTAGAGTCATTGCATGTGTGTTCTTTCCACAAACCACACATGGATCCCACTAGAGTCATTGCATGTGTTTTCCCTGAACCAACATGGATCACTGAGTCATTGCATGTGTGTTCTTTTCCACAAACCACACATGGATCCACCACTAGGTCATTGCATGTGTGTTCTTTCCACAAACCACACATGGATCACTAGAGTCATTGCATGTGTGTTCTTTCCACAAACCACACATGGATCAACCACTAGAGTCATTGCATGTGTTCTTATACTAAAACCACAAGCACTAGTGTCATTTCATGTGTGTTCTTTTCCACAAACCACACATGGATCCACCAGTGGTCGTTGCATGTGTGTTCTTTCACAAACCACATATGGATCAACAGAGTCATTGCATGTGTGTTCGTTCCACAAACCACACATGGATCAACCACTAGAGTCATTGCATGTTTGTTCTTATACTAAAACCACAAACCAGCACTAGAGTCATTGCATGTGTGTTCTTTTCCACAAACCACACATGGATCCACCACTAGAGTCATTGCATGTGTGTTCTTTTCCACAAACCACACATGGATCAACCAGAGTCATTGCATGTGTGTTATTTCAAAAAACAACACATGGATCAACCACTATAGTCATTGCATGTGTGTTCTTATACAAAACCACATGGACCAGCACTAGAGTCATTGCATGTGTGTTCTTTTCACAAACCACATGGATCCACCCGTGCTCATTGCCTGTGTGTTCTTTCCACAAACCACACATGGATCACCCACTAGAGTCATTGCATGTGTGTTCTTTCCACAAACCACACATGGATCAACCACTAGAGTCATTGCATGTGTGTTCTTTCCTAAAACCACACATGGATCAACCACTAGAGTCAGTGCATGTGTGTTCTTATCCTAAAACCAACACTCGAGTCAAACCAGGTGTGTTATTTCCACAAACCAGACAACGATCCACCAGTGGGCATTGCATGTGTGTTATATCCACAAACCACATGGATCAACCCACTAGAGTCATTGCATGTGTGTTCTTTCCAAAACCACATGGATCGACCACTAGAGTCATTGCATGTGTGTTCTTTCACAAACCACATGGATCAACCACTAGAGTCATTGCATGTGTGTTCTTTCACAAACCACACATGGATCACCACTAGAGTCATTGCATGTGTGTTCTTTCCACAAACCACATATGGATCCACTAGAGTCATTGCATGTGTGTTCTTTCCACAAAACCACATGGATCAACCACTAGAGTCATTGCATGTGTGTTCTTTTCACACAAACCACATGGATCAACCACTAGAGTCATTGCATGTGTGTTTCTTTCCAAAACCACACATGGATCCACCACTGTCATTGCATGTGTGTTCTTTTCACAAACCACATGGATCAACCATGAGTCATTGCATGTGTTCTTTCCACAAACCACACATGGATCAACCACTAGAGTCATTGCATGTTTGTTCTTATACTAAACCACAAACCAGCACTAGAGTCATTGCATGTGTTCTTTTCCACAAACCACATGGATCACCAGTGCTCATTGCATGTGTGTTCTTTCCACAAACCACATATGGATCAACCAGAGTCATTGCATGTGTGTTCTTTCCACAAACCACACATGGATCGACCACTAGAGTCATTGCATGTGTGTTCTTATACGAAAACCACAAACCAGTACTAGAGTCATTGCATGTGTGTTCTTTTCCACAAACCACACATGGATCCACTAGGTCATTGCATGTGTGTTCTTTCCACAAACCACATGGATCAACCACTGTCATTGCATGTGTGTTCTTTCCACAAACCACAAATGGATCAACCACTAGAGTCATTGCATGTGTGTTCTTATACTAAAACAACATGGAACCAACACTAGAGTCATTGCATGTGTGTTCTTTCCACAAACCACACATGGATCCACTAGAGTCATTGCATGTGTGTTCTTTCCACAAACCACATATGGATCAACCACTAGTCATTGCATGTGTGTTCTTTCACAAACCACACATGGATCAACCACTAGAGTCATTGCATGTTTGTTCTTATACTAAAACCACAAACCAGCACTAGAGTCATTGCATGTGTTTCATTGCATGTGTGTTCTTTTCCACAAACCACACATGGATCCACCAGTGGTCATTGCATGTGTGTTCTTTCCACAAACCACACATATGGATCAACGAGAGTCATTGCATGTGTGTTCTTTCCACAAACCACACATGGATCAACCACTAGAGTCATTGCATGTGTATTATTATACTAAAACCACACATGGATCACCACTAGTCATTGCATGTGTGTTCTTTTCCCACACAAACCACATATGGATCCACCAATGTCATTGCATGTGTGTTCTTTCCACTAACCACACATGGATCCACTAGAGTCATTGTATGTGTGTTCTTTTCACAAACCACACATGGATCAACCACTAGAGTCATTGCATGTGTGTTCTTTCCACAAACCACACATGGATCGACCACTAGAGTCCTTGCATGTGTGTTCTTATACTAAAACCACAAACCAACACTAGAGTCATTGCATGTTCCACAAATACACATGGATCAACCACTGGTCATTGCATGTGTTCTTTTCCACAAACCACACATGGATCAACCAGTGGTCATTGCATGTGTGTTCTTTCCACAAACCACATATGGATCAACCAGAGTCATTGCATGTGTGTTCTTATTCCCACAAACCACATGGATCAACCACTAGAGTCATTGCATGTGTGTTCTTCCTAAGAACCACACATGGATCCACCACTAGAGTCATTGCATGTGTGTTCTTTCACAAACCACACATGGATCAACCACTAGAGTCATTGCATGTGTGTTCTTCCACAAACCACATATGGATCAACCAGGTCATTGCATGTGTGTTCTTTCCACAAACCACACATGGATCAACACTGAAGTCATTGCATGTGTGTTCTTTACTAAAACCACACACATGGATCAACCACTAGAGTCATTGCATGTGTGTTCTTTCCACAAACCACACATGGATCCACCACTAGAGTCATTGCATGTGTGTTCTTTCAACCACATATAAAACCAACACTAGGTCATTGCATGTGTGTTCTTTTCACAAACCACATGGATCCACTAGAGTCATTGCATGTGTGTTCTTTACACAAACCACACATGGATCAACCCGAGTCATTGCATGTGTGTTCTTTCCACAAACCACACATGGATCAACCACTAGAGTCATTGCATGTGTGTTCTTTTCCACAAACCACACATGGATCCACTAGACTCATTGTATGTGTGTTCTTATACAAAAACCACAAACCAGTACTAGAATCATTGCATGTGTGTTCTTTTCCACAAACCACACATGGATCCACAGCAGAGTCATTGCATGTGTGTTCTTTCCCACAAACCACACATGGATCAGCCACTAAGTCATTGCATGTGTGTTCTTTTACAAACCACACATGGATCAACCACTAGAGTCATTGCATGTGTATTTCTTTACAAACCAACATGGATCTACCACTAATGGTCATTGCATGTGTGTTCTTATACTAAAACTAACTTTTTAATGGATCCACCGAATTATCATTGGCAAGGAGTCTTCTAGAAACCTACGGCATGCCATATCATAACACAGTTGATTACCTTGGCGAGTTGTTACATACCATTCGATTAGGCGCTTGGGCGGTGGGATGGTCTTTGAAACGAGCGATCCTCGACTGTAGAAACGTTATTCTGCGGCATGATTGGCCACGCTTGCTTCCTGAACAAGCCCGGCATGTTGCGAGTATTGCGACTCCACAGTTTAGTGGGATTGATTAGGCACCTTATGGTGGGCCGCCTCGATGTCCGTCCTGTTACTTCTCTTCCTCCGTTACTTCTCTTCCTTCCCCTAAAGCCACTTTCCCTTCACTTCACTTCCATCCTGCCATAGCACGCAAAATGGCGACATCCACCATCATTGTCCGGTCGCTACCTTCATGGTAAGAAATCATTTACAAGCTTTTGAACTTATCCTACACATTCACCGCTATTAGCCAATCTAGCTGGCGATCTTTTTCGTTCTCTATGAACCCAGTGAGTTGCTGGCGAGATGTAGGAGCCCAAGAATCTAGAGATCCTCGCGCGCTGACTTGCATGGCCGGTGTTCCCGCTCGTGTGCTCCCACCCAGGATGCTTTACGCCGTTACTCTACCACGAGCTCCCGCTCCGCAGTACGACCCGCACCTTCGCGTGCCCGGCCTGCACCTGCGGCGTCTTTACGCTGGAGCTACAACTACCGGCCTTACTTCTGCCGACAGCTTCGGCCGAGCTTTCGTCGTCCACCTTGCAGATGGGCGCTTGATCAGTGATTGGGATCTCGAAATCTGAGCAAGATCAACTTCTCCAAGAGCGGGTGCCATTCAGCGACCATTTCGGCTGCGCCGCATCTTTGCTAATTTTTCGGGGGGCGACTCGTTTTCGATCACGACCATCACCCATGCCTTGGTGTTAAGGGAACGAGCCGGGCCCCACCGTAAAGGTCATAGGGAGTTCATTGTAAATGTCGTCCGGAGTCGGTCTCGTCTTTGCTTTAGCCCGAAGATATGCAGTGCGCGTGAAAGGCGAAACGCTTGACGCCACATGCGTCGTCGGATAGCATTCTTGTGCTAAGCCGAAAGTACCTTCCGAAAAAACAGCACTTGACGCCCGCGGCCCATGAGGTGGAATATGTGGACCTAAGGTCGATCCTATACGTGCCATCTCCGGTACCTTAGCATCGATTGAATTCCGGGCCAGAACGAGCGAATGCATTTCTACATTTGTGTCGAGAAAGGCAAGACCGGACAAATGTAGTACTTGTGCTTATCGTTCTTTATTAGACTTAAGCGATGCTTCTCCACGTGCTTAGAAACTGTCATATGTGTTGTCTTGAATGTACCCCGGTTGTAGTTTTGTTACTCCTTAATACTTCGGACGAGTTATTATATTGGTCAATCAGCTTACATTGTTGTCACGTTGCAACCCAGAAGTAAAAGCTGCGGGCGCGGGCCGAATAAGCAATACCGTGTGCTCCGGCTCCGCGTAATCGGTGTCCACGTGTTAGGAGCCCACCTGCGGTGTCCTTTCCCTCGAAGCCAGCTTTGTCCAACTTCTCTTCCATCCTGCCACTCCCGTCCGATGGAGTGGTTGTAATCCCGATGATTTTTAGATTGGATTGTTTACAAAGTAATCTATGATTGATAATGCAACATGCAAATAGTATGGCAAGACACAATTTCTAAAGTGGAGAAGCACTCACATACTGCTATTGCACACATTTCTTAATATAGCTAAACAAACACATTACAATAGTGTACTAGCATTAAACACAGCGACCGAATTGCAACCACATCTAAGCAACATCTAAACCCACATCATCCTGACATTGTTGTCGCCATCGTGAGTCCACCTCGATTGGTGACACCGCCTTGCGTCTGCCCTTCCTGGCGACATCCACTCCCGCCTGATAAAATGGCTTGCCCGCCATCCGTAAGGAGGCAACAATGGCGTCTGCACCTTGCCTGGCTTGATCCACTGTAGCCCTCCCACATCAGAATGCGACAATGATGAAGGTAGCCCAGGGTTGAAAGCGTGGACAAGAGCAGCCGTCGGCGCTGGCGGCTCTGCTTTCGAGCTCGGCCGCATCGGTCCTTCTATGGGTAGGAGGCCCCAGAGCTACGCATCGTGGCCATCGTCGCTCCTCTCAAGAAACCATAAGCCATTTTGATCACTTTGCGACGGTGGGATCTTAGGGGTGGATCATATTAGCCAGCGGCGAGCCCCCCTACAGGAAGCGGTGGGCGGATGGATCTGTAAGCTTTGGCGCGAGCCATGACAAGTTCTAGGAGGGAGTAAGATTGTGGGCCAGGCGTTAATTATACGCAGTTCACGAGCAAGACCTCCCGGTGATATGTGCTGGCGAGCAGGTACCAAAAAATTTAGTCAATCGCTGGCGCGACCAGGGCTTTTGAACCACGGCGCGAGTTTCTTTTGACAAGTCCACCGCTAGGTCCCCGCCCTGTCTGTCCAGTAGAGATGTGGTAGAATGTGAGATTCACTGCCCAAGCCGGAAGGTTATTAAGTGCCCAAGGGATAAATCCACGCTTCACCACTACCACGACATCCAAAAGGCTCCTCTTTCTTACGCCCTCGCTCCTCTCGCTCATGGCTCATGGCCTCGTGCCAGTTCGTCTCGAGGCGGCCGAATGCAGGTCGGCTCCAAGCCAGTGCATTAAGCGGGTACTATCCAGGTGTCCGGGCCCATCGAATCTGCTGGGAGTGCCCTATGTTATTACTACTTGATATCTTTGTGTTTGTGTGGTGAGAAAGATGCGAGATGGATTTCATGGACCGGCAATCTGCCCGAGAGAGAAAATTCAGCAACTACGACGCATCAGGCGGTAAGTTCCTCTGTAGGTACAATGGTAACCGGATCCGAGAAGCGTAATGTAATTCTTTTTTTTTGTTTCCTTGATCTACTTTCTGGCGGGGAAGGGAGGGCGCTGGCTGTGAGCAAGTTTGTGTGGATCGAAAAGCCCTTGCAACGAGTTTTCTAAAAGAGCATTGTTCCGGGATCTGCGTGATCTTTGTGTGGGACAAGAAAGAAGAGATTACGTCACGATGGGCGAGAGATCCGGGGCCGTAAGTGCGAGGGCGAGGGCAGGGAGGTGGTGAGACGAGGCCGGGCTCAAGATTAGGCCGGATAGTGGACACAATTTCACTCCATTGTCCTGGGCATTATCTGTTTGCATTTGCGATTTATGTTGCCATCGTCGTTGTCCAATGACTGAAATAAGTTCTTTGCCGTGGAGTGTAGCGGCTTGACAGAAATTGTTTTCAGCCCGAAAACTTATCATAAGTGTAATGTCGGCAACGTGAGGGGATTTATTAAAAAAGGTAGCCTATAAATAATCATCGTATGCGTGCCACTAACACCCATCCCGATTTTGGAGAGGATTTAACGCTCAGCTATCGCGATTGTTGGATAGTAGTGGCGATCCGCGATTTTGGATTCAACTAAAGTGGCACCGGCCGTTATCAAATCCTAAGTCGCGATACATTTTTACTGCGTACGAGAGGCGGATTGTTTTCAGACAAGTTCCGCCTACAGCTCGAGTTTAACGAACTACATATATAGGTTCAAGTTCAATACATCATTAAGGCTGCTACTGCTGCTAGCCCTCTTTCTCTTGGGTGCCAACTTTCTTCCTCTTTCCTTCAC